>JARHVA010000846.1:3697500-4272500 GCA_037957365.1 Torreya grandis
ACATAGGAATAACCCTAGGTTATGGCTCACCTAATCCTCGATCAGAACTTTGGAGAATGTTGAATTCTTTTTGGTTTTATTACTTATGCTTAAACCTAAACTAGCTTTTTTCTGAGAAAAGGGGAGGGAGATTAACAATAATCTATGAAAGCATGTAAAAAAGAGGGTGATGCACCAAATCTTTTTATCCTTATACTTGCATAATACACACTATAAGACACATTAAAGATTGTAGAAGATCACTTTAGTCACTTTTTTTATCAGCCCTAACATAAGTATTTCACAAAAAGGCATGGACTAGCTATTGACCTAGCATGGGAGGGAAATTGTCCACTTCCAAACTGACCAACAGACTATATAGCACTTAGAATGACTTGTGAGAATTACCAAAACACTACATGAAGGTGAGAAAACTTAGACAGAGGTAAGGAAAACATACATTCACTTAACCGCATCAATGAAGTCATAAGACACACTTTAACTCAGCTTGAAAATGGAGGAATTCAATCTTTTATTGCATCAAATAGGTTTTACAGTACAAATATTGGTAGAATCTAGTCATGTCAAAGAGAGGGATCATTTCTAAGGCTTAAAATCATGTATTTATAGTTGAAATGGATGAGAGATATGGGGATCAATGTGTAGAAGGATGGAGAAGGGATTATAATGACCAACATTTCCAATCATCTAGCCTTGATGCCATTATAAAAGACATAATACCTAAGATTACTTCTAGAAGGAAGCCATAACAATCATATCAGTCTCTTCTAATTTATTTTTGGCCTACATTGATACTCTATATAGTTACAATGATGGGATCATGTCATTTGAAAGCTGAATTTTGATGTCAAATTAGTTACAATAGTTGGATCAATCTATTGTGATCTTATTTTGGCATGGATTGCTCCCCACTAGTTCATCTTTGGCATGTAAAAAAGTTTATAATCAGCTTCAAGACCACCTTGCTAAAAACTTAACCATGTTATTTTTGGTGATGAACCCTTTGAATGATGTGTCTACCTCCATGGAATCCTTTTAAAATATTTTCTCTAGTTTGACCTTAGGTCACATTTATTCTCTATTGAATTCCCTTAGATTTTGACTTTTAATATTGATCATCGATCAGCTTGCTTTTGCACTATTGGATCTACTTTATTGGCTTACACATGCACCATTGATTCTCTTCTATACAAATAGATGTGAACCATAAATATTTTTCCAATTTAATGTGATTAGGATACTTGTCATCCACACATTTGTCTTTGATATTCACTGACCTTTTGACCCATTACTTACTGTTAGAACTACTTTGTATGATCGCACATGCACTATCAATTTGCTTGGACTGACTAACTCAAGCTTCATCCATATGTTATTGGATCTATATTCTACTCCCAAGATTACTTCATTTGTCATTTGTACATTTACCCTAGAGATCTTTTGACCTTTAAACTTGATGCTCATCATTGATCTTTGATGCATGATCAAATACGCTCCATTATATCTTTAAGACCCACTAACATTGTCCTTTCCTACTCACCATTATATCTTCATGGTAAGATTGAATTCCAACCATTGATCTTGGAGCATTTGAATTCAAATGGCTAGTTATCATATTTATAACTTGACATCCTTGCACCCATCCCAGACTACTTGTTTGACTTTGAAGTTTTATATCTTGAGATAGAAAAGACATAAAGATAAGAAATTTGTAAAGGATTATTATGGGACCAAAATCATCATGTACATAGATTCCTTTAAATATAAGTTACCTCTCAAGTGAATCTATTAAATATGAAACTAGACTGATCTATTCTTTCCCATATGATGTGTCATGATGATCTGGCTCCTTAAGATCACCAAATTCATACTTTAATCTTTCTTAAATTATTTTAAAAGCTTTTAAATGTAAAGTGACCTTTTACTAAATTTTATCTACTCCTTGTCACATTGGATCACTCTTCAATCAAGACCATGCTCAGCTTCTTATTTTGGATTAGGTAAATTTTGATATGTAGGCCAAATTTGGCTAACAGTTACTTACCTACTAAGAAAAAATCTAATATCCTTTAAATAAATGCATTGGGCATGGAGTCATATAAGATATCAACACCCTTTAATCTATAAGTATAACTCAACTATAACCTATTCAGAATACCACTAAATGAATTGAATTGAGGTCTACCCTTCAATCAAAAAGAAACCAAGGAACAACAATAAATGTACAAAGCACTTATAGAAATAAAATGACTAAACTATTGTGCCACAACACTTATAAGAAATAAAAATACAATTAAACTATTATACATAGATTGAAAATAACTTTAGAAGTAGTTTTTTAGGTGAATCCCATTGACTGGAATCATTAGTTCTTCTCTAGTTGGTCTCAAAAGCTGAAAAACATTGTCATGTTTTTAGCCTATGAAGATATAAGGGTCACTCCATATTAAATAAACTTGGAATACTTCCTAGCCTTTACTTTTTCCACATCTCATTTGATCACTAAGTTTCCTTCCTGTAAACTTCTATCAGTGGCCTTTTTATCAAAGGTTATTTTAATTTGAGTTTTTTGAAGGTCCAAAATATGCATGGCTTGTGCTTGTATTTCCTCCAATGCCATTAGCTTGGCCAACCTTATTTTCACAAGATTTCTCCTGTATAATTCTAGTTTATAGGCTAGCTCTAATGAAGGAAACTCAAGAGATGTAGGTAACTTCACCTTCCTCCCATAGACCAACATGAAGGGATAATTACCTATTACCCTTTTTGGCATTATTATGTCTTCCCAAAGGGCTAATTTGTGATGTGCATTCTAATATCAATGATTGTCTACCATGGTTTGTTTTATAATACAAATTAATTTCTTATTAGTGTACTCAACCCCACCATTACCTTAAGGGTAATAGTTTGAGGAGATGCTTAGCTGGATGATATGTTTGACCACCCATTCACTAATTTTGGTTCTAAGAAAGGCCAATGCATTGTCTTAAATTATGGTGGTTAGTTAACCAAATATTTCTACAAGGCTTTCATATAAATTTAGAATATAAATCTCATTAGGTTATTTGAGCATTATTGCCTTTGTCCACCTTGTGAAGTAGTCAATTGATTTAAGGATCCATATGTGTCTAGTGATTGATGGTGGAGTTATCATTCTAATGAAATCCAAGCCCCATTGGGTAAAGGGTTGATCTACTTATATTGGGTATAGAGGTAGAGCTGACAAATTTTACTTGCTTACAAAGAAGGCACACTTCTTTTAGCTTTGCACCCATGCATGTGCATATTTTAATAGAGTTGGCCAATAATATCTATCTTCATGATTTTAATAGTAGTGGTTTTAGGTGAGTAATGACCACCTAATAGCCCATCATGGAATAAGGAACTTGCTCTATGCACTTAAAGATAAATCAATTATTGTCTCTTTTGAATAGTGTACCATTAACGAATGCATAAGGAATAGCTTGTAATCTAAAGTACTTGTGCTTGGATTTATTTAGGTCATTTTGATACACACCAATATGAATGAATATTATCATGCTTTGATTCCAATATATGGTGGTGATCTAGTCTATTGATTGATCTTCATGTAGCATAAAGACTGCTCTATCTTCAACTTTTACATCTTTTATCAGTTGCTCACACAATACTTTTCCTTACACTAGTTTGGTGACTTAAATAGCTATGTCATACTACATCACCTTTGTGATCTAATTATCTCTCTTCTCACTGATATCCTTACTTATCATAAACTCCTTTATACTTGAATGAGAAATCATGAATTGAATCCCATTGTTAAAAAACATATACCTAAACCTATTGATCACCCTTATGACTACAAGGATGTGTTTTTCCACAAAGCTATAGCATAACTCATAATCCTTCAGTGAATAAATAAATAAAACAATAGGTTATTCTAATTAGTCATTGTTCTACTTTGCCAAGATGGCTGAGATACCTTCATCTCTACCAAAAGTGTAAAAGATAAAATCCTTACTATAATCAGGGTTTATCAGGGTAGGAACTTGTGTGATGGTGCACTTGATGCCTTGAAAACTTATCTTACCTTCATGGGTCCAACTAAACATAATTCCTTTATTGAGCATTACCATGAGGGGCTTAGTCAAAGTATTGAAATTTTACACAAACCTTTTGACAAAGTTTATCTTTCCCAAGAAACTCTAGAGGCCTTTCCTAGAACCTGGGAGAGGGAGAGATAGTATGGCCTCAACTCACTTTGAAGTAATTTCAAGTCCTTATTTTTAAATATTATGCCCTAAAAAATTACCCTCATGGACAATGAATACACACTTACTTGGGTTCAAAGAGATCCCAAACTCTCATCACTTTTTAAAGACTAGCTCTAAATGACTTAAGTGATCATCTACATGCTTGGAGAAGACCATAATATTATCAAGGTAGAATAGGATGATATATTGAGTCCCTTAAACACCATATCCATGAATTTCTAAAAGTTATCTCTCATGTTTGTCAATTTAAAAGGAATCTTTAGGTATGTGAAGGTAATCCCATTTAGTAGTGAATGTGGTCTTAAATTGATCTCTCTCTTGTACCAGTATCTAGTTGTAACTTGAGTATCCATCTAGTAGTGAAAAAATATCCACACATACAACTATTTAAAGGATTTTATCCATTGGTGGGAGGGGAAGTGATCTTTGAAGGATGATTTATTTAAATCCTTGAAATTCATGCACAGCTAGATTTTTCTATTCTTCTTCTGAAATAGGACTAGATTGACCACCCAGGAAGAATGCTTGATTAGAAATATTATATTAGCCTCTATGAGTTTTGAGAGATATTTTCTCATTAAGAGCTCAATCTTGGGGTTTAATGGTATTTATTTCTACCTAATTGGCTTGGTGTTGGGATCAAGCTCAATAGTATATCGAAATAAGCCTAGGTCAAAGATTTTAACATCTTGGTAGCTCTATGTGAATATATCATCATATTTTTTACTTAGTCTGATAAATTCTTCAATTTTAGACAAATAGCATACCTTAACAGCCTTCAATAGCTTATCATTAGAGATGGATACTTGCTTGAAGATATCTTCCTTAAATTTCATGTTTTTTTTCTCACCCTTAAGCTGGTCATTAGAATTGAAGATGCTTTCCAGAATGACCAATCCCCTAAGTAGCTTATTACCATTTAGTTGGATAGTTTATTCCCTTTTAGCTAGATGATATATTCATCATATTGGTATTAGATATATGATTTGTTCTTAGCATAGAACTTAGCTTCATATTGTAGTAAATTAATGATTTATTTTTCACTTTCAAACATTTGCCAACTACTTGAATTATTTAGGAATATTAGTTTGACCACAAGCTTTACGAGTTACTTATATTCATTCCTTATATTATGAAGGAGGTAATACTACACACCCACAATTGTGAGACCATCAACATCATCATTTTACACCCTTGGTATGGTTAGAATGTTGAAAACATTGGACCCCTAAATTATGTCCCAAGCCCTATGTTTGTAAGCTTTTAATAGACTATTCTTAGACATGTTTTCTACTCTAACTTAGTTTACAACCAATTCATTATCCCCAAATGCTTTTAGTAATTTGATTCCCTTATTTTATTCCAATTGTAGACCTAGATCAGTGCCTCATATTTGGTGGCATTATTTGTGTAGCTAAATTATAACCTAAATGCATGTAAGTATTTCTAATTTTGAGGGAAAATCATTACCACTCTATTTCATGTGCCATTTTGCTTCAGGAGCCATTGAAATATAATTATCACACACCTTTGATAGCCTCTCATACCCTCATGAGATTTGTAAATAAGGGGTCCTCCTCAAGAATGTAGTATGTGCCTAACCTTGTTTCTTTTGCATTATCATATGGTTCAAACTCACATTGCTCGCATGCTCATTAGTCAATCAAGTTAACAGGGATCACTTTAAGGGATGTAGTATGCTCATAGAGAATATAGTCCTCTTTTTGGTTGAACATAATGTAGTTAATATTCATCTGACCAGGAGAGTATGGCTCTGTGATTTCTATAAATGCATTCAATCTTTATGGCCACCTTAGTTCTATATCTAGTCCTGAGTAGCATGTAAAACTAATTTGAGGATAGGTATCTACCCATTTTCATAGTTAAATATTGGAAAAATAATATAGAAAAGTAGGGGTAAGTCAATCACTATGATGTCCTACATAATAGAGAGGCTCATACATGGATTCAAAGTGAGGCTTAGGTTCTTGATGATCCCCATAGTTTTAACCACTGTACCATCTAATTAGACAAGGCCTTTTGAGATGGGATAATATGCTATACTTATCATGTCTATAATTTTATTTGGCATAACCAAATTGCTTGCTCCTGAGTCTATTATATAGAAATATATGAGGCACTTGCCAATAATTAGATAAATGTAGAATGGAGGTGGTTTATTTCATATGCACATTTCTTCATCGTTTGGCTAACATAAGATTAGGGAAGCAACTAGAGAGGCCTTTTTTGATTTATGAGGATGAAAAATCTTTAATAATTCCTACAGTAAATTCATTTGAGAAGGAATGGATAGGGCTCCTACATAGTCACATTCAGTCTTATTTTATTCATTTTCTCCACTATACTGAAAGGAATTTGAGTCCCATTCATCTAAAAAAATTATATAGCAGCCTCCTCCTTAATGTGCTAATTGGATTGAGGTTGATCTTCCTTTAAAAAAGGTTGATTTTTTTGAGTTTTGGTGGTATCAACGGTCACCTTCTCATTGGGAACTTCATGTGAAACCTATGAAGTAGAGGTTTGCCCTACTAAGGAAGACTTCTCACCCTCCATTACCTTCCTTTTATACCTTATATTATAATCCACCAGACTGTTGACTGGATCTAGCACTTAGTTTTGATTTATGTTAATGAAGTCATTATCTTTCCAATTTACCAAAGTGGCTTCATCCACCTATGTTTGGGCCTCTTCATGCACTTCTTCCCTTCGTGATGTTGTTGGCTTCTCCTAAGGGTATGATATACATTGCAGCATCAAAGTTTGATTTAGAACTCCATTTATGCAAGTGGAATAATTATGTGGCTAATTGAAAGGAAATCACCACTCATAGTCCTATGCTATGTTATTCTAAATATTCACAAGGGCTCTATTAGTGCTAGCAGCATTAGAATTATATGCATAAGATAGTCTATTATATGAGAGTTGATTTTGAGCTTGTGCATCACCTTGATAGGGAGGCACGTTTGGCTGATATGGTTGGTTAAAGGTTTGGTAAGGCCTAGAGTGTTGCAATTGATACCTTTTTAGTGCTACCATCTCATTTTCAAATATTTGTAGCAATGACTTAACTTTGTGTATCTCAATTTAAAGTGTAGCCAATGGAATCGATGGGCTAGTTGTAATAGGAATAAATACTAGAGTTAGAGAAGAGGGTAAAGTAGGTTGACTTATAGATGGGGGCTCAGGGAATAATGGCAAAGGGGGTTTAGGTTAAATTTTCCCTACTTGGATCAAACAATTATCTATGCACACAACAACCTCATATGCATTGGTCAATATTGTGCCTCCTATGGATTGGATCATCACAGCACATAATTATTTAGTGCTCTCAAAAAATATAAAAATGTAGTATTAGGAGAAATTTTTACCAGTGGTGGAATTTGATCCCAATTATTATTGAATCTAAAGTTTAAGTTGACCATTTTCTCATGTGGATATATTTTAATTGGATTGAGATACTCTATTAATGATAGGTGGCCACTCTTATGTTTGAACTATCTACATAGTTTAGCATCTAGCTCACCCTAATTTTGGATAGTATTAGGTTGTAAACCTTGATACCACTAGATTGTTCTTCCTTTAAAATAAGAGGCAATGAGTTTCATTATGATTTTGTCTTCAGTTACATTATGGATGGATTAGATGTTCACAACATCTTACATATTCTCTATAGGGGGAGTAGAGTTTTCTCTACTAAAGTAGGGGATGTTGTTAAGAGTAGCTACATGAAGATTGTCATACAAGGGAAGGTTAAATGGACTAACTCTATTTAAGGGAATAAAGGGTTTATTTTTAAGAGTGACCATGAATGGGATAGGGAATATCCTCCTATAGGGGTAGGGAATCTACCAAATGGGGGAGTAGACTAAGCTCTAAGGGAAGACTATCTTGAATCACTAGATCTTTTAATAAGGGACAATGATACTTTAAATCTTCTTCTTTTGGTAGGTATCAGTACCTTAATAAAATCAAAATTAGTACCTATTGAAGATGATCTTGCTTATTTTGGCATGTATATTAAGAATTGATCTTTGCAAACTAGAAGTACTTGGAGTCACCAAGTTCTTTGTTCGAGTGTCTTCAACATTGTTGACTAATAATATCACCAATTATTAGTTAAATATCTAAAATACATCCCACTATGCATGCCATAAACTATTACCATTCAAAATATGCACCCATGGATAACATGAGCACTTAACATAGGGCATGAAAGTGCTTGATGTAAGGCATAGGTGTACTTAAGCTTACCAATATACACAAAAGATCCTATGTCTCTTCATAATAATAGGAACATACCCAAGGCATATAACTCTCCTTCGGATAAACCTCTAGAGAAGGTTGGATTCCCTCTAATCTAAGTGCACTTAGTAGAGGACCAACACACATACCTATAAAGAGCAGAAATAAAATCTATGACTAATGATGAACCTAATATTTTGAAGGGAAAAGGGGAGAGAGAGGGTAAGATATTTTCTATAAGGGAAGATGGTGATACACCAAGAGTAAAGTGAGCACCTCACCTACTTGTTGACACAATAAATCTAAGGAACTAAAATTTAAAACATTTGATTCAGACACCCACTATATAAGTGTTACATATGAAGGTATGGTAATATAGTGCAGTTTTAGGAGGGACAATAAATGGTCTATAGATAATGCCTATGTATACCTATTTATACACAACACATGACCTATAGAGAATTTTGATTCCATGTGGAGGTGAGAAGGCATTGTGAAAATGAGAGGGATGAACATCCATAAATAAAGATCAACAAACATTATTGAACATAGAACAAAGAGCATGAAATAAAGAGATTTAGTTCTCATTAATTTTAAGGCCTAAGTAGTAAAGGGGCTTGTGGAGGGAAAATTATGGTAGTGTTATGGTGCCTAAAAATGTCAACTTTTTTCACCATGGAAGACTCAAGATTTTATAGGCAATGAAAAGCCCATGGGTCATTGATTACAGTCATAAATGTAGCTAATAAAATTTAATAAATATTAGAATTTGAGGCATATAATATCTAAAAATCAGATAGGGATGGTCATAATTAATTGTAATCTTTATTACATCCTTGGGACATGGTGATGATTGCCTTGAATCCTAAATATGTTAGCTCGGCCCCTTCTTCCATTAGTTGTGTAGCAACTAATATTTAATCACTCAATGTTCGTAACTTAATTTGAAATGTTTTATGTGAAGGAATTCAGCTATGAATCTCATGGAATTATTGTCTTGGAATATTTTTGCCTAATTCCACCACCTTTACTTTCAATTTTTCTCCCTACGAATGTCCATGACATGCTTATCATTAAGATCTTATTTGTCATGTATGCTCTGGTCATGATCTTGTCATGTTGGTATCATTCACACCTTAATGATATCAATTATATTAACATTAAATTCTATATACTTGGCCTTAATTCAATTCACTATTCCAACTACAATATCCTCCTAAGTCATTCATCTCATAATCTTGTGATCCTTGACCCACTATGCTTTGATTCTATAAATCTTGCTTACGATGGTACTGATAACTAGACAGACCATCTATTTTATGTTGGTGTTATTTCATTCATTGTATTCTTCATTATTAAGATACAGCTTGTTTATTTAAGTCATGCCACCTCCATGTGACAATCCATCATTGGCACTTAGGTTCCTCAGGGTTTGACAATTTCAATGATTCTGACACACCATGATATTAGCTCCAAGAAACCATCGCATGTCAGCATTTGATTAGATAGGGCCTAGGAAAGCTTTGACAATTTCTTAAGGTTTACAAAAGGCTAATAAGGCAAAAGATATTCTATGTATCAAACTTCCCTTTTGGGCCTCCTTCAGTACTTGGTCAATCTAATCAATTCTACTCTAGCCACAGACCTAAAAATTGAAAGACAAGTGTGTGCCACATGGCTTATCCCCACATTTTTATTGTTAGGTTGAGGCTTTAAGTGTAATTTTGATTTTTCCTCCTATGGTGAAGCAATATTTGTACACATGTGATCATCCTACTCACCCATTATCCTGGATGCTTTGAACTTATTTGGATGAAACTAAGATGTTAGGTCATCAGGATTGTGACATGTTGAAGCACCCCACTAACCCACTTTCCTATTACTTTGTTAATGTGGAGATCCACCCAAAAACTTTGAATAAATTTGGTTGTGTTTAAAAGCTTTTTTAAATGGATCAAGACTATTTAGATATTGACGCATTGCCCTGGGTGAAGATAAAAAATCTTCACAACTTTTCCTTAAAGATAAGAACACTTGGAAGTACTCATGCAGATTTATTCAAGCCCTCTACAAGCTTTGCAGCCTCTACTTCTACCTTAGTCTTTATGAGAACTGACTTTCATGACTTATGTTCTATGAATTGTCTTTCAAAACTTGTGTTTGGAACAAAAGTTCTGACTCTTCTCAAAAAAATTGTCTAAAGGAAAAGACTTAGTAGATTCTTTGTGAAGTCATCAAAAATTTTGTTTAGAATAAAAGTTATGAAGTCCTTCGCAATACTTTCTCTGACTACTTCACTATAAAGGATGTGAAGACCAAACCTTTCACAAAACTTGTGAAGTGAAACTCATGAATTATTTATTTCTCCGTTTGAGACTTAGCGATTTTCATGAACATGGACCGAACCTTGAAACTTTCATGATTGTTGAATCCTTAAACCTAAAATGGGTGATCCCCTTTGTGGTGATTGAAAATATTTAAAACTTAGTTTTGAATAAGTATTTTGCTTAAATTCATGTTCTCCATAGTTTTAATTTTTGTAGGATTTTCCTTTTTGATTAAATATTACTTGCATGATTATAGTTAGTTTATATATATTTTATTGAGCTAATATTACTTGCAGACTCTTCTTTGACTCCTGTGTTGTGCAGCTTAACATTATTTTATTTACACACCTCTAGGTTTTTTTATTAGCTTAGTACCTATTTTTGGTCTTTATGTATTTTATGTTTATTACACCTCTTGGTTTCAAATTTTTGGGTTGCATTGTAACATCTGGGTAATAGAACCAAGTCATTCTCATAAACATGCAACCCTTTTTTATTCAACCATTGTTTCCTTTGTGATTATTTGGTATACATTGCCATTACATAAACACTTTGGGTCCTTTACTATACACCACTTAGATTTCTAGTTTATAAGTTGAATGATAAGATTTGGGGAAAAATCAAGCCCTCATTATAAATGCCCATCATGTTTACATATATTTATTTTGATCCCAACCTTAGATAGATGTCTTCATAGAAATAAGTCAATGGAAAAGAGTGGTGTCTTTTTCACTTAGAACCAATCATATGCTCTTATGTTAAAACTATAGCATTCTATATTCATGTCATCATCCACATTTTACAATTTTCCTATGATCATGATGCATACCTACATGTGATTATACCATCTTTCTCTACACATTTTTTTGAATGGGGGAACCCAATCATTCTATGACCATTTTCATCAATCCCTATTTTTCATTTCCTTTTGGGCTCACCAAAATTGGTTTTAATATTGCATTCTTCTCTTAAGATGAAAGTTTAAGAGTCTTTAAACACCATGATATTTAGGTTCTCCTCTCTAATACCTAAGTGTAAGTGCTCTTATGATAGTCATTTTTATCACCCATGATTTTTTATTTTTTTACCCACATATCCAAATGGAGGAAAATAGAAAAAGGAAAAATACTTAAAATCGATATCATAAGAAAAGACAATGTTAAAAAGAAAATAATATCTTAAAATTTAGATCAAACTAAGAGATATGATCTTTGTTTGGAACATCTCCTATTTTATTTTATGCTTAAACTCCAAATTTGTCCTCATGATAGACCCTGGGTCCATTGGGTTATGGTAAGTCAATAGAATGGGGTAAGATGTTTCATTATATCATTTTATCTTCTTACATTTCTAGTGCTACCTATATTCTCACACAAGTACCCAATCTTCACAGTAGGCCAATGACTTTATAAGGGGTCCTAAAGAGAAGCAAAATGTTGTAAGAAGGTAGGATCATTTTATATTTGATACATGTGTAGACACCGAAATCGTGTCTACTCCCTTGGTCATCCTCCTCATCCTCTCCCCCCTTGGTTCCCTTCATCCATTTCAACACTCCTAACCCATGTCTTATTAATTTGAAATAATTATCTTATTTTAAGTTAATAATTCCCTCTCCTTGCCACCTCACCACCCTTGGATACCCTTCTTTGGATTCCCTTCATTCCCCACATGGCCAATATTAATGCCTAGACCCCCATTTCATCTTCTCGCATCCATTTAGCCACCTTCGACTATTTCTTCCCTCGACCCATTGACCTGGCAGTTGGGAAAATGGATAAAAGATTATTTTTAGCCTTTTTCTTGCCTTCCAGCCACCGACATCGGTCAACTATCGATCGACATTGGCGATATTACTGACGTCAATTTCCTTCATAATTGGATTCCACCTCCAGAGTGTGGATCCCATTTTCCAATCTGTCTTTTCAATCTTTCAATCCGATCTTTCACCCCTCAATATTCAATCCGCCAACCTTCAAATCTCTCTCTCTCTCTCTCAGGCACATAGCAAGCTACAACAACAATAGGTACTCTACATCAGCCACTCCACCAGTAACAGGGCCTTCACACTAGTAGCATCAACAACAGGTACAAGCATCAGCAACACTTCTTCTTTAGTAGGTATGAGCTAAGAATGTTTCATTTATTTCATTTTTATAGTCTAGAAATATATTAGCTATTAGCTCCCATTCAGCACTTCCTATCACCAGACCAAACCCGAATCCTTATCTCCCTGTCTCCCTATTGCCTTTGTCTTCTATTTGGTCCCTCTTTCAGACCATTCTTTCTTCCTGCAAAGACCTTATACAGAGCATTCAACCAGACTCTCAAACTCAGATCCCCAGACCATTCAACCAGACCCATAGCCTTTCTCAGACCCGTCCACAGAGCATAAACCCATCTAGACCAGACCAGACCTCATCTAAAGACTACTGCCCTGACTGATGTCGGCCATAGAGACCACTGCCCCCACTGACATTGATAGAATAACCGACGTTGGAAAACCTTGACAATCGACGTCGGTACACTAACCGACGTCAGTGACTGTGACCAGGTCGACAATAGCATTCAGGTAAGCTTTTGCTTCCATTTCCTTTTTAGTCTTTAATCATTTTAGTATTTTATCATTCTACCTTTTATCAGACATTATCTTTATCAATCAGTGGGTTGACATCCCTTAAGGAAGTCTTTGTACTTTCAAGATCAAGCTTTTGTTTGGCAGCCCACCATCTCCTCATCTAACGCTTTCTTTGTCTTAGTCTCTTTCTTTTGCAGGTGTCATCCTCCACAACCAAAGAGGAGTTCTCACAACATCTAGATAATGGTGTGCAGACTTCATCTAGGTACATATAAGCCTTAGACCATCTCTCTTAGTTTCTTAATTCTCTCTTTTGAATGTGAAAGAGAAAATCGTATATAAACATTCTAGCACGCCCGGTGGGACTTTAGGGTCTTCCTTGGGTTCTTTTCTTTCTTTTCATATAGGGTGCATTAGGTTTCTCCTTTTCACCTCTTCCTCCTATCTCTTCCAAAAGACATCATAAGCAGGATTAAAAAGAACTCTTCTTTCTTTTCTTGCATCATAGACTAGTCAAAAGTCATACTCTTCAACCCTTTCTCAACTTGTTTTCATTTGAACTCACATTTCAACTTGGGCTTAAAACACATTGCATTCCATTTCTACTTGCTTGCATTTCTTAGTCCACATCTAGTAATTACAACCACATCATGAATTAATCATAGATCACTTTATGTTACACAACCGAATCACTTGCACAAATCAAACATCAAACTTACCTGAGACAAGGCCCGACTGGGATTTCATCACCCAGTGGATACCTTACCCATCCTGGCAATCCCACTTGGATTTCACCACCAAGGGGAAAGCCCACTCTATTCTCTGGTAGAGGATAATCTCTAGGGAAATTATATTTTGGCTAAGCGAGACCAGCTTATCACTGGGCTCGTGAAGTGAGGGGAGCTTGCTCCTTAGCACTAGGCCATGTATGGAACCTAACCCAGACTCTTGAGTGCCTAAACAAACCTGAAACCATCATTTTAAGGCATAAGCCAATAGGATTCTAAAAGTTGATTCTTAGGATTTAATGCTTAGGATCTACTTGTGTTCTTCATCTTTTCTATTTCCATCTGGTTTTTTGAGCTAGTGAGGACGTTTTCTTCCTTTTTTCCAAGAATCTTCAAATTCTCTGAGTTTCTAGAAACCACAATCACCGGCATCAATTTTACCACTGACGTCGGCAACCTTTCTTCACCGTCATCGATTATCTGACTGACATCGGCCATCTGTCCCCACCGACATCAATTTTTAAACCGATGTCGGTCACTGTCACAGTCTTTTTTTTTCAAAATAGTAGCCTAAAACCCAACCCTTTTTTTGCCAAAACCACCTTCTAATTTTTTAAAACTAAAAAAACATAGTTTCTAAAACCTAACTCTTCTTGTCTTGAACGGTTTTGACATGCAGTCGAACCAAGGCTCTTCTTGACCACGCTAGCCATCAACTGCTTCTGCCTTCCCCATCCATAACTAGTCATATAATGGAGTTCCACTCGGAGATCGAAAGAACTCCTACTCGACCGACCCTGACTCAAACCCCCATCATCCCTGAAGGGGACCAAGATTTCAAAAGATTCTTGGACCTCAATGTCAAAGCCCTCCAAAACTATCTCGCAAGAAACCCAATGTGAGACCTTTCGGGTGAAGCGGCGATGACATCAACACCATCCGCTACCCAGCCTTTTATGACTTAAACTATTGCCTCAACCATTAACTTGACCATGGCCAATACACAAATTTTGGCCTCCTCATCTATTTTTAGACCGACCTCCATCGAGATTTCCTTACCCCCTCAACCATGCGCAATTCAACCAAGTTCTACATCATACCATAACTTGATTATCTCAACCCCACACACTCTTGCACCCATAAATGTAGGAGTGTCTACCTCCCCTTTTGCCAATGCTACCATGCAACCACCTTTGGTGGTATCTAGTCAACTTATGCCTTCTACCTTCATAATGCAACCACCCTTGGCCTCCACTTCTGTCTCAACGACTAGTCATACATACGTTGCGCCCCTACAAGCGCAACCAACTATGTCGTATGCCCCCTCTAGTACCTTTCAAGCGCCCTACAACCTAGGGGGCACTCCATCCACAAATCTGTTAGTAGATATAATCAAAATGTCCAGTCTTGAGACCTCCATTTTTGGTTCATGCAATGTCCTTTCCTATGACCAAATTTGCAACGAACCCATCCATCCCTCCATCCTGATCCGACCATACCCAAACCAGTGGGAGCTTCCTAAATTTACTCACTTTTAGAGTAAGGAAGACCCACAACAACACCTACGATCATTCAGACATGTTTGTTATCTTATAGCGCATGATGATGCGTTGTTACGCACGTTCCCCATGTCACCTTTTGGCCCTGCCCTTGACTGGTATAACTCTCTTACCAGGCATTCTATCTTTTCATTCACTCAACTCACCTAATTATTTATTGACCATTTTTCTATCAATATCACCAAACAATTCTAAATCACAGACATCTACTCCATCAGGTAATTTGACGATGAATCAATAGTCAATTTTGTCGCCCATTGGAGAGGCTTGATTAACCAGCTCTCCTTATCCTTGCCTCAACCTGAGCTCATCAAGCTCTTTTCTCGAGCATGTGCCAGGCACATCTCTTCTACCTTACAGATTCAAACATTCTGCACTTTCGATGAAGCTTTCACCATAGCCTAAAAGCTTGAACTCTGTGCCATTGAAGAGGATAAGGTCAAATTGCGTAATACTAACGCAAGAACCAATGACCCTTCTTCTTCCAGACCTTCTTCTTCTACCAATTCCTAGTCCAAGGGAGTGGCCAACACTATGGTCATTAGATCACCATATTCGACAACAACCGACCAATCTCAACCTTCAACATCTCAAAGTGTCACCAAACAATTCCAATAACGGTACATCCATCGTTTATACACTCCACTTGGAGAATCATACGCTTCCATTTTGGAAAAACTTGTCAAGCAGGGGGTCCTCAATCTCCCTCCAATCTGACCACCTCAATTCGACCCTTCAAAAGCCCTCCCTACATGGTATAGGGAAAATGACTTTTGTCACTATCACCGTGTCCAAGGCCATGACATCAATAGCTATCGAACCTTCAAAAACATTATCCAAGACATGATCGATAAGGGAGATCTTGTTTTGGATAACCCAAACGTGCCACCCAATCAAAATATCAACATCTTCAGACAACCTTTTCCAAACCATCCTCCTACCCAAAACAATGTCCAGACCATGATCGATAGCTCCCAAGAGCATGACATACACACGGTCAACACGGTCTCGCCTCTTGTCCCTGACCAACCTCCTCCACAGGATGAAGAACTTTCTTCTCCTATTAGTCCTCCATCCAATTCTCTTATACTAGAGGATGCCTTGACCATACCAATGCCATTAAGCCCACATTCATCCTTCATCCCACCAATGGAGGACCCTATCCTTCCTACTCCTCAACCACAAGTAGAGGGCACGATCATCCCTGCCCTCTGCCCTCTTGAGGAGCCGCACTCTCCTATTTCTTCTCCACCAAGAGAAGAACCAGTCTCTTCACCCATTTTGATCGAGGAAGACCCAGTCACGGTTTCCTCTTGCCTTTTGCCTAAGATTGCTACATCTCACTCACCTCCGTCCACATCTGAACCTAAACCCGTATCTAACCTCACCTCGCATAATGGTGGCCCTCAACCCAAACCAAAGAAGGCCACTAAACCACACCAGAGGATTCCTCCCCCACCTTCATCATTACCTTCAATTTTGAGCCCGCATCTATCCACTTTAATAGGAGTGCTTCATACTCCCATGCTTCATAGGGGCAAGTTGCCTCCATTATCCCCTAAACCCATCAGACATATATTTCCTCCAAAACATCCAACACCTATCACTACCAAAGTGCCATCTACACGTGTGGCTACACCACCCACAAAAATGATGGTATGACCAATGCCCCTTATGCCTCTCAAACCAAAGTCATCAACCCCAATGCAAAAAGACACATAGACCCATTAGCAGGTTCTTATGCCTTGCTGTTACGGCAATTGTTATAGTCTTCTCGCATCAATCTTCCACCTCTTAAACCATACCAATCTCTCAGACCAAAACCACCCTGGTTTGATGACACTACAATTTGTGCATATCATCGCACACCTGGGCATGACACTGAGCATTGTTGTGCCCTCAAGGTTGTCATTTGCCACTATTTGGAGAAAGACACCTTTCTTCTCAACCACATCAGCAACAAACCTTCAACACTGCCCCAATCATCAACTCTCAGATCAAGACCATCTTGGTTCGACAAATCTAAATTTTGCCACTATCATCACACCCCAGGACATGACACTGAGCATTGTTGTGCTCTTAAAGCTGTCATTCATCAAGCCCAAAAAAAAGATACCCTTCTCATCAAGGATCCTCTTAACCACCCCTTCACCAAATCATCAATACCGACCCATACTTCTCCAACTTCATCACCTAAATCAAAATCTCCACACCAGACTATGGTCCCTTTGCCACCTTTAACCCCCTTATTCGACATCAACACAGTCAATCCGACCACTAAGCCTCAACTGACCTTGACTAATTTGTCAAACATTCTCCCTAGCCACTGGGGGAATTCAACGTTCATCCAAGCCTCAACCAACCTTTCAACCCAATCTTGACCAAATGTCAATAACTCTTTTAATCCAAGCCTCGACCAACCTTTCAACCCAGTCTCGACCAAATATCAATCTCTCTTTTAATCCTAAACCTTGACCAAGCCTCAATCAAACATCACCCAGTCTCGACCAAATATCAATCACTCTTTTAATTTTAAACCTCAACCAATCTTGACCAGACAATCAACCCAACCTTAACCAAACATCAACCAACCTTTTAATCATAATCTCGACCAGAAAATCAACCCAACCTTGACCAAACATTCAACTAACCTTTTTATCAAAACATTCAACCAGTCTCAACCAATTAGCAACCATATCAACCAACTTCACATCCAACATCAATACGTGACCAATCTTGAAGAGGCAAATGGGGCAAATTTGCTCCAAATTGACTCAAACCCTATCATCACGCACAAGCATGACCCAGGGACTTATCAGAACTTGAGCCCTTTTATGCCTTGCATCTTTGACCATTCTACTGTTAGTCGAGTACTCATCCACTTGACATTTTACTTGAGCTCGTCCCTTGAGCAACCCCCTGTCATTGTCATTCCTATTCCTTTCAACCCTATTTCCCAACATTCGTCAACCCTTTTTTGTCAAGCATGAATGCTTTGTCCTAATAAAAGGGAACCCTTAAACCTCTAGAGGCTCATCCATGGCTAAAAACTTCAGTCAATAAAACATATCAAAAATGGCATACCTAACATATCAAAGGTCATAAACTCTGAATGTAGACTGCTCCCTCGAAGGACAGTTACATAATTGTTGTATTTACTAGACTGCTCCCTCGAAGGATAGCTAGGCCAAAGTCATCTCAAGCATATAAAGCACAATATAGACCACTCCCTCAAAGGATGGCTATGACTAAATGTTACTACAGACAGCACTCTTTTTGAAGCTTCCTGCATCGATCAGCTTCACATATATGACCACACAAGCAAGCAACATCCCTACGTGGACTTCCCGCATTGATCAGTCCACCAAATATATATATATATATATATATATATTAAAAAGACTGACAAGCTATTAAGCCATGGACATGCCTATAGTCGTTCCAGGTCACCTATAAAAGGGGCAAGGTCCTTCCTACCACAAAAAGAGGTTACCCCATCCTCTCATATCACATATTCATCCTATCACCCTAACATACTCAAGGGATTTTGAGTTCACTTAATGTCAAGTGATTTGATTACTTCTCTAGCACAACCACTGGTCAACAATGTAATGCATAAATGGGGCTTTTATTCTAACAACCCCTATCTATGCTATCATTTTGGTCCTTGTCAATGAAAGAGCAATTCGCCTTTCACTTATTTTTCACACTTTGGCCACATTCAACCAAACCTTTTTCTACCCAACCAAGCCAACCCAAACATTTTCAGACCAACAACATGACATTATGACATCACACATCATCCTAGTCCATTTCACATAGTTTCTATGGAAACCAATACACATGGAAACTATCGACCAGACACAATTTATGTTAAGCATAAACCATTACTTGCTGAAGCATAAATAGACCTCAATTCATTTTTAGCATACATCCATCACGAATATGGAAAATTGCTAGGGATGAAAGACTCCTCAACCAATGTTATAGAATACACCATTTGGAAAAGGCTGTAACATCTTTTTCTCCTCATCATTTCAACACATGACCAAACCAATCATCGACCTCTTTGACTCTTCATCTGAACTACATTCGTCTGAGGCCCTACAACTAGGGCTATGTAGGCAGCACTCAGTTGACATGATGTCTTTTGGGGTTAGCTCAACCACCCTTGTTTGTTCATCTATCTGATGGACAAACCTTTTTCTCTTTAACCATGACTTAACCTCGACCAAGACCATCGACCACTTTGACCCTTCCTCCCTTTTAGGGAGAACTACATTGGCCTGAGGCCCTAACTATAGGGGCTATATAGGTAGCACTCAGTCTTCTGAGGTTAGGTCGGCCACATTCTTTCATCCATCCATTCATTTGATCAATTATCTATCACAGCTTCATCTCAACCAAACACTTTGGGGATCATGCCTATCTCCTCAGACACCGACCACTTCCAAGACATCATTGCCTTGGTTGTTTTTGCATGTATGCTACCTCACCAATGGTTAGCAAAATTATGCACAGACTATTTATGACCTTCACAAGTATAGGATCGCAAGTCGGTTGATCCCCACTACTTGTGACATTTTCATGTTTCTAGGAGCACTTCCTGAGCCCAGGATACCTAGAACACAATGATCCATTGGAGCTACAGCTTAGATTGAATAACTTGATCAGCTACGACTAATGCTGGGGCCCAGTTATTTCAATTTTGGCACTCCTCAACCTTGACCTGTGACAATTTGACCTGACCATCTCGTGAAGTGGTATACATGCAATCACGACTATTGCAGCATTCTCACTCCATCACCATTTTCATCCACTCTTTGTCAAATCAACACCCAATTCCAGGTTCCCTTCCCTCGAATCCTACTTTAAGGGGGAATACCTCATCCATAATCGATGTAACCAACCTCTTCATATTTTTGTCTTGCAATTCACTTGAACAACCAACAAGATGAAATCAACCTTATCCCACACCTAGGGCAATCAACTCTTGTTTTTGTCTTGCAGTTCATCCAGAACAACCAACAAGACAAAAAGGGGCAAATGTAGACACCGAAATTGTGTCTACTCCCTTGGTCATCCTCCTCATCCTTTCCCCCCTTGGTCCCCTTCATCCATTTTGACACTCCTAACCCATGTCTTATTAATTTGAAATAATTATCTTATTTTAAGTTAATAATTCCCTCTCCTTGCCACCTCACCACCCTTGGATACCCTTCTTTAGATTCCCTTCATTCCCCACATGGCCAATATTAATGCCTAGACCCCCATTTCATCTTCTCGCATCCATTTAGCCACCTTTGACCGTTTCTTCCCCTGACTCGCTGACTCGGCAGTTGGGAAAATGGATAAAAGGCTATTTTTATCCTTTTTCCTGCCTTTCAGTCATCGACGTCAGTCAACTGTTGATCGACATCGATGATATTGTCGGCATCAATTTCCTTCATAATTGCATTCCACCTCTGAAGTGTGGATCCCATTTCCAATCCATCTTTTCAATCTTTCAATCTGATCTTTCACCCCTCAATCTTCAATCTACCAACCTTTAGATCTCTCTCTCTCTCAGGCACATAGCAAGCTACAACAACAACAGGTACTCTGCATCAGCCACTCCACCAGCAACAGGGCCTTCATACCAGTAGCATCAACAATAGGTACAAGCATCAGCAACACTTCTTCTTCAGCAGGTATGAGCTAAGAATGTTTCATTTATTTCATTTCTATAGTCTAGAAATATATTAGCTGTTAGCTCCCATTCAGCACTTCTTATCACCAGACCAGACCTAAATCCTTATCTCCTTGTCTCCCTATTGCCTCTATCTTTTGTTTGGTCCCTCTTTCAGACCATTCTTTCTACTTGCAAAGACCCTATATAGAGCATTCAACTAGACTCTCAGACTCAGATCCCCAGACCATTCAACCAGACCCATAGCCTTTCTCAGACCCGTCCATAGAGCATAAACCCATCTAGACCAGACCAGACCTCATCCAAAGACTACTACCCTGACCGACACCGGCCATAGAGACCACTGCCCCCACTGACATCGGTAGACCTTGACAACTGATGTCGACAGACTAACCGACGTCGGCAACTGTGACCACGCCGACAGTAGCATTCAAGTAAGCTTTTGCTTCCATTTCCTTTTCAGTCTTTAATCATTTTAGTATTTTATCATTATACCTTTTATCAGACATTATCTTTATCAATCAAAGGGTTGACATCCCTCAAGGAAGTCTTCATACTTATGGGATCAAGCTTTTACTTGGCAGCCCACCATCTCCTCATCTAACGCTTTCTTTGTCTTAGTCTCTTTCTTCTGCAGGTGTCATCCTCCACAACCAAAGAGGAGTTCTCACAACGTCTAGATAATGGTGTGCAAACTTCATACAGGTACATATAAGCCTTAGACCATCTCTCTTAGTTTCTTAATTCTCTCTTTTGAATGTGAAAGCGAAAATCGTATAGAAACAACATGTTAGCATTCATGGGATGTTATTTATAATTCACTAGTTAGCTCAAGCTTATGTTTCAAGGTAAGATTATCTAGGGACATTGATGTTGAAAATTTTTAATTTTGTCAACATTATTTGAGTGTGTTATTTCTAATAAATCTCATGTTTTCACCTTATTGATGCCCTCTTTCCCCTCCCTTGTTGGTTTAGGTCTTTTTGCCACTAGATTTTATTTACATGATTGCATTAGCTTGCTTAGGGATATAGAGGTCATTTGGTTTATTTGGGAAGATTAGTCACACATTCAATAGAATATGTTGTATCTTTCCCTCTCCAACCTACATATTCACCTCTCTCCCTTTATATTTCTAATGCAGTTTATTATGTGCATTATTGGAGCATTCATGTCATGGTATAATTTTTTCTCTTTGATTTCATTTGTGTAGCTACGTGTGTTTGCCCTATATTGTCTTGAATAATATGTGTCTTACATTACATCTTGAAATAATGCATTCATTTGGATCAACATTCCTAGAGCTCATCCTGATATGGTATCAAATCAGATCTAGTTCTAAGAATTGCTTAGATTTTTCATCATGTTTTCATTTCAAATCTTGGGTTCATTTCATTTTAGTTTAGATCTATCCATTTTAGCATTTACATTCTATTGTATTAACTGTATAAGGAGATTTCTTTTAGATCTAATGTTTTAAATTCATTATTAATTATGTTATTGAGATATTCAAGCCTCCAAGTGATTGGTCTTTGCATTAACACATGAGGGTCTTGTATTCTTTCACCCGCTATTGTCTGTAGATCTATTTTATGGCCACCGTGGAGTCAACAAATCTATGCAAACTATATATCTCATTTTAATATGGTAATGTAGGAATGTGTAATAGTTAGAGGAGGTGCTAATGTGGTCCTTTATTGATCCTTTGGTGCTACTATGGTTTCCACTACCCTTCTAAACTACCATAAATGTGCCTTCAATGTTTGTAAAATCTATCTTCTCTCACAACCTACATGGAGACTCCTATCATTTATCTAGTTTAAAAACTCCTTGATGACCTACTGCTTATCCATGACAAACCTTGGGGTGGTTCCAATGTGTTAATGCATTGTTTTTCATCTTTTTCGTACCCTTCTACCCCATGGTTTGCCAAACTAGTAGCTGCTAAACCACTTACTTCAGTATCTCTAATGACATCATGATATGTTGTAGCATGACAAGTGGTTTATGTAAGATCAAGCTCGAGTTCTAGTAAAATCTAGCCTAGTTTTTTAGTCAAAATTACCCATGGATTCTTCTATGTAGCTGAAGATTTGAGGTTCCCTATCATCGATGGATCCCTTCTCTCCGTTTGTCACAGTTTAACTGATTTAAATAGAGATTTGGTTTTTTGTGTTGTTGTATGGTGGGAGAATAATATCCAACACAAAATTTCTCTAAGTAGAGGATAGATGATATTATTTAGGATAGAGGATAGATGACATACATAGGATACATCAAATACTTCTAACTACCATTCTACTAAATCCCTCTTTTTTAGTGGTTAAGTGACAATCATGGAGCATGAAACTCATATTAAGAGAAGACTATGTTTTTCCTCTATTTTTTGTGTATGATATAATCCTAGAACAAATCACAGGCAATCATCCACCCATAAAGGTAGATTAGAGGAGAAGAAATTGGAAGATAAGACTCACTAGCAACTTTAGAGCTATACATGCAGATCTGACCTATGTAAGGCATGTAAACGGTGTCGTATGACTCAAATCAAGCCTTGTGACCTCCAATGGCAGCACCACTCTAGCTAGATTCTTTACCTTGCTAAAATTTAACACTAAATATGCCCTAAAAGAATTAAAAATTAAGGCATGTTTTAATTTTATTTAAATAGCTTTGTAAATTTTTTAGTTAAAACCCCCTCAAAGAGACTTTTTTGAAAAAGTACACATAGGGGTGATTGGGCCATTTTTATACTTTTTTAATGTGAAGAGGTATGTGGTTTAATGTTGATTCTACCGGGTGGTTACATAGCATAGTTAGTTTTTAAACATGTCGATCATTTAAAACTTTAGTGCAATTTAATTAGATAGGCCATTAATGATGGAAAATGTATTTTGCTATAAATTTTGACTAGTAACTCATAATTGAGTGCCACTTTTTTCAAAAGTACATATTTTTTGTCCTCTTTCCATTGGTCTACTTTGTTTTTTAAAAAACACTCAAGTTATAAAGTACCATATTTAGGGGTTCATTGTAAACTATTTTGTGCAGTTGTGCACTTCCTTGGTGTTTTCTCTCGATCATGTTGACCCCATTTAAGAGACTCTAGATGAGGAGAGTTGTTTCAAATCTAGTGATCTTTCTTAGGAAGTATAATTATGATTCATGGTGTGATTACATGGAACACTTGCTCACACACAAGAATTGTATTCCATTCTTGCATGGATAAATTCCTATACCCATTGATCTTACTTCGTTCCATTAGTGGGATAATACTTGTGACAAGATTTTTTTCAATCTGTTAATTCATGTTTTCTTGGATCTTCATTTCCATGTGGAATATATAAAGTGTTCATGCACTATTTGGAGCATCTTATAGTCTCTTTTCAAAGATCCTATTAAGACTCACATTACACCTCCTCTACTTCCTATCATCTCTTTAGAGACTATTGTACTCTCTCCTCTTTATTTATTCCCTATGATGATACACCCATGGTGGATAGTTTTCTTCCTTCTATTAATCCCCTACTACAGGATGAGATTTTGTTATACCTTTGTTGTCTCATTATAGATTTTACATTTGTTCTTGTACAAATTATTGCTCTTTTAGAGCCACCACAGACTAGCACTTGGGAGGACTCTACTATTTATAGTATGAGTACACACATAGAGAGTATCGATGACTCATATGTTCTTATAGACTTTCATATTGTAGATCTGTATGCTTCATCTATAGTATCATCTTCAATTTCAATGATTACTGACCGTTACTTTCCTATTCTCATGGACATTCCTTCAATGAATGTTCCATGTCTATGTTCTTCTCTAGATGTTCTCTCCCCTTTATTGTATGATTCTCCATTTCCATCTTATACAATTAGTCCTATGATATTTGATCAGACTTTGGCACATTCAAACATTATTAGGGAGACATTTGATCATTTTATAGAGATCTGCATCATGATTCATATCTAAATTCCACTTGAGTAGGAATTTAGTAGTTTGACAGCTCGTGGTTTCTTTATTCTAAAATGAAGAGATAACATTTATTATAGATGGACCTACTATAGTATTCACCATGTAACATTCTACACATATATTCTCTCTTCTTTTTGGAGGTAAAAATCCTTCATATTTTTAGGATAATGGGATCATCACTATGTACATGGTGCCTTATCAGGCCTTATTAACAAGACCCATTTTTTGTATCATCGCCAAGCTAAGCTACGCTTATGGGGGTGTTGGTGTAGGCTTTTTTTCCATGAAGTTTTGTCTACACAGTGTATTAGCTTATTTAAGGCTCTAGAGGTCATTTGGGTTACTTGGGAAGATTAGTCCCACATTCATTAGAATGTGTGGTATCTTTCTCTCTCCAACCTATATATGTATCTCTCTCTCTTTATATTTCTAATGCAATATATTGTGTGGATTATTAGAGCATTTGTGTCTTGGTGCAATTGTTTCTCTTTAATTTCATTCTTTCAACTACATGTGTTTGCCCTATATTATCTTGAATAATATGTGTCTTACATTTCATCTTGAATTAGTGTATTCATTTGGATCAGCATTCCTTGAGCTTATCCTAATATCCCTCCATTATTTCCCCCTTGATAGGTAGTTTTATTTCTAAATATTTTCCATTCTTTTGTATTTCCTAATCTCCATCTTTTTTAGACATGGTAGTAATATGGAAGTTTCATTTTTTCCATCTTTAGAATAAAAGTGACATCTTTTACTTATTTAAAGATGCTCTCTTGGTTATTTCCTTATCTTTATGTATATTTTCTTAGTTGTATATAGGACCTTGAGATTTATATTTGCCTTTTTGTGAGTAATTTGGTTCCATGTTTCCTTTCATTATTTCATGTTTCACATCTTTTTTTTAGTATGGTTTGTTAGTAATATTACATTTGATGTTATTTATATCATAATTTAGTCTTATGTATCCCTTGTTTGATTTGGATTATTACTTATCTTATTTTGGATGCATTTTTGGGTTCCTCAATCCTAAATAGATTTAACTTTTTGGCTTACCAATTTTCATTTGTTTTTATCATCTTTCTTGGATTTCTTATTTTAACATAGCTTTAGTGATCCCATCTTGCCAATTTTCTACGTGTTTTAATAAATCTAGAGCATATTTCATATACATCTATTTATTTGACCATCCTTTTTTTCACATGTATTTCTTTTAACTATTTTTAGTCTTGTATCCCTAGGGTTTATCAAACATAGTTATTGTACACTCCATAATCGATACTATGGTATTTTCATGCAAAATTTTAGTTTAAAAGGCAATTCAAAGTATGTATATGTTACTTTAAATTATTATTTTTTTATCATTTCCTTTCATTTATACTCTTTTATGTTGTTATTTTTATTTCCAAAATGGATATAATTAAGCTCTTATGTCTACAAAAATAGAGGACCCTATAATACTAAAGTGAGAAGAGCTAAAACAAGGATAGGGGCCTAATGAGGGACCAAACTAGTTAGATGCTACAATGGGTAACTATGAGTAAGAAGAATACTATACATTTAAATTCAAGATCAATAAACTCCTTGTGTATAAGTTATTTTTTTCCAGAAAAGTTTACCTAAATAGACTAGTGACATGTGATGAGCTTTAGGTGGGGCATATGTATACACATAATATTTTTTAATTTATCATTTTTTAATGCTTAATTTTACAATAGCTTGTCAACACATCAATCTTCATAAGTGCATGCCTTAAATTGTGCACTAGGAATGGGGTAGGAAAGACTTATGGTGCTTTATGAGAGATGTTGGAATTATATTGTAATTACATTATTACTAATATCAATCCAATCTCCTCTAAATGTCTATCTATGTATCTCCTTCAATTACCTCTTATCCATATTTTTTAGTTTTCTTATATCCTATAATATTAATTTGGGCGATATCATATTCTTTGTATCTTTAGCCTTCCTATACTAATAAATCATCCTATTATATTCTAGAGCCTATCTTCTAAAAAAATTACCATGTAAAACTAGCCAATACCTCTTTGTGTTAATTGTCATCTTCAAAATATATCAAATGGGTTGATACCATCCACTTACAGTCTAGGGTTGGTTTTTGGTATTAGAATAGTATATATAAGGGTCATATTTCATTCATATCATATAATATATCACTCATTCTCTTTGTTTTCTCTCACATTTATACCTTAAGTACAATTTGGGAGAGTTAGTATATTAGAATCCTCTCTTGATGATTCTTGTCTTATGGTGTCATTAAATCTCAATAGGAGAAGTCATTAAGAATTTCTAATTAAAGATATTTAGGATTTCATCTAGCCATTTAACATCTTCAGCCTACAATACTATATTTCAAAGATATACTTGAGCCAAGGGGGAGATTGAAGTGTTGAATTATCCACCTCAAGGTAAGTATTTTCAACCCTATACTCTTTCCTTTATTTACTTATTAGATAAGATGTTTATTATTACTTTGTTAATGAATGTATATGTATCCTAGTTTATTTTTTTTAGACTAAATAAACTAGTGTAGATATAGGATTGCCAAGACTTACCACAAATCACTTTAGGTTGCATAAAACCCAATTTGGCTAAGAATTTCACCTTACCCATTGATAACCATTATAGCCAATCCTTTACTTTAGATTTTACCCCCTTTACAACCTTTTACTTTACTTGCATATCTACAATCATAGTTTACAACCATTTACCTTTGTTGAGGTCTAGTAAGAACTACATCCTTATGTCATAGGCTTCAAATTTAGAACCCTTTCTTAGTGATACCTAAGTTATATATTATCCTTTTCTATATATATATATATATATATATATATATATATATATATATATATATATATATATATATATATATATATATATATATATATATATAATTGGTCCTTGCCTAATTTTCAAAGTATACACAAGGTATATTTAATTGACCTTATTCAAGTCCTAGTCTATTGAGAGAAAAAAGATAGTTATAGGTCATCCTAGCCTATACATAAAAATTCCACCACCATGTAGAAACCTTATCCCATATGTAGACTAAGTTGAGAGTAACTTTATAGGGCCAATGAATTTTTGGTGACTTACAAACACAAATGGTAAAAATCTTCATATGGATGAAAAATAAATCCTAAGTGTTTTCAATATTTAATGAGGTACATGGAAACTTAAATCTATATATAGTGTTGTCTAATTTATTTAATATTGGATACATACCCATCACACCATGGGTTAGGTAAAAATAAAGAACACTTTTATAAAAACAATATCTCTTATGAGTTTTAAATCTATCAAAACAAATTTTCTAGAAAATAAGAAAAATAAAAAAAAAATGAAAAAATAAAAACAATAGAAGAAAGCAAATGGTATAACAAGTTGGTTCACCAAAAGTTTTTACCCTAATTTTAATTTAATAATGTCAACATTTGTTTAATAGGTGTAAAATTTGATATCATCATTATAAATATATATAATTATTAAAAATTATGATTTTGTAACTTATTAAATATGGAAAACTTCTTTTTTGTATCCACGTAATAGTTTTAATTTTATCATTTACTAATGTTTTCTCTTGTAGTGACTTGTCAAGCATCAGTAATATGCCATGATATATCATCCTTCACAATCATAGATATATCATATGAGTTGAGCATTGCATGTATTCTTAGGTTTTATAACAAGCTTAAGGTATAAAATAAATGCTTTTATCTCTATAAGCTCATGTGAGTCTAAGTTAGCATTATGTGCATGATGTTCTAACTATTTGCATGTTTAGTCTTTCATATTTTGATATGTACAAGTATAATAGTGTCTAAATGATATTTTTACTATGATCTCATGAAGATAAGGAAGTTTTATGACCACAAACTGATCATTTAAGTGTAATTATGGACTATGTTAAGCATTCTACAAACTTTGATAGACAGCTATGGATTATGATAGTCAAGCTACAGATTATGATAATCAAGTTATAGATTATGATAATCATGCTTCAAACTCTCATAGCTCACTACAGACTCGTACACAACATTTTTCAAGGCATTCCAAAAGCTCTTTCAGCTATTCCATGGTGATTTAGGACTCCTTTAGATACTTTCTAATTTTATATATGTCTATATATAGATTTTTATATATGTATAACTTTCCATTAATGGAAGTTAGTTGATATAGGTTACAGCTCTAAATAAGATGATATGGATATATTTTACATAAGATTTGGTGATCAGATATGGTTAGATTAAGTAGTTTTAAATCCCATGAGGATTTTCCTAACCGCATGTGGATCTTGATGCAATGCTCTTCTCTATTTTGGCCATAATAAACCAATATCTCTAAATATCCTCTTGTTTAGTCAGTTAATTTGTTTCCAAGTATTTAGAATAGTTGGTTTAGTTTGTGTCCAATAAAATGCAAATCCATGCTCGATATGCAAGAGTGCAAAACATTGTAAGAATTATTACTTTGAATACAAGAAGACTTTGTAGCATAATACTCTTTCATTCTATGTGTTGAGAAAGCTTTCTAAGGATTGATTTTATTTAACCCTAAATCCAAGGGTGAGAAAGGGCCCACTCCCCAAGGAGACATGATGTGTACTTTTGGTATTAATAATACATTTCTTTTTTTTAATTAGAATTAATATAAATACTTTATGTGTTGTTAGATTAATAACCTGTAGGTCAGAATAGATTGTTAATGTGTGTGCTTTCAGATTTGAAAATCATTTATCATTCCTTTAATTTCAAGAATATTTATTCTACAACTTAGCTTAGAAGTGTGGATTTGGTATTGTATTTCAATGTGTTTAGTTTTAACAACATTATGCGATTGATTTCAATGTATTTAATTCATTTTGATGTGTTTAAATTTCAAGTAAGTGTGTTTCTTTCAAGCATTAGTTTAGACTTTAGGATTAGAAACTTAGGATAGAACAACATCAAAAAAGCCCAACCAACACTGTTAGTTGAACCCAATAAATACCTTACTATAGACAACCTTAGACACTGGCCCTAGTAATAAATGACACCAACATAGATTGGTTAAATAAAAGGGTAACAATGATACCCATCATTTTTGGCACCATTGTCAAGGAATTCTTAAAAAATATTAGTAAGGTAAACTCTTAAGCTAACAGTAAAAATTATAAAAACAAAAATAGAATAAATTGCTCTCTTGTCAAATATAGGAATATGAGTAGGCAAAGGGATTTGTAAGGAAGCTTTGTTCCAAAATATCCTCATCCTTTAGCAGAGATAATCAAAGTACTTTCAAAAAATATAGAAATCTTGAAGAAAAAAATAAGTGAGTCTTTTGGAAGTACATCTTGGGATCTAGAGGAATCTCCCTCTACTAAAGTTGAACTTTTAGACACTGAACAACTAGAGGACCTTGAAGGATCTCTTCCTCTCAACAAAAATTTATTTTCAATGGGAGAAAATATAGGTAATGTAGAAAACCCTTTCAGGAATCCTCTTGAGAGGACTTTCTCTTACCCTATTACTTTTGAGAATGATGACCGAACAATAATGAAAAATATTTCCCCATCCAATCTACCTACATTTAGAGTTATGACCATTCAAGACCCATATCAATTACTTTTTGAGTTCAAATATCTATGTCAAACATATGATTACACTTCAAAAAATCAAAAATTGAAACTCTTTCCCTCTACTTTGAAAGAAGGAGCAATGAGGTGGTTTATGGGCCTAACAGGAAACTCTATCAGCACTTGGAGAGAAATGGAAATAATATTCCTAAATAAATACCAAGATTTTCATAGGATCAAGGATATAAAATAAGAATTTTTCAAAATAAAATAGAATGAAGATGATAACCTTGAATATTATCTAGACCAATTTGCTTTTCCCCACAATAGGTATGGATATGAGTTATCCAAAGAAGTGATTAAAAATTATTTTACTTAAAGGATTGGATGATTCCTCCAAGGATTATTTGAATCTCATGGGGAAGGGATATATTACCAACATACACTTCCAAAATATTACATGATTATGTGCCAATTATTCTAGGACAAAACCTAGCAAAAGGAGAGGAAAACTAGGGAAATCTATTGATGTAAGACAACTAATGGAGGAACTAGAAATTTTCAAAATAGATATACTAGTTCAACTAAACACAACATCATATGGATTATAATCTAAGGCTAAATATAACATTAAACCACTATAAATATATTGTCTAAAGTGCAGACTAAAACATGCACTTAGAGATTATTTTTTAGATAAACCCAAAATTTGTGGAATATGTGATGCTCAGGATCATGACACAAAAAATTATAATCACCTTCTTAATCTTAAGAACTAGTTAAAATAAAATATATATATCATAGAGGAAATAAACTATGTTCAAAGGCAAATAAATACCTTCTAACAAAATCAACCAAAATAGTTTGGCTCAAGGGTTCCTTTTCCATAATGGCATGCACCTCAACAAGTTTAGGCAGTACCACCACAGTGGGGTAACCAGGAATGGATGCACAACAATGGATGATGCCTCAAAATTTTCAAAAAACTTGGATACCTCAAGTTCATCAGTAACCATGGGTAAATCACTATTAGAATCCTAGCCTAAATTATAATCAACAACAAAGAAGGTTTCCATAACAAGCATTGATGGCTCCATAAGGAACTCAAGCACCCCCTACCAAGTAATTAAACTAACCTCAGCTACCTGTCTAACTAGTAGTAAATATAAAAAATGGATAGATTTATGTAAATGAACAAGGTGAAAGTTGAGACCATAGGGGTAGGTGTTATTGAATGTGTATACATACATCTCAAGTCAGTAAAAATGTTATAAAAATCTCATATTATCATCACAAAAATGCCTCATGAAAAAGCAAGTCAATAGACTCAACCAGTGAAAGAAGAAGAGTTAGAAGATAAACCTAGAAAAATAGAGAAATTAAACCAACCTCAGCTACCTACCCAACTAGTAACAAATCTAAAAAATAGATAGATTTATGTAAATGAACAAGGTGAAACCATAGGGGTAGGTGTTATTGAATGTGTAGACATACATCTCAGGTTAGTAAAAACATTACAAGAATCTCATATTATCATCACAAAAGTGCCTCATAAAAAATCAAGTCAATAGATTCAACTAGTGAAAGAAGAAGAGTTAGAAGATAATCCTATAAAAATAGAGTAAGTCACCATAACTCCTCCATCTATTCCCTTTCCAAAATTATTGAAGGAAGTGGAAGACAAAAATGAATCTGAGTTGATTCAAGAACTCAAAAAACTCAATATAGAAATTCCATTATTTTAAACCATTAGGAACATTGTAAAACTCAATAAAGTGATTAAAAATTTGTGTATTAAGACATTTGGTAGGAAAAAACAATATCCCAAGACTATACAAGTAGATGTAAAACTTGTTGACTTATTAACAGTTAAGTTACTTTTACCCAAATATGGAGACCTAGGGACTCCTTTCATTTTTGTAATGTTTGGAAAGAAGAAGATACCAAATGTATTGGTGGACTTAGGATCTAATATTAATGTAATGACTATGAAAACCATGCAAAATCTCTCTAAAAAATATGCAATCCACCACCATAATCTTATAGATGGCAGATCACTCTACTACTAAACCAAAAGGCATCATTGAGGATATAACATTCACTATAGAGTCATAGGATTACCACATTGATTTTATTATTATCCAACCTAAAAATAAAAAAATTAGATACCCATTGATCCTAGGAAGTCCTTAGTTAACAAAAATGGTAGCTTTGATTAAGTGTAGATCAGGGGATATGACCATCTCAAATAGTCTTAAATCAAAACACATTTATTTATATCCACCTACACAACCATCAATCAACCTTGTCAAATAAATATGGGTAGATCAACTTGAATAAAAACATGATAGTATATCCTCTCTAGATATGGTCACAATAATTTATCATGTGGAATAAATATAAGATGAGTTAACAAAACGTATTGGAATTGCTACAAATTTTAACATTCTAGCTACAGACCTTGTCAGTCCAACTATGGACCTTGATAAAAGATCCTATAATGAAATTAATTCCTATCATTCATAAATACCATCCTTTCCCACCTCTTATAGCATGTTTTATGACCATAAATACATTCAACACAGTGTTATGCAATGGGCACATGAAAGTCAAAATTCATTTTTGATAGCCTTCTGTTGTCCTCTAGCTGGAGTGATTTCTATAGGAGATAAATTTGTCAAAGATACTATCAAATTCCAAATGTTGTTGCCATATCATTACCCTCTCAACTCTTTAATGATTTGATTAAAACAAATATATTCTTCCCATCCCAAACACTAAGGAAGTTACTCAACATAAACAGTTGGTTGATAGATGATCAAGAAGTGAAAGTCTTTAATGTACTTAGAGAACATACTAAAGATTTTGCTTGGGAATATAAAGAGATTAATGGAATCCATCCAAGTGTATACACCCATCATATCTACATATATAACATTAAACCAATAAGGTAACCTCAGAGAAGAATTAATCCTACCTTAAGAAAAATTTTGAAAATTGAGATAGAAAAGTTGTTAGAAGTGGGATTCATTTATCCTATTTCTGACATCTAATGGGTCTCTCCTTTCATTATTATTCTTAAAAAAAATGGTAAATGGAGAGTATGTGTAGACTATAGGGAAATAAACAAAGAAATAATGAGAGATTATTTTCTTTTACCCTTTATTGACCAAGTACTTGACAACTTGGCAAGAAAAAGATACTCTTCTTGCTTGGATGGTTTTAGTGGATACAATTAGATACAAGTGGAACCTAAATATTAGGATAAAACAACCTTCACTTATCTATGGGGGACATTTACATATAGAGTATTTCCCTTTAGTTTGTGTAATTCACCTACTACCTTCCAATGGGCAGTCTTAGCCATATTTTCATATTTAACTAATGATTGTGTGTAAATTTACATGGATGATTTTACTATTCATGTAAATTCTTTTGATGAAAGATTGAAAAATATAAGAAAAGTACTAAAAATATGTGAATAACACCATATTTCCTTGAATCATGAAAAATGTCTAATCATGGTAGAGAAAGGAATAGTTTTAGGACATCATATTTCTGCAAAAGGAATCCAAGTGGATCCAAAGAAAATTGAAGTCATTTAAAACTTATCTATCCATCAAACTAGACTAATATCAAAAGATTCTTAGGCCATGCAGGATATTAAAAAAAAATTATAGAATATTTCAAAAAAATCATTGCTCCAATGTTTATTTTGTTGACAAAGGAGAGTGATTTTGTTTGGAGTCTAGATTGCCATCAAAGCCTTTGAGACTATTAAGTAAAAACTGAGTTCTGTTCTAGTCCTAAGAGGACTTAATTGGTCACAACCCTTCCATATTTACACTAATGAATTTAATCATGTTATGGGGGAAGTTATGGGATAAAAAGATGAATATGGACAAATGTATGCCATATATTACATTATCAATAACTTGACTCCTACAAAGAGAAACTACACAACCACTAAGAAATAATTCCTTACTATGATTTATGCCATAAATAAGTTTGGACACTATGTCACTGATTATAAAATATTTGTATACACTGATCATATAGCTATCAGATATTTGATGAACAAACTAGTGGTAGGAGGAAGAATTATAAGATGGATATTACTGTTACAAGAATTTGATATCACAATTATTGATAAACCTAGAAAGTTTAATGTAGTTGCTAATTTTATTTGTATCAAACAATGCAGATGAAGAAGAATCTATAGAAGATAGTATTTCAAATGAACAAATATTTATTGTTGTAACACAAACACCTTGATTTTTTGATATAGAAAAAAAATTGGTTACAGGGAAGTTTCCTTTTCATTTCACTAGAAAATAAAAGAAACATTTTATTAAAGCTAGTTTTTGTTATAAATGAATTAATGATATATTGTTTAAATATGGACCTAATCATGTATTACATAGGTGTGTAAAATAAAATGAAATGTATGACATCATTCATGCTTGTCATGATGAACTTGGTGGAGGACACTACTCATTCAAAAAGATAGTGCAAAAGATCTTTAAGGTTGGCTATTACTGGCTAACTCTTCATAAGTAGGTAAAGAGGTACATTTCAAAGTGTAATCCATATCAAAAAATGGGTAAACCTACACTATCTTCTGAAATGCCCCTCCATCCTCAAGTAATTTTTAAACCTTTTGAAAAGTGGGGCATGGAATTTGTTGGGCCCATAGATCCACATTCTCAAAGTAAGAAGTACTTGATAATATGTATATATTATGTGACTAAATAGGATAAAGTATAAGCTCTTTCATTTGCAAGAGAAGAGGTAGTATCATATTTATTATACTTTAAGATCATGCAGATATTTGGAGCACCTAGAGAGATAGTGTCTAATTAGGGACCCTAGTTCATATCCAAAATGATTCAAACATTCATACAATACCAAGTTAACCATATAAAATATTCTTCATACCACCTTTAATCAAATGGATAGGTAGAGGTTATCAATAGGAAATTAAAAAATATCCTTACCAAGATAGTCAGTAGCAGCAAAAAAAAATTGGCAGCCAAGCTTTCAAAATTTATATGGGCATACAACATAATGTGGAAAACCCCTATTAATTTTTCAACATATGAATTTATATTTGGTAAGGAACATCTCCTTTTAATTGAATTTGAGATGTAAACTTTAAGTATTGTACTAGAAATAGGTATTGACTTGGATGAAGCACAGAGAAAGACAATTTTATAACTAAATGAGCTAGATGAAATGAATATAGAAGCTTGGAAGTAGACAGAGATGACGTAGTACCAAAGGAAATAATGGAATGATTTACACATCATGGAAAGATAGTTCAAAAAAAGAGATTGGGCACTTTTATATGATTTTAAGTATCAACACTTGAAAGGTAAGTTAATAACTAGATGACTAGGACCATTTTAGATTGAGAAGATTTTTGATAATGATTTAATACAATTGCTGCCTATAAATGGTCATCAGAAGACACCTAGTTAATGGACATAGGTTGAATTTGTACCAAAAGCCTTTCAATAAATAATAATTCATTTCGTACAAAATGAGTTTGGCCTCATGAAATAACTCAAATATTCCATGATTAATAATCCTTGAAAATAAGATGGCCTTAATAAAAGAAGGAGATATACCTCTTCTCTAAAAAAGTAAAAAGAATAAAGAATAAATAAAAAAAGAATAAATTTCAACAATGAAAATCCTTAGGGACGTTGTTGATAGTCATGACTAGAAAACTAGCTTGCTAGATGATTATGTGCTATAAAATGAGCCTTGATCAGAAAACTAGTAAATGACTAGTTAAGGGTAAAAAACTAAAAAAAAATAGAAAAATTAAGTTCAAAAATTTAGGATTAATCATCATTTATGATTGATTCTCCTTATTCCAAAGTAGTAAACATTGATGTTGTCTTCTTTTGTACTATTCCTTAAATTAATCCATGCAAATTATTTTATTAGAATAGGTGAAGAAGGACAAACAAGGACAACATCATGAGTTTTAAAGGTATAGTGTTTATTCTTTTACTGAAGGTTAGCTTTTAAATTTTTGAGTCTATAATCATATGCTCAAGATGTGGCAAATACTCCATAGTCCTATGTGAAGGATATTCCCACATTAGTAGGGAATCTTTTCAAAATTTCTTTTTTGGAATTTGACTACATGCTACAGACTTTGTCTTATCAAGTCATAAACACTTCCATTGTGACCTTGTTTTTGTCATCATATCACAACTCATGTGGACAAACAATTGATAGAGATCTGGTAGTTTGATGATTGTGAATAAATAAAAAGCAAAAATTAGTAATCATTATTAATTTATGACATGATCATCTTGTATTATCATCATCACTCGACATACTTGGGAGCTTTGGGTTTTGTCTGTAGCATTGAGATAAAAAGGATATTGTTGATACCATAATCCATTACTTGAATCCATCAAAGTGTCATTTCCCTGTTAATTAGAGCTATAGACTATTATGTTCTATGTAGAGTTAAAAAAATTAGAATGGGATAGAAGAATAAATCTGATCCTAAATCCATAAAAGGTCTCTTAGGAGCAAACAAGTAAAATAGGTGTTTGTAGAAATAGGATGGCTCAAGTTTCTTATGAAATTACAAGGGTTCAATGAAACCCTTATTATAGATTTTATCCTCCACTTCAAAATAGATTTTCCATTGTTAGAGGTTTAAAAATTCCATTATCTAGCCAAGTTATTAGTGAATTATCTAGGATTCTAGATGAAGGGCCATGATCGTAGGAAGATCTTCCTTCAGTGACCTCATTCATATTTTCCATAGTGAGGGAGGACTAGTTATAGTGTGTGTTCAATATGTCAATTATAGAATCAATGGTATCAACAAAGATTACTTATCTAAACTTTGGAGGTCTGTGTTTTTTTGGATTATCAAATACCTCACTTGTGAGGGACATTGTAGTGTTTTAAGTTGTATTATGATGAGAATTTTGATTCATTTGAGGTATGGCTTCTAACAACCCCAACATCAAATTAACTTACCCTCATTTTTTTAAAGTCTATAAAATTTATGGTTATGAGATACCCTAATAACCCATCTTCTATCCACCATTATGGACTCATTTAGTTGATAATCTAATATCATTTTTTGCAACAAGAGTAGGGAACAGAACCATGGATTACTTTCTATGAAGGAAAGAAGAATAAATACCTAAATCTTGATAAAATCATACCACAACATCCTTTTAACTTGAGCTCTAGGGCTCCACCAAGGGTTTCTTCTTCCAAAGTGGTTACTCCTAAGTCAGTTTGAAGTACAAGATCAATTAGTATAGATACTGCATCTAGATCTCCAAGTCCCCTCAATGTGATTGCACCATCAAAGCCAAGAAGAATGTTAAGACTTAGGTCCTCCATAAGAAACCCTAATCCATCTTCCCAGCTTACTTCTACATAAGAACTCATTCAAATCATAGAAGATGTACCTATAGTAGACCCCATTTCACATTTATCACCCCAAGAGGCCTCAAATGAAGAAATTATTCCTCTCACTTATAAGAGAAGAAGAAAGTTGATATTAGTTATTGATGATGAAGAATCAATAGCTATAAAAAATATTGATAGTCTATGGTACGAACCCACTACCATTGTCAGTATATCATAAGATAAAGAGGAAGTGGAAACTCATTTTCCACAAGATGATTTTTCAGAGATTGTTCATGTTAGCTCAATACATATATCTATTGACAAAGGTAAATCTCTCATGATTTATGAATAATCTCAACCCTCTAAAGAGACAGATGATGCAGAATTATAGCATGTTTTGGCATTGTCCTAGATGGAAGCCACAATAAAATAAAATGCAGAGGACATTATTGAGCTATTATCTTCAGCACAGTGTAAGGATTTTATTATCTCTCTTTTATTTAAAAAATATAAAGCATTCAAACTTAGTCCTTTGAGAAGTTAGATGAATCTGATAATAACATTATTGATCTATGGAGTTACATCAAGACACTTGAGGAAGATAATATATCTTTGAGAAGGAATATTCTAAAATATGAATAGGATAATACCACATTAAAAGCCCAAATAGCTTCCAGCTCTTATAATGTGCCTCCCAAACCCATGGTAGAATAAGGTTGCCAAACCATTCTATTCTACCCTGATGTCAGAATTCACTAGGAGCAAGTTTTTTCTGAGCTTAGAAAATTAAAGAAAAAAAACAAACTTCCTGAGAAGGAGAAACAAAAATTGCAAGAAGACTTGACACAAGCATAGTAGCATGAAAAATAAGCTAGACAAACCATACAGTTCACCTATCAACTTGGTGAAAAGTTGTTATCTTGTAGGAGTCCTTCCCCTTCACAGAGTTTATTTTTACATGATCCATTTTTTAGATGGAAATTACTCTAAATCTCTTATGTATTTCCACATGAGATTAATACAAGTGAAAAATTCTTGGCAATCTATCATATAAATACTCCTAATAGACAACAATTATTATGTGAATTTTATCTATGTGATATTACTCTAGGGAACACTAATAATTTCTTGATCAATTTATTTGTTAGAGAATTATAATTGAGAGTTCTCTCTACCTATAGGAATCAAATAGCATGGCAAGATAGATATAATGACCATATAATCATTGCAAGAGAAGTTGGTATATGCATCAGACCCTAGTTTAATAATGCAAATAAATATTGGCAAAATTCAAAAGTTTCTATTTTCAATGGTCTAAAATTTGTGATCACTATCTTTCCAATCTGCAAGAAGGCATTATCAATTTTGAATTGTTTGTCAAACATTTCTTTGACCAAGTTGTGATTGCATATACTCAATGCTAGAATTTGTTAATAGTCTCTTTTAAAAAGAGATAATTTCTTTCTCCTACTACTATTAAATGGACCCTTAGAAGAGATGAGGCCATAACTTAGATAATTACTAATGTACTTCAAGAAGGAAGACAATAATTATGGATTGGGATGAGATTTAGACCACCTTTATTACTTTCTCTTATTTATCCATGGCAGAATAGAGGGCCATAATCTGAAGAATAGTTTTCTCTTTGGCTTCATTTTATTAATAGGGATATGGGATTTACTTCTCATGAGAGAATAATCCAAGATTTGTACTCCATATATGATCTCACTCTTAAGTAGGAATAAATAATTCACACTTATGAAGATAGGAGAAGTTAGTTTGCAATGGGACATGCAAAAGGTATGGTGTGGGGAAATGATGAGAGCACATTACGACTCATTATATCCATGATATACCATCCTTCAAAAACATAAATATGCCATATGAGTTGAGCATTGCATGTAGTCTTAGGGTTTATAACTAGCCTAAAGTAGAAAATGAATTATTTTATCTCTAGAAGCTCATGTGAGTCTAAGTTAGCATTCTTCACATGATTTTCTAATTATTTTCATGTTTAGTCTTCCATATTTTGATATGTGAAAGTATGATAGTGTCTAAATAAGAGTTTTGTTATGATCTCATGAAGATAAGGGAGTCGCATGGCCACAAATTGATCATTTGAGTGTATCAGGCTCTGCCAATCATTATACATGCTTTGATAGACAACTACAGATTATGATAGGTAAGTTATGGATTATGATAGTCAAGTTATAGATTATGATAGTCATGCTCTGAACTCTCACAACTTTCTATGAATTCATACATAGCATGTTCCAAGGCATTCTAGAATCTCTTCTAGCTATTCCATGATGATCTAAGACTCCTTTAGATCATATCTATTTTTATATATGTCTATATATAGATTTATATTTATGTATAGCTTTCCATTTATGGAAGTTAGTTGATATAGGTTGTAGTTCTAGATAAGATGATATGGATATATTATACATAAGATTTGGTAATCAAATATGGTTAGAATAAGTAGTTGTAAATTCCACAAGGATCTTCCCAACCACATGTGGATCTAGTTGCAATGATCTTCTCTATTTCATCCATAACAAACCAATCTCTTTGAATATCCTCTTTTTTAGTCAGTTAAGTTGTTACCAAGTATTTAAGATAGTTTATTTTGTGTCCAATAAAAGGCAGATCCATACTCAATCTACAGGAGTGAAAAACATTATAATAATTATTATTTTAAATACAATAAGACTTCATAGTAGAATAATTTTTCATTCTATGTGTTGAGAAAGCTTTTTAAGGATTGAAGTGATTTAACCTTAAATCTAAGGGTAAGGGCCCACTCTACAAGGAGATAAGACATGTACTTTTGGTATTTATAATTTATTTCTTATTTATTTTTAATTAGAAATATTATAAATCCCTTGTGTGTGATTAGATTAATAACATGCAATTAGAATAGACTATTAATTGTGTGCTTTAAGATTTTAACAAGCATTTATCATTCCTTTAATTTCAGCAACCTTTATTCTACAACTAAGCTTAGAAGTGTAGATTTGATATTGGATTTTAGTGTGTTTACTTTTAAACAACATTGTGTGATTAATTTCAAAGTATTTTATTTATTTTGGTGTGTTTACATTTCAAGTAAGTGTGTTTATTTCAAGCATTAGTTTAGACTTTAGGAGTAAAAACTTAGGATAAAACAACACCAAAAAATCCCAACCAACACTGTTAGTTGAACCCAATAAATACCTTACTTCAAACAGCCTTAAACACTAACCCTAGTAAGAAATGACACCAACATAGATTGGTTAAATGAAGGGGTAATAATGACACCCATCAAGTCTCTTTGAGTAAACATCTTAAAAGGTGTACCAAGAAATGGGTAGGTAGGCTCATGGAGATTTTTGAAATATATTTCTATTTATTTCAGGATCATATAATTCCTACTACAAGTCCAACTTCTTCAGTTTATCTTTCATTTTACCTCCTTCCATCTTATCCTATTTAATTTTGATTATTCTTAATATCTTATGAAATTGGTCATGATGATGCCATATGTTTAGATCCTTTTCCTTTCTTGTATTATATTGGCTAGTTTGATAAAGTTTTGAGCCTATTTTCTGACATTTGTAATGTATCAACCTGACTGATACAAATTTATGTCATCCAAAATCTTTTAATTGTAATGATCAATCTGATATCATTGACTTATCAATTAGGGTTGGTTTTAGGTATTGGATCCATATATATATGGGCCATGTTTCATTATAAACATATCACATACACTCTTTTCTATCTGCTTCCACTCGTACTTCTTCCCTAAGTCATATTTGGAGGAGTTTGTGGTCTAGAACCTTGTCTTGAAGGAATTTTGTCTTGTGGTATTCTTTGAAGCTTAATAAAAGGAGTTGAACCAATAAGGTGTAATAATATTTGGATTCCCTAACTAGGATATTTAGTTCTTATTATTTCATTTGAAGTGTTCAACCCATAACATCTCTTATAAAACTCCACTTTTGCAAAGGGGGAGATTGATTCCCGATGGGTCCACATCAAGGTAAGTAGTTCTAACCCTATACTCTTTCCTTTGTTTACTTAGTAGATATATGTTGCTTGTTTCTTAGTGAATGAATGTGTGTGTATCATTTTTTAAGTTATCTCTACACCTAATACTAGTGTATCCATATGATTTCCTATATTTTTCATATTTCATTTTAGGTTTCCTAAACCCATATTTGTTAACCATGACACCTTACCCTTTACGATCATTTTAACCCTTCCCATTTATTTTAGTTTACTTTTATTGTATAACTACTTACATTGATTATTTACAATCATTTGCTTTCATATAGGTATAGTGAGGGTTATTTATTGGTGTCATAGACTTAGGATTTGGACCCTTTCCTCTTGGCATTTGAGACATAGTCAACCCCATTACTATATCTATGTATTTCACTGGTCATTAACCGTACCACCTAAGATAGGATATATTTGATCACCTTTATTTAAGTCTAAGTCTATTGAGATAGGATAGTTTTTGCAGACATATAAGTTAATATTGATTACTGAAATAGTGTATTTGTGACCACTCCTTATACACACTTATCTCATGCCCAATTCCATGGTCATTGATCACATTTCCTTCATTTTTTATGCAGATGATCCTTATCTCTTGAGAAATTTTGATTCTAAATATCCCTATTTAACATCCTAATTATCCTAAGCTCACTTTCAAATGGATCCACACTTTTAGATTAGTTATCTTTGTTCTTTATACAAGAATGCTCTATTTGGACAATCCCTCTCCCTAGTATATCCAATTCCACCAGTTATGGCATAACATCAAATAATGATTATTTATCAAATTAAAATTTGCCATATAGGTCATCCTACACATTTAACAATCCTGATCTAAAGGAATTCTAAAAATTATCATGATAAAACCATATTTTCAAGCAATTATCCACTAGGGGCTCATTGAATTGAAAGCACCATAATATTTAATTACATATTGAGAGAAAAACACATATTTTTCTTAATTCAAAGTTTACATAGACCTAGTATCCTTGAGCTAATTATGAATAAACCTCTAAGGTCATAAGTCATTGTTAAAGCATATATCATGCCATGATTACATCAACATTTAATATTTTGCACCAATATTTTACACACACCACCATAAATAGCATGGGAGAACTACATGGAGTTTGATCCCTCTTTAAAGTATTGGTATGCAGGCAACACTCAACACAAGACACATTGAGGTCAAGCAAAACTTTAGTCACTGATCCACTTTTATACTTCATTATATTTTATCCATGTAACCTATTAAATTAAAGTTTTAATGAAGAATAAGGTACACAATGGCTTATGTAATAGATCGTGCATCACATAACACATACACAAGACCAATAGGTGACAATGCATAGACCCTAGTTTTCATGGAGAAAAAAAATCCCTACCAAGCCTTCATACTCCCTAAGGACACTAGCACATCACACCCCTATCTGATTCCAATAATTGTTGAGTGTCATTAATCTCTTCATCTAGATTAACTCGACTTGGTGATGTCATATCAAACAAGGGCTAGTGTCTACTTAAAGTCAACAATAAAGTGTCAAAAATAGTAACTAATAATTACCCTTTTTGGGGGAGTTGTAGATCATTTATCCCTAAAGGTCTACTCTAGGAAAATTGAATTTAAATCTATCTAATCACTTGAAAAGGAAACAATCTATATAAAATGGAAATGTTGATAAGAAATGTAAACATACTTGTTTGACAACAATCTCACTTGATGATAAAGGAAAATACATAGTAATATGTTTGCTAAATTTAAATGGTTTTTGGAAGGAAATGCATAGAAAATAAATGTTGGAATTCAAAATATAGAAAGTGTCTTAAATTAGAAAAATACACACATAAACATGCAAACTAGATTAAATCACACATTTAACATAAAGATGTAAAATTTTAAATAACATTAATACAAAACACAAAATAATCTCAATTCCTTGGTTAAGTGGGCCCTTGTTCTCCTTAGATCAAGATGTAGATCACACTCAGTCTTTCAAAAACAAAAAATTTTCATTAACTTGAGAAAATGATTTAAATCTAGCAAATACTTCAACAACTATGCTTAACCTTAATGTCTCTAAATTTCTGATTGATTGACTAACTACTAATCAACTAGAAGGTGTTGGTTATATTTCCCAATACTTCTATCATAGTTGACTAGAATAGTTAATCCCTAACAATATTGCTAATTACGTCTAATTTATTAAAAAACATAAAATAAGTTACAACCTCCTTCCACATTTTAAGGTGAAATGGTGGAAGAGATGTGTAGGTGTGCATGTAGATCTCTTAACTATTGATAGTTATAATATATTCAATTATACTCATGTATGATCTGCTAACTAGATTTTGCAGTATTCATAGTGATGTCTTTACAAAACATTGTTATGACCAACATGCCCCTTTTCTTTGAAATGGGGGATCCCTCCAAAATTTTCATAACCAAAACTTTAGATTTCTTTCTTTTGTTCTTGTTAGGGAAGCCTACTCAAATATTTAGAATATACACTACCTTGATTTCTTCAAGTAGTAATAGACCTCTTTTAATTTCTTTAAAACAACTAAGTAGTGTTTGTTGTCTTTTAGTATATCATGGAACTAATGTTGCAGATTTATTTTCACTTGGGTTTCCTAGAGTCTAGTTCCTTTCCTAGAATAAAAACTCATTATCCTCCATGGCAAATCAAGTTCTCCATATCTAATAGGTAAGCTTTAATGTATCATTTTATTTTTATCTTTATTACTTCATCATTTTATTAATCTTGAATAGCCTAGATGAATGGAAATTCACCACATCATTTGAAGTCAAAGCATCTAGTCCCCTAGATATGTTAGAGATGTCAAATCCTAGGAAAGCCTAACCAAATGGGAAAATACCATGTTATTTGGACACAAAGTGGTCAGTTCCCTAGACCTATCAAAGATGTTAGAGCCTAGGATAGCCCATCTGAATTGGGAATTTCCATGTCCTTTAGAGTCAGATTAGGTATTCTTCTAGACTTGTTAGATATGTTAGATCCTGGGAGATCCCAGCCAAATGGAAAGTTACCACATCATTTGGAGTCAGAGCAACTAGTCCCCCAAACCTGTCAGAGATGTTAGATCCTAGGAGAGTCTAGTTAAATGGAAAGTTAACACATTATTTAGAGTCATAGTGACTAGTCCCACATGCCTATCATAGATGTCAGATCCTAGGAGAGCCTATCCAAATGGGAAGTCTCCACATCATTTGAATTCAAAGTAGTCAGTCCCTAGACCTGTCAGAGATGTTAGAGCCCTAAATATTCTGGCTAAATAGGAAGTTGTCATGTCATCTTGAGTCAGATTGGCCATTCCCCTAAACTTATCAGAGATGTTAGAACCCTAAAGAGCCCATATGAATGGGAATTCACCACATCATCTAGTGAGAGGATGAACTTTTTGCCATTGAAGACTTCGAAATCTCATAATGGAGTACAGGTGAGACTCAAAGGCTAATTAAGGTGTGTCATGTGTCCCTAGGTGACATGTCACCCATCCTAGGGGAATGACATGGAGTATAGAACCATGCCTAGGTGTTGACCAATAATGAGAGGACCAATAAATGGATGACACATGTCTAAAAGTAGGAGTTAGTTGAGAAGCCTCTAAGAGATGTGACTACATGTCTACCATGTGTTGGGAATTAATAAAATGGGAAGCTAAACCCTGTTGGATAATTTTGAAAACAACCCATCAATATTACTATATCCAACTAGCGTTAGAGGGTTATAGGCTCTAAATTTAATTATATATTTACAAATAAAGGGAGAAAATCTAGTCACCAACTTAATTTCAAACCCACAAGTGAGCTACCAAATGCCATTAATGCAGGTATATGTATGCATACACTTATAAATCCCAATGGAGGCCCATTAACATTACCATTATTGACTTAGAATAAATCTTAGACTCCTTACTTTTAAAGTTACACAAAACCCATGTATCTTGTACCTCTAACTCCCAAAGCTTCCTAATTCCCCCTTTATCCTACTTTAATGGCTGTTGCATCCTAAAACTCAAAGGCCAAACTTGAGTACCAGGACACCACTTTCCTTGTTGGTTTAACTAAGTACAAACACTAAAATGACATATTTAAATTAATTGATCATGTCCCAAAGGATTATGATGACTCTAATGACCAATTGGTTGATTATGAAGATGCCCTTCAATCCTATAAACGGTGTGGATTCCATTGATCCATGGAAAAACTAGACACATTTCCTTGTGCTGACCTACTGGGTGACATCCTCCATAAGGCTATCTACATATAGAATATTGTCAATGATTGGGTGTGTTGACCCACCTCTTGGTACAAAATTTATAATATATTTTGGAATGCCTTCAAGGTGTACTACTCCATCTCAAACATCTCTTTCTCATATGATGTAGTAGTAGTTTTAGACTGGATGAACACCTCCTAGATCTATGACATCCTCCATGACTACACTAAGAACTTTGACTCTAGGTAGGTTAAAAAGGAAAATATCAATTCTTAGATAGTTCACACCTTTCAAGAATAGGTTCAAGTAGGCATGATCCTAATAAACTAGTTGTTAGGAGATCTAGACTACCAGCATGTCAATGAGTTGTGGGTCCCCCTTCTCGACATGATCTTGACTCGCTCAGACATACTGGACATTAGAGGATTGATCAAATTCAAGTTGGTCCATGCCATTATAGATGATCAAACTAGGGGTAAATTATACATGATGAGCTACATGGTTGACAAAATTTGTAAGATGCTCTCATTCAAGCCTTCAACCTTTCCTACTTAGGTTCCCAATGGCCCATCCATCTACATGGTCTTCTACAAACTATATGGCCACTATTGCCACTAGCATGTGTAGGAATTGTGTGACAACTTATACTTGGTGGTGTACCAAGTAGTCAATGAAACTCTAATTCCCCAACTCTCAAAGATAATCTAGGACTCTATCATAACCATTGAGGACTATTGATCATATAAAAATGATAGTGATTTGAGTCATGGGCTTCCATCTAAACCCTTATGCTATCCATATTATGTACCTAACCATTTATCAAAATAGGAGATCACCTATCAACTAGTGAACAACATCTTTAGCTTCTACATATAGTGTTAGCAGAAAGCATACCCATAAATCCTGATCACCATACAAACTTGGGTCTACAAAAACTTCCCCTTGATATAATGCAAGAGTAGTGGGACCCTAAATGGGTGATTTATACTCAACTCAACATCAACTATAGCTATCAACTAAAGATGATGATGAGCTCTATTTGAACATTGTCGATGACTAGGAGGTGATATCCCAGATAGCATCAAAGAAGAAGAAGAAAGGGAATAAGGCTTAGGTAAGCCCCTCTACCACTCCTCTATCTCCTACTTGGTATGTGGAGGACTTGATTCTAATAACTTTGTCTATATCTTAGATAATATTGTAAGGCATCCCACCACTTTCTCCTCTTTAAGCTCTAGTACCAGATCTTACTCCACTTTTTCCAATAGTCTTAGATATTTAAGTTCTAGCTTTGCATCTATTTCCTTTAGTTTCTCCTCACACTCCACCTCTACCTCCTTCATTTGTTCCTTGATTTCTGCCTCCACTTCATCAACACCAATAAATAGGCCATGCTAGATCTGATCTTGGACTACATGATACCAAGCAACCCAAGCATAGCCTACTCAACCATCAATGTTATATCCTCTAAGATTTGATGTAGTGTTAAGCTCGAGAGTGAGCCCTAAATGAGGCACCTAGTGGGCACCCATCTAGGTTCCCCTACTCACTCCATCTCCTACCATTTCAATTATACCCTTTACTCCCACTCATTTCACCTCCATGTTCTAATGTCCACTTGTTCATCTCTGCCCCTTTTATTTTCCATTGATTGTGCTCCATCTTTCACCCAAGTAATTTTTGACCATTTTTACCATAGATCAAAATGTGCTAACCCCTCATAGCCAAAGTCTTATATTGATCTAGAGATCATCTACAAGGGATAAAAATAAAAGTTCTCAATTATTATTCAAACCATTTTCATAGTGAATAGATCATTGAGAGATTTCCAAAGTATTTTTTGGTTTAGAAAATGAACTCCATATGCATACGTTATGGTCTATTGAATTTTTCATGCAATAGGAAAAAAATGTGCAAGTATGGTAACTAGACATGCATGTGGTCTAATATATTATTGACACATAGACCAATGAAATCCTCACATTTTGAGTGTACACAATATCTCCAAAATATTTTAGGCAAATCCTACTTCTTAAGGCTTGAGAAATGGGATGAACTCTATGAATATCTCTTTCCCCATAAATATGGGATATTTCCCATAGAAATTGGGAAATATCTCATAGAAATGCATGAGAGGTTTATCCAAAGAGCAAGATATGAAGGGTGGTTTGGCCCATTGACCCTCATCATGCCCCATTTTGGGAGATAAGGCTAAGAATATTAAATAAAGGCTTCTGCATGGGGATGGATAATGAATAAATCCATAATTGGTGGGTTTTTTAAAAATATATAAACCCATGAACCTCATTTGTAAATTCATTCCAAGAGTACTCCAAGATCTCACTTACATTATAGGTATTTGAGAATCAAACTCTCACTTGCATTTCAACACTTCATTCCAAGGTTTATGGAAGAGCATTATACATGGTTATGGAAGCTTTGATTCTCTATTATTCACAAGGTATTATTAAGCCAAGTATTGTAATAATAGATCTATTGGAGGACTTAGCACTACTTGGAGGCTATAGAGGAGGATCATTTTATGGATTTGATAATTGATGCCTATTTTGACTTAGCTCTGTGTAGAGGCTCTTGGAGGCCATGCAGTAGAGGAGAAGTCAATAAGAAGGTGTGCAACATGAAGGTCATGCCAAAACATTATGCAAGCCTTCTAAGACCAATCTAGGTCTATATAGGACTGATTGGCACTTGAGTTTGTAACAAATTTAATGTAGTTTTGTAAGTTTTAAATTTATACTTGAAAATGGATTTTTATAATGAATCGGTTCATCATTTACAGAACCTAGAGACATAGGCATCTACCGAACTCCATTATCAACTTATGTGTAGTGTTCATTATTACTTGCATTGCATTCATTTCAGTTGATTATATTTTTAGAGTTAAATTTTGTCATGTAAATAAATCTGCCTATAAAGATTTAATAAGTAAAATTTTTAGAGTATGAAATTTACCTATTTATGGATCATTTATAGGGGTTTATTATAATGTCATAGGATATGTTGTAGTTCATTTTACGTCATATCATATGCCATTCTAGATTTGGCCATAGTCTAGCTTAGTCCTTGTGTTATTTGGTGTCTTAGGGGTCATTTTAGAGTCATATATGCAAGTGGTAGGTTTTTATGGTGTCCAAATAGTTAAGATAATGGAAAGAGTTTGCATAGGCCTCAAGAAGTTCATTTGAGATTTTGAAGATCAAGTAGTAGTTCAAGCACAAGCTTAAGTGAACCAGAACATCACTAGGATGTCATCCAAAAATGAACAGATTATCTCACTTATACATTTGATAAGTTTACCTAGAAAACCTCATGAGCCAAAAGGTTGTATCAATATGGATCTCTTCATTCCAAGAACATGCTCTATAAATTTTATTCTCATGCGAGTTCTCTAGCTCAAGTTATGGAGCTTCAAAATTGGACTTATAGAGTATAATATTCACGTAAGTGTCAATTTCAAGCTCCATAAAATATCCATTTATATTCAAAAGGCCCTTAAATGGTTTAAAGTTGATCAAGATCTAATGGTTTACATGAGCTTGCATACTAACACTCAAATCTAATGGTTTGTGATTGGGTCAAATAGGTCAAAAGGTCCCTAGGTTAAAAGCCCTTAAAAATATATAGCTTATACAAGAGCCAATGGTGTGGTTTCACTAAGTAGAGATCCAATGGCATGAGATCAATTAAATATAAGGTGGGTCCAATCTAGATCAATGATCAGTGTTCAATTGTACCAATGATCTAATAGTGTATAGAAACTAACAAGAAAGTGGGCCCAATGAGATCTATGGATAACATTCATTCATACATCTTGATCCAACAATGCAATTAAAAGTCAAAATTTCAAAGGATCTTCATGGTATAAAATCAAAGGCCAACATTCCTTTGTACATATTAATCTTATGGTGTGTAGGAGGTCAAAAATTCAAGGTCTAATTGTAGTGATCTGTGAGACCAATAGGAATGATGATAGAATGGAGCAATGTGATCGGTCTGAGTTGATTTTTGACAAACAAAGTCAAACAAAAGAGCCATTTTTTACTAGAGTAAGTAGGTATTATAGAGAAAAATTTTGAATGGAATGAGAAACATGGCAAAGGAATGCCACATAGGTAGTCATGTAGGATTAAAGGACTCTATAACAGAGCAAGCATTTTAGACTCATATGTTGTTATGAGAGCTTAGTCAAAGTTCAAGATAAACAATGACTACCATATGTAAAGAATGAATTCTAGGAAAGCAATGAGTGACTGTACATGGTAAATGCAAATGTCTAGAATAAATCTAGCAACTAGGAAAATTTCTATAACTATCAGAGTGTATTTGTTGACTCTCTTGTTTTAGTTTCAAAAGCTCAAGGGATGATCTATGATGAAGGTAGTTTCATAAAGTTAGCTAAATAATATTTTCACCATTTTAGAAAGTTTGGCATGGTTTATATGAGTATTTGTCTTAAGAGGAATTCATGGTCTACTTGATACTTAGTTGTACATACAACATAATTGGTTCTCATGTCTATACATGTGTTCCAGTGACTCTTAACTTATTTCTTTTCTCCTCTCTCTGAAGTTCTATAAATAACTACCATTTTGGCCTTTGTAAAAGAGACCACACCATGTATGGTGAAGCCTTACTAGTTTTGACATTGTACTTTGCCTTAGAACAATAAATGCAATCTAGTTTGAGTTCATATATTAGCTTGTCAAACTGTGTGAAGAGATGTATAGTGAATATTTAAGAGATATTTATTTATCCTTGCTTTCTCTTAGTCCTTCCATATTTGATGCAAGTGATTTCAGCCTAGCACATCATATCAATTTTTGTGTGTTGTTAAATGTATGAGCTATTTTAAGTGTACAATGAACCTTAGTATCTATAATTGATCTATATTTTCATGCACCTTGGATAATTTTCATACATCTCACCTTCATATTGAAACATTGATGTTAGTGCATTATGGGACTCTTAGGTTAGTGTTGTAAGCATTTTCTCTTTGTGAAATAGGTACAATAGTCTTGTGAAAGACCTTATGGTGTATCACCTCCTTTAGAGTAGGTTTAATTCTTACAATCTCTAACTTTTTTCCCCATAAGTAATTATTTATCATAGAGAAGATCATTTCAAGATACAATCAGGGAGCTAACCCTTAAATCTAGAGGCTCATTTCTAATATAGGTACACCCACATACCTGAAAATGTTCCCATGTTTCCCAAATCTAGAATAGGCTTGAACACCCTCTTCTAGGGTGTAAAATTTTTTGACAATAGTTCTGGCATGCCTAATGGAACACTGTCTTTAAGATAATTTATCAAGGTTAATGTTGGTCTTGACAACATCAGCTACAAATTAGTGTGTTACTCATAATTTGGTGACTCTATCAAGGTAAATCTAATTCAAGGCCATTATCTTGTTATAAACTTTCTCTCATAATTCATGGTTCTCACTAGGTCATTATCTAGAGGAGATCTCAATCCCATTGACCCACTCTTTCAATCTAACCTTTCCCTTAGGGTTCAATATCCTCCTCTTAATTTTCACTTTGAAGTTCATTTTCTAGTGAAGGAAGTCAAGAGAGTGAGCAAGTTAAAGTAATTGAATATATTGAAGAAGAAATGGCTAGACCTCATGCTTTTCCTGCCTTTAATATAGAAAATCTAATTTGCCTTTAAGCATATGATGTCATTCCTCCTAATGCCATAAAAGGTGTGCATATATTCAATGGTGATATTCATGTTATACTAAGTGAGCATATTAGAGATGTCCCTAAATTTTGTAGCTTCCACAATATCACTCAAGATAACATTGCCATTAGACTCCTTGCCATGTCCCTTAAAGGGAAGGCTCTTGATTGGTATAGTACTTTAGAAGGTGGATTTATCATGACATGAGATGAATTTGGAGTGTTGTTGAGCTCAATATTTGGAAATTAGAATGGCCATACCTCTCTCATGCACTAGATTAACAAGATCAAAAGAGGATCCAAAGAAATAATGCATGATTTTAATGAGAGGTTCCCAAAGACTTGTAATAGACGGCCTCCTCCTATGAGACCACCTCCTAGATTTGTGTTCCTAACCTATTTGAGATCTATTGGCATTGAAATTATTGTCATGATTCAATCCATGGGTGATTCCACCCTCCCTGAAGCATATGAGCTTTCTATCAAAGCTAAAAATAATCTCATCCAAGATGGAAGATTTCCACCTAAAGTGTCTATGCCTCCATTGTCTCATGTTTTTGCTAATGCTCTAGATGTGGCCCAAAATCCTAATGCTAATAATAAGCCTAAATTTTATCCTAAGAAGGTAGATAATGCCATGGACAAAGATGCATCTATTCAATGGTTGGAAGCTAGAATTGGAAGAGGCAATATGCAGCAAGGTGTCTATCTAAATCCTTACCCTCGTCAACAATAGTATGGTCAATAATTTGGAAGAGGAAGAGGCTAATGGTATCCTAATTTTCACACATCTAACCTTCATATTGAAACATTGATGTTAGTGCATTATGGGACTCTTAGGTTAGTGTTGCAGGAATTATCTCTTTGTGAAATAGGTACAATAGTCTTATGAAAGACCTTCTAGTGTATCACCTACTTTAGACTAGGTTCAATTCTTATAATATCTAACTCTTTTCCCCATAAGTAATTATTTAGCATATATAATATAATTTAAAGATAAATTCAAGGAGCTATCCCTTAAATCTAGAGGCTCATTTATAATATAGGTACACCCACATAACTATAAATGTTCACGTGTTGAACAAATCTGAAAGAGGCTTGAACACCCTCTTCTATGGTGTAAAATTTTGTGACAATAATTTTGGCATGCCTGATGGGATACTATCTTCAAGATAATTTATCAAGATTAATGTTGGTCTTGACAACATCAACTACAAATTGGTGTGCTACTTAGCATTTGATAACTCTATCAAAATACATCTGGTTCAAGGACATTATCTTTTTATAAACTTGCTCTCATAATTCATGGTTCTCACTAGGTCATCATCTAGAGGAGTTCTCAATCCCATTGACCCACTCTTTCAATCTGAACTTCCCCTCAGGATTCAATATCCTCCTTTTAATTTGCACTTTGAAGATCAAGAGGATTTTTCTAGTGAAGGAAGTCAAGAGACTAAGCAAATTGAATAAATTGAAGATATTGAAGAAGAAATGGCTAGACCTCATGCTTTTCCTACCTTCAATATAGAAAATATAATTCATCTTCAAGCATATGATGCCATTTCTCCTAATGCCACAAAAGGTGTGCATATATTCAATGGTGAGAGTCATGTTATACTAAGTGAGCATATTATATATGTCCCCAACTTCTATAGCTTCCATAATATCACTCAAGAGAACATTGCCATTAGACTCCTTACCATGTCCCTTAGAGGGAAGGCTCTTGATTTGTATAGTAATTTAGAAGGTGAATGCATCACGACATGGAACAAATTTGGAGTGTTGTTGAGCTCAAGGTTTGGAAATGAGAGTGACCATGCCTCTCTCATACACTAGCTTAACAAGATCAAAAGAGGATCCAAAGAAACAATGCATGATTTTATTGAGAGGTTCTAAAATACTTAGAATAGAATGCCTCTTCCTATGAGGCCACCTCCCAGTTTTATGTTCTTGACCTATTTGAGATCTATTGGCACTAAAATTATTTTCATTATTCAATCCATGGGTGGTTTCACCCTCCTTAAAGCATATGATCTTGGCATAAAATTTGAAAATAATCTCATCCAAGATGGAATATTTCCACCTAAAGTATCTATGCCTCCATTATCTCATACTTTTGCTAATGCTCCAGATGTGGCCCAAACTCCTAATGCCAATACCAAGCCTTAAGTTGCTCCTAAGAAGGTAGATAATGCCATGGACAAATATGCACGTATTCAATGTTTGGAAGCTATACTTGGAAGAGGTAATATGCAACAAGTTGTCTATTTGAATCCTTACCCTCATCAGTAATAGTATGTTCAATAATTTGGAAGAGGAAGATGCCAATGATAGCCTAATTTTCATACATCTCACCTTCATATTGAAACATTGATGTTAGTGCATTATGGGACTCTTAGATTAGTGTTGTAGGCATTGTCTCTTTGTGAAATAAGTATGATAGTCTTTTGAAATACCTTTTAGTGTATCACCTCCTTTAAAGTAGGTTCAATTCTTATGATCTCTAACTCTTTTCCCCATAAGTAATTATTTAGCATAGATAAGATCATTTCAAGATACATTCAGGGAGCTAACCCTTAAATCTAGAGGCTCATTTCTAATATAGGTACACCCACATACTTGGAAATGTTCCCATGTTGCCCAAATCTAGAAGAGGCTTTAATAGCCTCTTCTAGGATATAAAATTTTGTGACAATAGTTCCGGCACACCCGATGGGACACTATCTTCAAGACAATTTATCAAGGTTAATGTTTTTCTTGAAAACATCAACTAAAAATTGGTGTGGTACTTAGCATTTGGTGACTCTATCAATTTGAATCTGGTTTAAGGCCATTGTCTTGTTATAAACATACTCTCATAATTCATGGTTTTCACTAGGTCATAATCTAGAGGAGTTCTCAATGCTATTGACCCACTCTTTCAATATAAACTTCCCCTTAGGGTTCAATATCCTCCTCTTAATTTTCACTTTGAATATCAAGAGGATTTGATAGCGAAGGAAGTCAAGAGAATGAGCAAGTTGAATAAATTGAAGATATTGAAGAAAAAATGGCTAGACCTCATGCTTTTCCTACCTTCAATATAGAAAATCCAATTCACCTTCAATCTTATGATGCCATTCCTCCTATTTCCACAAAATGTGTGCATATATTAAATTTTGAGAGTCATGTTATACTAGGTGATCAAATTAGAGATGTCCCCAAATTCTATAGCTTCCATAATAGTACTCAAGAGAACATTGCCATTAGACTCCTTGCCATGTCCCTTAGAGGGAAGGATCTTGATTTGTATAGTAATTTAGAAGGTGGATGCATCATGACATGGGATGAATTTGGAGTGTTGTTGAGCTCAAGATTTGGAAATGAGAGTGACTATGCTGCTCTCATATGCCAATTTAACAAGATCAAAAGAGGATCCAAAAAAAAATATGCATGATTTTAACGAGTGGTTTCAAAAGACTTAGAATAGACTACCTCCTCCTATGAGGCCACCTCCTAGCTTTGTGTTCCCAACCTATTTGAGATCTATTGGTACTGAAATTATTGTCATGCTTCAATCCATGGGTGGTTCCACCCTCCCTGAAGCATATGAGCTTGCCATCAAAGCTGAAAATAATCTCATCAAAGATGGAATATTTCCACCTAAAGTGTCTATGCCTCCATTATCTCATAGTTATACTAATTCTCTAGATGTGGTCCAAACTCCTAATGCTAATATCAAGCCTAAAGTTACTCCTAAGAAGGAAGATAATGCCATGAACAAAGATTCATATATTCAATGGTTGGAAGCTAGACTTGGAAGAGGTAATATGCAATAAGGTGTCTATCTAAATCCTTACCCTCATCATAAAAAGTATGGTCAATAATTTGGAATATGAATAATCTAATGGCAACCTAATCCCAATATACCTACCAATGCATACAATATTAACTCTACTACTAATGTAAGGGAGATGGTACCTATGCATATCAACCTGGTGCAAGGTGAGAATTGGTAGTAAGACAAATTTATGGATGCTAATGAATTATAGATTAGGCTCTTGTTACTCAAGGAGAGTTTACTCCCCTCCTATCATCTGAATATGAAGTAATGATGTAGACAAGTGAAGGTGAGTGGCCTCAAGAAGAGATCTTCACCAACTTCCTAGTTGAGGACACTCTTATGATTAACTAAGGAACCTCAATTATAGATAACACTAGAGGCAAGAGAAAAGATTTAGTTGGTGAAAATAATTTTCCTATAGTCTCATTCAATCCTCATACAAAGCAACAAGGTATGGATGCATGTGTAGTAGCTTCAAACAACTCTGCACATCTTCTAAACTAAAATGTTGGAAGGACTATTCAAGGAAATCCAATTCCTTAGGCTTCAAGCACTTTTTTTTCCTCCAAGAATCTAAGAGAAAGTAGGTATGGATTATTTAAAAATTGTAGATTCATTAAAGATTACTAAAACATCCATTACCATTTGGGATGTTTTGCATATGCCTGGTCAGAAAGAGCTCCTACAAAAATAGTTATATGTTATCCCTACTAGTGTCCCTCCTTTAAATCAAAGTCAAAGTCATGTTGTCCTTGTAAGTTTCCCTAATACCATTATTGAACCATCCACCAGAGCTGAGAAACCTCCACCATTCTATCTCACTCTCATAGTGGGTGATAAACTAGTCCATAATTGCATAGTTGATAGTGGAGCTTCAACTTCTATCATGCCTAATGTGGTCACTAAAAAATTGTGTCTAAAGTATGAGCCTAATAGTGAAGGAGTTATAAAAATATATGGTACACCTACTATTATGATAGGACTGATAAAAAACTTGAAGGTTTTCTTGCATGATTATTCTAGTTTTCCTATCTTTTAAGATATAGTTGTTGTTGACCTCCCAACTCAATTTGCAATCTACCTTTTAAGGGACTTCATTTATAAGATTGGTGGATACTTTTCAGTTGATTGGTATTTTTTGGCCTTCAAGACAAAGTATGGGTCTAAGGTGACAATTAAGACACGACCCCTTGAAAGGTTTCATATAGAACCTTACATTGATACAAGTTCTAATTTGAATTGTGTTGTTCATGAAGAAAGGGACTCTATTGTAGATGATGGCACTTCTTCAAAGATTGAGGTTATTTCATATTTTTTATTGATGAATATGGAACTAATACTTATGAGCATGATCCCTATGATTTTTTTGAGGAAATTGAACTAGGAGTATATTGTATACATGAATAAGGAATACCAACACCTCTACTTGTCAAAGAAGAGGGTGAAGAAGATGAGATGTGCAAAAAAAAAATTGATGGTTCAAAAGGTATAATTGGTACAAGATTTGGTGTTATATTGGTTTCTCCATCCAAACAATAATATTATGCTTCATATAGATTCCATTTTATTTGTGCTTTTAATGTAGCTGAGTATGAAGGTGTAATTCATAGCCTTCAATGGGTAAGGAGAAAAGGAATCAATAACTTACAAGTATATGGAGATAGTGAATTTTTTTTGCATTAGGTTAGGAATGTGGTTGCTACCAAGAACCCTTTTCTCAAGTCATATAAGCATAATGTATGGGATTTTCTTTAAGACTTCAATGTATTCAACATACAATCTATCCCAAAGGAGTAGAATAATCATGTTGATAGATTAGTTGCCATTGGAGCTAAATTTGATACTCCAACTACCATAAAAGAAGAGGGGAAGAAATATCACATTAAGATCATTATAAAACATTCTATACCTGATAATAAATTATCTTATTAAGTGTCTAATAGTGACAAACACATTACATGCTTCCTATAAAATGAAGTTGAACTCTCCTCAAGAAATCAAAGGAGATTCCAAGAATAATTGGTTATCAGATTGTGTAGATAAGGATAAATAAGATACCTAAGGGTCTAGTGACCTTAGAAATTATCTTAAATGAGAATGAGAAAAATAAAAAGGAAAAGGTGAGCATGTCTACAAAAGAGGATAATTATGAAAGGGTCTTGATCTTCAAAGACAAATTCCTCAAACTAGGCAAGATATGTTCTACTTTATAGAAGTAAGCATTCATTGATTTGTGTAGAGAGTTTCATGAAATATTTTCTTGGGATTATAAGGACCTAAAAATATTTGATCCTATCCTATTACACCATACTATTAAGTTATAACCTAGAGTTAAACCAGTCAGACAAAAACAAAGACCCATTAATCCCAAGGTTGAGCAACTCATGAGGTTAGAGTTGACTAAACTCCTTAAATCTGAAATAATATTTCTTGTCAAGCATTCAACATGGGTATCTAATCTTGTGCCTATTAGAAAGAAGAATTGGGAGATAAGACTTTGTGTGCACTTTACAGATCTTAATAGGTTGTCACTCAAAGATCACTATCATTTACCTTCAATGGAGCAAATTTTATAGATCATTTTAGGTTATCAATGTTTCTCTTCTAGATGGATACTCAAGTTATAATTAGATTCAATTCAAAGAAGATGATTAGTTTAATATAGCATTTACCACTAAATGGGGGTATTTTATTTATAAAAAAATGCCATTTAGTTTTCCAAATGCTAGTGTTACCTTACAGATAACAATGGACATTGCCTTCAAAGGCTTGATTAATGAGATGTTGTTGGTTTATCTAGATGATATAACATTATTTTATAGAGATTATATTGAACATATATAGCACTTGAGACAAGTTTTTAAAATATTTAGGTAGTAATTAATCCAAAGAAATGTATCTTTGTTGTTCATGAAGTTAAGCTCTTTGGACACATTATTTCAAAAGATGGTTTGGCTATTGATCCTGAAAGGATAGATGCTATTTTAGGCCTATCCTTGCCTTTACATAAGAAGAGTCTCCAGAGTTTCTTAGGTAAGATAAAAAAAATTTAAGGAGATTCATACTTGGTTTTTCATCTTTGGTGAAACCTATCATAACCATGCTCAGGAAGAATCAAGTCTTTTCTTGGACTAAAGAAGGTAAGAACAGTTTTAAAGCCATTAAGAAAGAAATTGCACAAGCTCCTACTCTTTTGAATCCTAACTTTTCTAAAGACTTCATGTTTTATTCATTTTGTAACCTTGATACTATCTCAGCCATGTTAATGCAAAAGAATGATGATGGTGTGGAGCAACCTATTACATTATTTAGTCAAGATTTAGAAGATTATGAATTTAAGTACACCTTTGTGTAGAAACAAGTCATTATTTTAATAGGACTAAAGAAGTTCAGGCATATGGTTTCAAATAATAAAATTCATGTTATGGTTTCTCATCCTAGTACCAAGGAGTTTCTTTTGAGCAGAAACCTTAGTGAGAAGAGAGCAGGATGGATCACTAAGGTAATGGAATATGATGTTGATATCAAAGTAACAAAGTTGATAAAGGTTAAATGATTATGTGAAAACCTAGCTTTATATCTTCATGGGTTGAAAGAAGAGGTTATAGTCAATCATGATTTCTCCCAACCAGTTAGTTCCTTGCATATACAGAGTTGGACATGGGATGTGATCAGATTCTTCAAAATGGTGAGTATCCTATGGTATGAGTAGATCATAGAGGAGATATTTTAATTTGAAATCTATTCTTTTTTTTTTATGGAAGGTGTGATTTTTAGGAGGGACATCAATGGTGTGTTATTGAGATGCATTGATAATGACTAGTTTGAGGTGTTACTTGAGAAGTTCCATGCTAGGATAGTAGGAGGTCATTTCTCTCTACAAACCATAGCTACCAAGATCATGAGGAAAGGTTATTATTGGCCTATCCTCTTCAAATATTTCCATGCTTGGGTGAGAAGGTGTGGATAATGTGCTTTATTTTTAAGAAAATAAAAGCTTACAGCTCTTCCTTTGAAGCCTATCCAAGTAGACCAACCTTTCATGCAATGGGTTCTTGATTTTATTAGTATGATAAACCCCCCCATCAAGTGTTGGTCATAAATGGATACTCACAACAAATTATTAATTTACAAGGTGAGTTGAGGTAGTAACATTTAAAGAATCTAATGAGAATGATATCTTGGAGTTCTATGAGAGCATCATCACAAGGTTTACAACTCTTACTATTATTTCAGATAATGTTATTGCTTTTATGGGTGCTAAGATAGCTGATTGGATCTATAAGAAACTAGAGAGAAATATCATCAAGCTATGAAGCATCACTAAGTACTAATAAAGAGGTATTTTTATAAGAAAGCAACTCCAAGATCATTTCAAGAAGGTGACATAGTATTAAAATGGGATGAATATAGATCAAAACCAAAGAGACATACCAAACTAGACACCCTATGAAGTGGAACATATGTCATCCTCAAGTGAAATCAAAACAATTCTTTCTTGTTATCAAGAATGGATGGAGAAGAGATGCTTATCCCTGTGAATGGGATACATTTGAAACCTTGTTATTTAGTGGTAAAGTTCAATTTTGTAAATAGTATATAAGGTATGTGTTGTGTTCCCTAAATGTTCTAGTTAAACATATGTATGTTTTTACATTGTGTTTTGTCCTTGTTGTTTCTTATTGTTGTGTGTTTTCAAAGGCACTTATGTGTCAAACCTTTATACTTGTGACTCCATAACCTAATGGACAGGATTAGGCAATTGGTCATGCCATAGCAAGCATACCACCCTTGAGAAATCACCAAGAATGTTGACCATTTTTACCACAGGTCAAAATGTGCCAACCCCCTCTATCCAAAGTCTTGTATAGGGGATAATTATAATGTAATAGGGTATGTTGTATTTCATTTGATTTCATATCATATGCCATTATAGATTTGGTCATAGTTTACCTTATTCCTTGTGTCATTTGGTGTCTTAGGGGTCATTTTAGAGTCATTTATGCAAGTGGTAACTTTTCACGGTGTCCAAATAGCTAGGATAATGGAAAGAGTTCACACAAGCCTCAATAAGTTCATTTGAGCTTTTTAAAATCAAGTAGTAGTTCAAGCACAAGCCTAAGTGAACCAGACCATCACCAAGACATCATCTAGAAATGAACAGACCAAATCACTTATGTATTTGATAAGTTCACTTATAAATTCTCACAAGCCAAAAGGTTACAGTGCTATGGATCTCTTCATGCAAGGAATATGCTCTACAAATTTCATGCCTGAATGAGTTCTCTAGCTCAAGTTATGGAACTTCAAAGTTGGACATATAGAGTAGAACATTCATGTAAGTGTCAAGTTTGAGCTCTATAAAATAGTCATTTAAATTCAAAAGGTCCTTAAAGGGTTTAAAGTGGATCAAGATATAATGGTCTACATGTGCTCACATACTAACAGTCAAATCTAATGCTTCATGTTTGGGTCAAATAGGTCAAAAGGTCCCTGGGTTAAAAGACCTTAAAAAGCTACAAGTTAGACAAGATCTAACAGTACAAGTTCACTGAGTAGAGATCCAATAGCACAAGCTCAATTGAAAATAAGGTGGGTTTAATATAGATCAATGATCAATACTCAATCATACCAATGATCTAATGGTGCATAAGAACTGATAGGAAATTGGGCCCAATGAGATCTATGGCTAGCATTTGTTCATACATCTTGATCTAACAGTGTGAGCAAAAGTCAACATGTCAAAGGATCTTCATGGTAAAAAATTGAAGGATAGTGTTCCTTCATATATCTTAATCCTATAGTGTGTAGGATGTCAAAAAGTCAAGATCTGATAGCAGGGATCTATGAGACCAATAGGAATGATGACAGAATGGAGCAATGTGATTGGTTTGAATCAATTTTTGATGACTAAAGTTGAACCAAAGAGTCATTTTTTACCAAAGTAAGAAGGTATCATAGAACACATTTTTGAATGGAATGAGTAATGTGGTAAAGGAATGCCACATAGGTAGTCATGTAGGATCAAATGACTCTATAACAAAGCAAACATTTTAGACTCATATGATACCATGAGAGCTTAATCGAGGTCTAAGATAAATAGCGACTACTAGATGTAAAGAATGAAGTCCAAGAAAGTAATGAGTGACTACATATGGTAATGAAAATGTCTAGAAGATAGCTAATAATTAGGAAAATGTCTATAACTATCATAATCTATGTGTTGACTCTCCTATTTTAGTTTCAAAATCTCAAGGGATGATCCATGATGAAGGTAGTTTCATAAAGTTAGTTGAAGAATCTTTGAACCATTTTGGAGAGTTTGGCATGGTTTATATGGATATTTGTCTTAAGAGGCATTCATGGTCTATTTCACACTCAGTTGCACCTACAACATAACTATTTCTCATGCCTAGACATGTGTTCTAGTGACTCTTGAACTTCTTTATTTTCTCCTCTCTCTAAAGTTCTATAAATAATTTCTATTATGGCCTTTGTAAAAGATACCACACCATATATGGTGAAGCCTTGCTGGTTTTGACATTATACTTTGCCTTAGAACAATAAGTGTAATTTTTTTTTAGTTTATTTATCAGCTTGTCAAAGTGTGTGAATAGATGTATAATAAATAATTTAAGAGATATTATCTATCCTTGCTTTCTCTCAGTCCTTCCATATTTAATGCAAGTGATTTTAGCCTAGTAGGTCATATGAAGTGTTGTTAAATGTATGAGTCTATTTTAAGTGTATAATGAACCTTATTATCTATAATTGATCTATATTTTCATGCACCTTGGATAATTTTCATACATCTCACCTTCATATTGAAACACTGATGTTAGTGCATTCTAGGACTCTTAGGCTAGTATTGTAGGCATTGTCTCTTTATGAAATAGGTATAATTGTGTTTTGGAAGACCTTCTAGTGTATCACCTCCTATAGATTAGGTTCAATTCTTTAAATTTCTAACTTTTTTCCCATAAGTAATTAGTTAGCATAGATAAGAGCATTTCAAGATACATTCAGGGAGCTAGCCCTTAAATCTAGAGGCTCATTTCCAATATAGGTACACCCACATACATGGAAATTTTCCCACGTTGCCCAAATATGGAAGAGGCTTGAACACCCTCTTCTAAGGTACAAGATTTGGTGAAAATAGTACCCTTGGCCTCACTCCTTATGAGTGTCTTCATTTCCTCTTTCCCTTTTGCTTCTCCCATCTCATAGCCTAGAGTCCTCCCAATGCTTCCCTTGGACATGCCCTCAATAATAGGTGTGACTATAGCCTTTAGAAGCCTACCACATCTAGTAAAGATCCTCCCAATCCCCACTCTAGTTATCCTATTTCTCCTTTTCATAGTTTTAAGTCCTCTACCATCAACCCCAGTAGCCCTTACCATCTCGATTAGATAGTCCATCGCAGGACTTGAAGTTGACATGGGAAAGAGGATAAATAATAAATAGAAGGTGACCTAATATTGAATGATGTTTTCTCTAATCCCACCTACTCCATAGGTATTGGTCACCCTTTTAACCCCAATAGCAGTATCCTGATGATTGGTTCTTCACCCCCTCTATTCCTTACCCAAGGCCCCACTAGATTCACCTTCAACTAGTGTATCTCATCCCAATTTTTCCATGACCCCTTCCCAAGGGAAATCATACCTTAGGTGAACCTCAGTTAGAAATAATGGTGAGCTCAACTGTTTCTATGGGCATTCCCTTTTGTTCTCCTTCCTTTCACTCCCATTGCCCCTTTGTCTCCACTCATTTCCTCTTTCACTCCTACCACTTACTCCATCTCCCCTTCACCTCATCCTCCACCCTTCACCCCCATTTAATCCACACCTCCTACACCCCTCATAACCCAATGGATGGTCTTGTGGTCACATGTGCTATAGATGGATGTCTAGGGTGACCTAAACATATAATGGATTTTTTATGGAGCCTCAAGGAGCATGAATAGGATTCGTACTCAGAGATTCATTTAGAATGGGACCCAATGATATGGTAGAACCATAATGATTTATTTTCCCTCACTAAGGTGAGGACTAATACTAGATAAGGGAAGATGGTTGAAGACCCACTGTCTATCCTCTAAACTACCCATGACATATCTAAAAAGCTCCTTGAGGACATGCAAATCCAAGTCCAGACTCTCAAAGCCCAAGTGAAGAGTGTGTTCCCTATTGGAATAATTATGTAGGTCAAGGATGCCCTCCTACTAATTTTCTCAATCCTTGGAAAGTAGTGGGGACTCAAGATAATACCGATGCAATTATACATTGGATGTAGGCCTACTTGGGGAGGATCATAGATATCTATAGGAAATTCTAGAAACCACAAGTAGTGATCAATGAAGGAATGTTCCCATAGCTCAAACTGATGACAACCTTAGATTTGTGGTTATACCAAACTTATGCTAATAATATTAGAGTGATAATAGAGGAGTGGTTAGCCTTATCTTGTAATACTATGGAACCCTTGGAAGAGGGTAAGAAGATGATATTGACCTAATTTAAGGAGGTTAATACATTTATGTTATTCTACCCAGATGACACTTTACTCAACCAAGGGAAATTCAGAGTCTACCTCAGTCAATTTGACCAGGTTATGAGGGAGAAAGTGGCCAAGGTGAACTAGGAAGGAGCCCAAGTGGTGGTGGACCTATCAACTAAGACCACTATAGACATAAACAAAGTATCTAGAGTCCAAGCCTTAATGGAAGTAGCTTTTCATCTCTTGGAGATTGTTAGCTCAGGTTGAGGTGATATTTAAGGATCCTCAAATGAACTTGGCCAAGATGGATAAGGAGTTAAACCTTGTGGTAGTCATTTTAGAATCTGGGAGTGCCTAATTGAAGTTGTTAATAGCCAAACCCTCTTAGTCACCATTGCATATTAACTAGTGGTCCCTTATAAATCTATTGCTAGTTTGTTGGGATTTATTTTGGTTCAAATTTTATAATATGGTTATAACTGTAATGAGTTCCCATCATGGCCTAAGATGCGATCCTCATACTTTTTGGAGGTGAGCCCCAATCCTTATCTATTTATAGAAGAGTCATATTATGTTTTAAGGGTCATCCAAAAATTGCCTGAAAGTGTTGTTGGATTATTTCCAAGATTTCACCTACATTTATTTATTCACTTTAGACTATAATAGTAGCCTAGATCAATTATTATAATATCATTTCATTCTTTTAATGAATACAATCTTTGTTTTATATAAATGAGTTTGTTCTATGTTTAATTTTATTTCATCTTCATGTTTAAATGATCAACAGTGTTAAGTTAATTAGATTAACACTTTGTCACTTTATGAATTTCATGATTATGATGTGCTTAGTTATTATAATTTATGTGTGAGTTCTTTCATTTGTCTTTTGGTAGTGTTGATAATTTATGTGCCCAGCTACAAATTCGCATATGACATTTATGTGTTTTTGACAATAAACCCCTAGTACTAATATTTAGTATGAATTTACATTGAAGGCATATTCTCAATTCCCTTAGACTCTCCCCACTATATGTTCTTGGAGGTATAAATTTAGTGAAACTCAATCTATGGTAGTATAATTATGGCAGAGTCACTTGGTTTAATGACCATTACATTGATCTCATTTTAAACCTAGAGGCTTCCCTTCTCTACCTTACCCTTCCCTCTCTTTTGTGTTTGTTTAGTGGATCTAAAATGCCCCTTTCCCCTTGTGTTTAGAAAGAATAATCTCAACTCTCAAGTATTCATAACTATCTTTAACATGTGTGAAGTTAACATATTGAATTACCAATGGTAATAGTGCATATCTTAGAGATTATTCACTATATTTCATTTGTAAAGTCTAATACCCATAGTTGTGCCCTGGGTTGATTCTAGATCAGTCCTAAAATAAAAGATGAAATTTCATAATTATCCCCACCTTCCCCTTTTTAAGGAATGCTCAATCTCATGGGCATCTCATAGTAAGGAGTAGATTGGAGCAAACAACAACTACTATAAATATTATGTTTATAAGTAAGAATATTATATTTGGTAAATTTCCTCATGAATTTAGAATTAAATCAAATTGATTTATAAGGTTCTTGATTAATCATGCATTATGTATTCATTAGTAGACAAATGCTAAAACATCCTTCAACAAGATTTGTGCCTAGATTGAGTGACTTTAGATCTAGACTAGAAAACTTTAGAGTCAGATTGACACACTTGAAAGCCAAATTTGTGAACTATAGATCTATACTAGTAGACTCTAGAGATATACTCATAGACCTCAACACCATTTTGAGTTATTCTATAGTTTTCTTCACTGATCTTCAATGGTATGCTTGTTCACCACAATCATATTATTTGATCATAGTGTGTTTATGCAACCTGTACATATAAAATTGATGGATTTTCTATGTAAAGGGTTATAAAATAATTTTAAAAATGATAAACATTAACTCACACATACTAACCAAGGTAAATATATTCATTTTCTACTTTAAATTACAAACAAGTTATAAAATGTACATTTAAATCCTTTAAGAGGGAGATTATATGGGGATAAATAGGGTCATTACTCAGATAAAATGAGCAATTCTATGGGTTCATCATGCCATCACACTTTACTTCTTACAAGTCCTATGACAAGATATTGTCTTCCCTACTCATGATCAAGCACTTTTTTTTCCAAATTTTGAATAATATCATAGACATCATAGTATGTGTCCTAATTTTTCTTAAGTGGATCGACAAACCCTTTATGTTTCTAAACTAGTGCTCTCCATTTTTAAAAATTCTTAATAGACTAATGTGCCATATTCTACCATGGAGACATAGGTCTAAGGATGAGTGGAGGTATAAATCTCATACATATCCACTCATGTCCATAAATCTGTTTAAATTGTTGAATTCTCTCATCAAGAACCCTAACTCTTTTGAAACTCCATCTAAGGTTGGTGGGAGAAATCACCTCTTCTTTTCAATGTGAAATTCAAAGTATCCCATATTTTATCATAGGTATTCAGTGCAACATTAAAATGGTGTTGCACATATTCTTTAAAATATATGATACTCTATTATAGAACTCATGTATAGTGTTCCTTTGAATGTTGGTTGGTATATAAGGCTTTTGAACTAAAAAATTTGCTCCTTTAGATCAGGAAATTGATCTCTCATCAAAGGCCAATAGTCTTTACTTGATAAAAATATTAATTAGTTTTTGTGATCCATGTATTTTGATTTCTTAGGGTAGAATTGTGAGCTCTAAGCTAATATTCTCCTACAAATAGATTGATCAGGAAAGAAGACATATGACCCAAGAGAAAACTACATAAATAGAATTCACATAATAAATTCTACTACTCTAGGGTATTCATATGATAATCTTCCATTAATTGGTGTTCATCCTCCAAGTCATGAGGTAGTCCACACTAAATCCTTAGCAATTTCCATCTAAGGAACTAGTCATAAGGAAAAATATTATAGACTAAGGCATGTCTCCTATAGGTCAAAAGTTTCTCTTCCAGCTCACAAGTTCTTAGAGGATAGACTCTACTTTTTATTTCCATTTTCTTTCTTCTTCAATATTTATCCTTAATTTCTTGTTTTCTCTCTTGAACCTTTTAATTCTTAATAAGTTTCATTGCAAGTGGTCATCACGTCATGATAAGATAACTATGTCTAGACCCCTTGGTCTTCTTATGTTTTTAGCCCAACCACTTTTTATTTCAAGGACACATTCTTAGTATCTTTATTCAAAGACCAAATCTTAGTTTCCTATAATTTATTTTATAAATATGAGATAGTGTCTTCCTTACCTTGTATCTTCATTTTAAGGAAAATAATATCTTCTTAGTATTATCTGATAGTAGCTTCATCTTTAGAAAAGATCATATCTTTTTGTACTTATTCTTCTTCATCATAAATATAAGAGTGAGTTTCCTATGTTTCCAATATTAGGGTTCTTCCTTTATCCTCTAATTTTAATGAAGAAGATATAGGGATTTATTTTATAGCTTTCTCAAATGTTCTTTCCATGGTTGCCAATTATTCAATGTTCAATGATGGTTCTTCTCTTATTTCCTCTTCTATAAATCTTTCTTCAATTCTTAGAGTTTCAATAGGATATCCTTGATTTAAGTTTCTAAGGATCTCTACAATATCCCTCTCTTGATCATCTTCCTTATGTAATATAAGTCTTCTTCTTCTCTTGGGTAGAGGTACTAGCTTCAAATCCTCCCTTGGAGTCTTTATTCTTCACATTTTCCTTAGGACCCTAGATGGTGATACTCTCAGGGCTGGTCTCTCTTCATCAAAAATTTCCAAGACAATAACATAGGAAGTGGTTAGTTTTAGGGTTTCCTTTGAGCTAAGTTTAGGCACCCATGTTTTCAACTTCTTCTCCTTCCTTACCTTTGGAATTGGATATTCACTAAAAGCTACTCCTTTTAAACCAAATTTTGGTGTAAGATAAGAATAGAGAGGTTGTCTTTTTGTCTTATATTTATTTTTTAACTTATTTTATAAGAATGCTTCCAAAGTATATTATTCATCTTGTGTCTTAATGAAATGATGTTGGAAAATGAGCTGATTAAGCCCATGATGCCTAATGGAAGTGATTCTTTGCAAATATTTATCTACCATGACTTCAATGGCTCCATGTAAAAATTTAGGAAAATTCACGTTCCATTCTAGTTTATAAAGTCATTGTATGAGGTGAGTAAGGATTCTCATTACATCACAGCTGAAATAACTATACTAGCCATCATAAGTAAAATACTTTATCACCCAAAATGAAACTTTACCCTAAGGTTCTAGCAAACTTTCTCTTTTGATTACCTTGGTGTTGGTTAACAGATTTGTCCTTATATAAATATATTTTATTTTAACTCCATACTCTTCTCTCAAGAACAAATAAGTTAAACAACAAATGGGTGAACTATCAAGATTAGTTCCCCTCTGAATTAAGGTATAGCTCCCTTTAATATTTTTAATGAATTTAAATATTTAGATACACTTTTAACTAGAAAGTGTTTAAAGGAAGACTAATATCCATACATCATTATGTTATGAATACAAGATTTTATAACAGTGATAAGTAACAGAATACATAGATTATATTTTCAATAATAATTAAATAGATAAATGTATATATGTTGAACCAGTAAATGATAAAACACATATAATAGATTATCTGATGGAAAAATAATTACTATATGAAGGAAGACTTCACACAAAAAATCTACTTTCAAATACTCAAACTCATAGATTTAAGTACTTAGTAATTAATTCTCATTTCCATTCACAGATGAAAAATGTTTCAGACAAAAATCACATATATTTGTAAAAACAATGGTCCAATTCTAAAATTTTTAACTCCTCTTTCTTTCCCTTTTTCTTCTATCTTCCTGTCTTTTTTTTAAATATATATATATATATATATATATCATTGCCTTAACTCATCCATCATTTAAACTAAACTAGAGTTAAAGTAACTCTGACCCATATGGGATATAGTTTTTACAAATTCAGTAAAGATCAAGTTCTAAACGAAAAAGTAATTGAATAATTGAATAAAAGAGACTATGTAAGTAAAGTCATTGTTGAAGTGATGGGTTAGGATCTCTAGATTTGCTATGTTCAGTTGGGTAGACATGTTGAGCTTTCCACTCCTAAAATGTTATAATGAACTCCTCAATTTTAGAAAGATTGGGAATGCTAACATGTTTTATCCTCACCTTCTAGATGTTTTCCCCCATCTAAATTTTCCCCATATTTTCTATGTGCTCTGAGAGTATGTCGATACAGTGACAAAGAAGTGACTCTACCCTTGAAATTTGAGAGAAGTTTTCAGTTGATAAGTCGTCACTTTATTTAATGAAGTTAATCTTTTCCCTAAAGGACTAAATCACAGCATTGATGTGCTCAAGCTTTCCATTGTCTTTTATGTAATTAATATCAATGTTCTGTAGATCATGCTACAATGACTAAATAAATTTAGTTATTTCTTTGATCATTTTTGTGATTTCCAAACGTCCTTGTCTGGATACTAAATTTATCCATTCAACATTTTTCTTACTTGCATATAATATATCTTCATCTAATCCTATTAAGTTCTTTTCTCAAAAAAACTTTGTTATCCCATATTTTTGCACTTCATCGATTTGATTCATCACACTCATCCATTTTTCTTCCTCTTTTACCCACAAACCGTTCTGAGTCTTCAAATCTTCAACAGTGATTGTGGTCAGATCATATACATTCTTCAATTTATGAATGTATTTTGTACCTTTTAGGATGAGGCCATCCAACCAACCATCAAATACTCTAGTAATCATTTTGCCTCTGTGTATCTGATTTAGAATCCTTTGATTGATAGGAGATTTGAGATTAAAAGACATGGGAATTTGGGAAATTGGTTGTGGATCTGGACTATGAACAGCATCAATATACTCTACCATTGACTACATAGTCTATTTTAACTCTCTTTTATCCTTTTCATCCTTCCAAGTTCTGCTAACTATCCTTCTAGTAGATGCTTCTAGATGATGCACACTAGCAGCATCTGATGCAATCCCAAGGTCTACCTTTTCAACTGTAAAATCTTGAACAGTAGGATCTTGAACTTCTTCATTGGTTTTTAGTTGGGCAATTTTTGCATTCTAGTTCCCTGTGTTTGAGTCAACATCTACCCTGGATGTCATTTTTAACTTTTTGGATTTAGGAGCTCTCCCTAAACACTTGCTCACCATATCTTCCAAGGGTAAGGAAAATGGAACTACTTTCCTTTTATGACTGATTGAATTTTCTAGCCATTTAGGTGCAGAAGTTGAGGCTTCTCTATTAGGATTCGATTGATTAAAAGATATAGTTGAAATAATCATCAATTTAGTATAATCATAAGGAATCACTATCTGTTGATCTGTACTAACCTCTTCCATTATTGGTGAATTAGATTCTTTATCACCTTTGACTTCTCCTAAATCTTCTTCAGAATTCAAATCCATAATCACTTTTTTAGAAATTTGATTCCTCTTCTTGCTTTGAGTCCTTGACCTGGTAGCATGAGGAGGCAGGGTAGTTACAATGGCTTTCTCAGATTTTTTGATGACAGGGTCCCTTCTAGTTCTTGACTTAGAAGTACATGCATCACAAATAGTAATAGGCTAGTTAGATGAGCTTATTGGGAATGGAGATTCAATTATTATTGTACATTACTAGGAAACTATGTTTTGAGCTCCTCTCAATTTTTTCTCTCTTAGTCATTTTTTAGTTCTCCTTGTCATTAGAAGGGTCTTAACCTCAATTCTATCTTCCTCACTTTTTTCCCAGTCAATTTTTGGAATAGGTGATTCTTTTATTTGCTCAAATTGTGGATCAATCACTTGTTCATCATTGTCAACAATTCCAAAAATGTCCATGTTTAATTTAAGAGTAATTATCTTCCCTAGGGAAAACTTAGACCATAGTCTCCTTCTAAACTCAAATTCATCTGAACAATCCTCCCAATAATCCTCTAATTGAGGGATATGTGAAAATACTATTCCAAGGTCTAAATTATCTCTGGCAAGACCTTTGCTGTCAAATTATGGTCTGGGTGTGAAGTATTGAAAATTGAATTTCTTAAGATCTAATTCTAAATTCAAAGCATTAGATGTTGTTTTGCATGAATAACGTCCAAGTTCAATAGGAAAAGATATACTAGATTTCTTCTTCATTGGGAATTTTTTATCTACATGTGATAATTGCCTACAGACTTATATTAGCAAAAATCTATCAAAAACATACCTTGGTAACCTCAAGGGCTCACCATCAAAACCCCCAACTCTAATATAAGTGAACCTAGAAAATTGAATGAAGAAACTACCATAGATACTAATTAACTACATAACTTCATCAAACAACCTCTTATTAATGTTATTTGACAATTCAAAAGTTATTTTCCAAGAGAAAATATCATTGACCCTCCTATAATCCTCATAGCAGTTATGCATTTGTAACTATGAGTAATAATCATAAATTTTACTTTCTTCAGCGAAGGGTGTATGAAGTAACCCTACCCATTGTCTCATAGAAGCTAGGCAGTAGAGGAGGTATGAAGACATTAAAAATTCTCTATTTCCCAAACAATTACTTAAACCTTGATGCAAACATTCAGCTACAATTTTTGCCCAATCTAAATATTGTTTTCCTTGAATAATCACCTGTATGAAGAAGTACATCCAGTCTTCCCAATAATAAGCATGAGCATTGTCTTTTAGTCTGTGTAATAATACCATGATATCTTGTACTTCTAGAATTATATTTTTTCTTGTTAATGGCCTAGGCAATCTTGAACCTCCTTTTTAGAATTTCAAGAGCCAATTCCTAGCAATCACGCTCTTGTAAATTACTTTCTTCATTAAAAATTAACCATAGGAAGAAGTAATATTAAGGTCAAAATATGGCTCCTTGGGAGGAATTCTCATCACAGACATTAGGTTTTGTCTATTGATATGTAATAGAATATTACCATCTACAGTCCTGATGCACCTATTTTGAGGCTCATATATGTTCATGCATTCAAGGACCAATTCAGGGCATTCTATAGCCATGGGAAAGGCCTCAGCTTTAACCAAGCCACTTTCTACTATTTTTTGCATCATAAGATTTGATAGATGACTTCTATCCCTTTCCTTAAAATCTTCCAAATCATATTGAATTAAAGAGGTGTCACCAATTTTAGGTGGAGAACATATGAGACTAGGCCCATGCTCATAATCAAGACAAGCAAATTTCATGGCTACAGGTTAGAGAATATAATGAAAAGAGAAAGTTTTGAATTTTAAATAATACTGTAAACTCAAAAGGATCCTTCTTTCCAACCAAGTAGAGGAAACAGCTTACATTAAGAGTGAAACTCACCTTAAATTTACCTGAAATCACTGTGGATTCAAGCAATTGAATATCTTATATCACCTATGTTATTCTTCTTTGTATCGCCCAGTATGCTTGTTTGTTGAATTTGAATTGTTTTCTCTCGATGTAGATATTAACCAAATCAAATGATTAAATTGGGACAGTATGTGCTAAACATGCTTGATAAGACATGCATTCTGACATATGCATTAATGGAAAGCATATTTTACGTGCAATTTTGATGAGTAATGATTTTATGTAACCTCATGAAAATTCAAAATTTTCCACTTTATAGTGAGTTTTGGATATATTTTCCTCTAAATTTCCCATTAATTTTAACTTAGAGAAATCCTCAGGGCGAGATAAGAATATAGCCGTTGAACCATTGAACCATTGAACTTTTGAAAATTATGGTTCAACTTCAGTGTTTAATGATATGAAATAAACCACATAGACCAACCAATAGTCACATGATCTTTCTAGAAACTTTGGACTTTGATAGAACCATTGAACTTTTAAGACATTGAACCGTTGAACTTTTGAACTCTGATAAAGGGTTCAAGTTCAACTGAAAGGTTCAAAGACATAAATAATATACAAAGGAATAGTGAATTTTGAGAAACATTGAACCATTGAACTTTGTTGTGTAGGTTTAAATGATAGGTTCAAGTGATAGGTTCAAGCGGTAGGTTCAAGCGGTGTATTAATTTAGACAAATGAACTAATTGAACATGACTCTTTTCAAAACATCGAGTATTGAAATTTTTGAACCATTGAACTCTTAAAATTTTAAACCATTGAACTTTGAGAAAAGTTCAATTTCAACCAAAAGGTTCAAAGATATACTTAAAAAACATAAAAGGACAAATAGTTCACTTAGAGAAACTTTGAACCATTGAATCGTTGAACTCTTTGAACTTCTTGAACTCTGAGAAAGGTTCAAGTTTGAAGGTTCAATTTTATTATAAATTTCACACACAAGAAATGATAGGTGGGTGAAATTATTTTATGGAAAAATTCATGAAGAATTTATTAAAGGTGACTCAAAAACTAACATTGGCTCTAACTGGGGACTATATTTTATGGTAGAATGTAGAAAACTCAAAAACTTTGGTTACGCAGATCAGGAAATAGAAATGAAAGAAAAGGAGAAAGGCAAACCAAAAATGGGAAAAGAAAACACAAAATGCAAAAATAAAATAAAAGTTCATGTAAAAAATATGGGATACATGTTTCACAGTTGGTACAACTTGAGATCCTATCCATTATAAGACAGGGGTAAAATGACTCCATCTAGATATTCCAATTTAAAAGAATTAAGACCAAGTACCTTATGAATTTTTAAAGGTCCTTTCCAAAGTAAATCAAATTTACCATGTGCTCCTTTAGGTTCTCTCCTTCTATCCCATAGTAATACTTCAACTCCTTCCATGAACTTTCTGGGTCTAGTTTTCTGGTCAAAAATCTTTTTAACTATGGCTTGATGATCAGTAACACAATCAACTAGTTCATTCCTCTCTTCTTAAATCTTATTTTTATACATAACTTTTTTTTTCTAAAGAGTCTTAAACGTACTGATCTTCAATAACATTTTGTAATCTAGTTGTTGATAATTCCAGAGGTAATGATAGTTGTGCTCCTATTTCATAAACTAGCTCAAATGATGCCATTCCAATTGATCTTTTTGGGGTTACCCTATCAGCCCAAAGTGCTTTGTATGGTATCTTATGCCAATATTTGGGGTTATCACTCACCAATCTCATCATGATGGCTATCAAATTTTTATTACTAGACTCTGCCTGTCCATTTCTTTGAGGGTAATAATCTAATGAGTGAGAAAGAGAGATACTATGTTCATAGCAGAATGAAGTAAGCTCTATTGAAGAAAAATTGGTAGCATTATCTGCCACAACCTTCTGAGGAACACCAAAATGTACCAGTATATTTTCTTTGAGAAAATCACATACCACTTCTAAAGTAGTTATCTTCATAGGGATCGTTTCAACCCATTTCATAAAATAATCACTTGTTGTTAAAATGTGTGTATGACTAGCACTCAAAGGAGGTGAAAGAGGACCAATGAAGTCTAATCCCCACTATTTGAAAGGTTCTTCAATAATGATAGGTCTGAGAGGTAATGTTGTAAGTTGTGGTCTTCCTGAGAACAATTTACATTTTTCATAGCTAGCTACCCATTTATATGCATCTTTGAACATACCTAGACAATAATAACAATTATTAAGGATTTTGAAAGCTGTGATCGATGAAGAGAAATGTCCACCACAGGCTTCATTATGAAAAACTTCCAATAGTTTGCATTGTTGTTCTTTATCTACACATCTCAAAAAAGTTCCATATAATCCCTTTTTGTACAGGACATCACCCCATATTACATATTTTGCTAATTTTAACTTCAAATTCCTTTTTTCCTTTGAGGATAAATGATTGGGATAGTCTCCATAAGTAAGATAATGTGCCATGTTTAGGAACTAGGGATCTTGTAAGCTCACCAATAAGACAGTAGGGAGTTCTTTTTCTTTATTTTTAGCTATAAATTTGTGCAAACCTTGACCTCTAACTAATTTGGTTAGATTAATCTCCAAATCATATTCTTGAATTTTAGCAACCCATGTTGCTCCATTGTTCATCCCAACCTCTTGCTGAGTCAGAATGCTTTTCACAGCTGAACTAGGAACAAATACAACTGAATGAGAATGAAGTATATAGTATCTAAATTGTTTAATAGCCTTCACTACATCAAAATCTTGTTTCTCAGCCAAACAATATTTAAGTTCATGTTTCTTGAGAAGAACACTCATAAAGGTTATTGGGGCTTCTACATTTACTTCATTTTTCTGTAACAAGATGCCAGACATGGTATGTTCTGAAGCATATCAGTAAATAACAAAATATTTTTAGAAACTAGGATTTACCAAAGCAGGTGTTTGTGAAATTATCTTCAAATGCTTTTTTATCAACTTCATTCCATTTGAATGCTTGTTTTTTTCTCATCATCCCCACAATATGTTTCATAATTTCAAAAAAATTAGGATTGAACCTTTTGAGAAAATTAATCTAACCAAAGAAAGACTTAACTCCAATCCTATTAGATGAAAGACTTAACTGTTGTATTGCTTTAACTCTTTTTGGGTCAATTTTGATTCCACCTTTTGAAACTAGGTGTCCTAATAATTTCCCTTTTGTAACATAGAAAACAGACTTCTTAGGATTCAGAGATATCCCATGACTCAAGCATCTTTGTAAGACAGTCTCTAGATCCTTCAAATGATCTTCTCTTTTTCTTGAGAAAATAGTCAAATCATCAAGATAGATAACAATAATTCTATCTTTCAAATCTTTAAAGGATGAATCCATCACCCGCTGAAAAGTTACACCAGCATTAATCAAACTGAAGGGCATACGATTATAAGCAAAAGTTTCATGAGGTGTAGTGAAAGCAATTTTATGTTGGTCAGCCACAACTACACTTATCTGATTATAACTTGAGAACCCATCTAGCATGGACATCATTTTGACCCAGCAACAGTTTGTAAGATGTGATCCATCATAGGCAAGAGATAATTATCTTTTAAACTAGCTTGATTCAAATTCCTGAAGTTAACATAAATTCTTATTTCTCCATTCTTTTTGTGCACTAGAATAATGTTCACCACCCAGGTGGAGTGATGAATTGGATAAATAATCCTAGCCTTTAGCATCTTGTTAATCTCTTTAAAGATAGCTTCAGTAACTTTTGGGTTATAATTTCTTAGCTTCTACCTAAAAGGAGTTGCATTTGCTTTCAAAGGAATATGATGTTGAAACTGTCCACATCTAAAATCTTTGAGGTCATCATAGCACCAAGCAAAGACATCCTTATACTTAATCAATAGATTAATTAATTTATTTTTCTCCTCTGGTGAACAACACTTACCAATGGAGATCCATTTAGGGTCAGTTTCACTTCCAATTTTGATTTTCTCATAATCCTCTATTTTGTTAGCATTTTAGACAAGTTTACCTTTAGTATATTCATCTTGTCTAGTGATTAAATTTTCTAGATAGATCAGTCCTTTAGGGAATTTATTTCCTTTTAATTTAATTACATCATCTTTTGGATTAATCCCTAGATCAGGAGTGAATTCTTTACATTCTATTTTTGAACCTTCAAAATACGTCCCCAGGAATATATCAGCATTCTCTAAAAAAATTCTGATCTATTTATTATTCTCAAAAACTTGCCAATTTTTAGCATTATCTGGGACATTAGGATGATAGATTAATTATATTCTATATGAATCTTTTTCAAAATTAGGGTGTGGGAGAAGAAGAGAAGCTGATACTGCAAGAGAATCTTCTTGAGTGTTTTGGTCTCTGGGAATTGCCTCAATAGAAAAGGCATCAAAACATTCTATCGCATCCCAAACTCTGTTTCTATAATGTCTTAATCTATCATTTTTAACTGAGAAAATGCTTGTCACTTATGTGACAATTAATTTAGTATTTCCTTTTGCCTTGAGTATTTTTATACCCTTTCCTTTAGCTTCATTTAACCCAAGCAATAAAGCTTCATATTCTATAGTATTATTAGTATTTTTAAATTCTATCTTGAAAGAGTAAGGAAAAGTTTCACCTTTAGGTGAGATCAACACAACTCCTACTCCTGAATCAATGGTAGCACACCTGCCATCAAATTCCATGGTCCATAGATCATCTGAATGAATAGAATTTGGGACATGTTCTTCCTTTGAATCTTCAAAGGAGAGAAAATAATTACCAAATTCACATTCTTTAAATAGATACTGAGACTTAGGATCATTAGAAGGATATATTGTCAACTTGCATTTAGGTTCAGGTTCTAGTTTAATTTTCTACTTTCCCACTATAATTATAACTTCTAACCAATCCAATTTAATCTGCCCTCCCAAATCTTTACAAAAATTTCTACTCAAAAACATTCCATAACTAGCAGGAATAACTACTACCAAGATAGTCAACTTCACCTTTTTATCAGGATAGGCTGCAAGAGCAACTCATGCATCTTTAATTTGTTCAAGCAAAGAGATATGTTTGCCATCTATGGAGTAACATCTACCAGATTTTTTTGTAAGGATTAAGCCCAAGGCTTTGGCTATAGAAGAAGGAATTATATTATCAGAAGCGCCTAAGTCTATGATACAATTGTTGAGTTTATGACCATTTATGAATAAGGAAACATAAAATGGATTGGGTTTCATATCAGCCATATAAGGAGTATCATCAAATGAATTGAGAGTCATTCTAAAAGTATCAATAGGTTATTTAGATGGAGAAGTAAATAATTGGGGAATGGGAGACTCAGTATTAACATTTAACTAACTTTCAAGTTCAATTTGTGTAGGACCATTTTTGACATATTTGACCAATTTATCAAGATCTTTGGGTTTTATCTTGAGGCATTAGCAAAGGATATCTAAATTTTTATAGACTTACAAAAATCTAAAATATCAAAAGAAGTTTCACAATCATTTCTTTTTAATAATTTATTTTTTTGTGTCTTAGCATTAGAAGTTTTAGTAAAAGGTTCCTTACCTTTAATGGACACTTCTTGAGTATTAGAAAATCTCAGATTATTTTGACTTCTAGTAAGTATAGCACATGAAGGATCTTCAAGAGTAACCAATATTTCACCTCCTCTTTATAAATCTAAATCATATTCAAGGAAGTGTATTTTAGAGTTGCCAAGTCTCTCAAAGCTCCTTTCTTCTTCAGTAATTTCCCCTAAGACATCTTGAGTAGCAGTCAATTGATTAAATCTAAGCATCTCAGGGCAAGAATTTCCATCATGATCAGTAGTCAAATGAAAAATACACATGTTATTTCTTCTAGGAGGAGCTTCAATAGCCAATCTTGGTTGTGTTGATGTAAGTGGTAATGTCTTACTAGCATTTGCTTGTTGATTTATCCTACCAATATCTTGATATGGTTGTTGGAATGAAGTACTAGCCTTTGGTAATTGTCTTTTAAGAGTAATCATATCATTGACTAATCTTTAGACTACAGGATATGTAGAGGATGAAGGATTAGCATTAGGTACCTAAACTTCTTTCTTTCATTTTCTGTCCATAATAAGATCATCCTCTAATTCAACTACCAATGATTATGCATCTTTTAAATTGACAATTATACTTCTTCTGAGATGAAAACTTATATCAAGAGGCATAGAATTAATAAATAAACATTTATGGTTCTCAACAGTTAGTCTTTTAGCAGTAAGAATCTTGTACACGATTCTATTGAATTTGGCTATAAATTCCTTCAGGGGTTCATGTATCTCCTTCTTGAGCTAAGTCAATTAAGCAAGAAGGGAATGTTCATCTTCTACACTTTTGAATCTATTTTCAAACACAGTTTTCATATCATTCCAACTTGTGATTGAGGAATCAGTTAGGTGATAAAACCATTATTTTGCAATATCAGTTAGAGTCTACACAAAAAGCCTTATGGCTACATCTTGATGTTGCATGCCTAACACACCACATGTCGCCGCAAAGGCACTTAGATGTTCCTCCAGTGATTGTCTTCCATCTTTGTTAAATTTGGGTAAATTTTCCCTTGCATTTTTAGGCAAAGGATTCAGGTTGGCCCCTAAATTTAGAGGACCTATGGGTGTACCCCAATGTTGTGCTATTGGAAAAAAACGTATGGTAGAAGGAAAGATAGTACCAGAAAGGGTTAAGGCTTGACAAATAGAGGATGTAGAGGGTTTTTGAGGGCTAGGAGGTCTACTTCTAGATTTTATAACATGGGTGGAAATATAAGAAAAATTTAGGCTTTGCATTATTTGAAAAGTAGAATCTTCAATTGCTTATCTTCTCAAAGACCTTGTGTACCTTCTAGAATCTAGCTTATGATATAATAATTATTAACTTTGATGTTGCTCTTAATCTTTTCACACTTCAAGGGGTTTAATTTATTGTTGCATTTTCTACTTGTCTTCTTCTTTGCCTGAGTAATAGCAATCTTATATTATCAGCCAATTCTTCTTCTTTTTCTAATATTCTACTTTTCGATCTATAATCATCAATATTCTGACGAGAATGCCAAGCAAGAGTATTTAACTGGCTAATTATATCTTCCTGTTCATCTTGAAAACCAAGATTAGGTTGTAAAATAGGAATTATATTTTCATGAGGAAGCACCATTGTTGCCTCATATTAAGGCAACCAAATCAATGGCATTTCCCCAGCGGAGTCAGGAAAAAGTTGTTGGCTAACATATTTGTCCTTATATAAATATATTTTATTTTAACTCCATACTCTTCTCTCAACAACAAATAAGTTAAACAACAAATGGGTGAACTATCAAGATTAGCTCCCCTCTGAATTAAGGTACAGCTCCCTTTAATATTTTTAATGAATTTAAATATTTAGATACACTTTTGACCAGAAAGTGTTTAAAGGCAGACTAATATCCATACATCATTATGTTATGAATATGAGATTTTATAATGGTGATAAGTAACAGAATACACAAATTCTTTTTTCAATAATAATTAAATAGATAAACATATATATGTTGAACCAGTAAATGATAAAACACGCATAATAGATTATCTGATGGAAAAATAATTACTATATGAAGAAAGACTTCACACAAAAAATTTGGTTTCAAATACTCAAACTCACAGATTTAAGAAATTAGTAATTAATTCTCATTTCCATTCATAGATGAAAAATGTTTTAGACAAACATCACATATATTTATGAAAATAATGGTCCAATTCTAAAAAATTTAACTCCTCTTTCTTCCCCTTTTTCTTCTATCTTCTTGTCTTTTTTTAAAAAATATATATATCATTGCCTTAACTCATCCATCATTTAAACTAAACCAGAGTTAAAGTAACTCTGACCCATACGAGATTTAGTTTTTACAAATTTAGTAAAGATCAAGTTTCAAATAGAAAAGTAACTGAATAATTGAATAAAAGAGACTATGTAAGTAAAGTCATTGTTGAAGTGATGGGTTAGGATCTCAAGATTTGCTTTGTTTAGTTGGGTAGACACATTGAGCTTTCCACTCATTAAATGTTGTAATGAACTCCTAAATTTTAGAAAGATTGGCAATGCTGACGTGTTTTATCCTTGCCTTTCAGATGTTTTCCTCCCTCCAAATTTTTCCCATATTTTTTGTGTGCTCCAGGAGTATGTCGATACAATGACAAAGAAGTGACTCTACCCTTGAAATTTGAGAGAAGTTTTCAATTGATAAGTTGTCACTTTCTTTAATGAAGTTAATATTTTCCCTAAAGGACTTAATCATAGCATTGATGTCCTTCTCTAGCTTTCCATTGTCTTTTATGTAATTAATATCAATGCTTTGTAGATCATGTTGCAATGACTAAATAAATTTAGTTATTTCTTTGATCATTTTTGTGATTTCCAAACATCCTTGTCTGGAAACTAAATTTCTCCATTCAACATTTTTCTTACTTGCATATAATATAATTTCATCCAATCCTGTTAAGTTCTTTTCTGAGAAAAACTTTGTTATCCCATATTTTTGCACTTCTTCAATCTGATTCATCACACTCATCCATTTTCCTTCCTCTTTATCCACAAATCATTCTGAGTCTTCAAATATTCAATAGTGATTATGTTCAGATCATATACATTCTTCAATTTATGAATGTATTTTGTACCTTTCAAGATGATGCCATCCAACCAACTATCAAATACTCTGATAATCATTTTGCCTCTATGTATCTAATCTAGCATCCTTTGATTGATAGGAGATTTTAGATCAAAAGACATGGGCATTTGGGAAATTGGTTGTGGATCTAGACTGTGAATGGCATCAATATACTCTACCATTGACCGCACAGTCTATTTTAACTCTCTTTTATCCTTTTTATCCTTCCAAGTTCTACTAACTATCCTTTTAGTAGATGATTCACATCAGCAGCACGTGATGTAGTCCCAAGGTCTACCTTTTCAACTATAAAATCCTAAATAGTAGGATCTTGAACTTCTTCATTAGTTTTTAGCTAGGCAATTTTTGCATTCCAGTTCCCTGTGTTTGGGTCAACATCTACCCTGGATGTCATTTTTAACTTTTTGGATTTAGGAGCTTTCCCTAAACACTTGTTCACCATATCTTCCAAGGGTAAATAAAATGGAATTACTTTCCTTTTATGACTAATTGAACTTTTCAGTGATTTAGGTGCAGAAGTCAAGGCTTCTCTATCAGGATTCAGTTGATCAAAAGGTACAGTTAAAACAATCATCAATTCAATAGAATCAGAAGGAATCACTATCTATTGATTTGTACTAACCTCTTCTGTCATTGGTGAATCAGATTCTTTATCACCTTTGACTTCTCTTGAATCTTCTTTAGCATTCAAATCCATAATCACTTTTTCATAAATTTGATTCTTCTTCTTACTTTGAGTCCTTGACCTGGTAGCACGAGGAGGCAAGGTAGTTATAAGGGCTTTATTAGATTCTTTGACGACAAGGTCCCTTCTAGTTCTTGACTTGGAAGTACCTGCATCACCTATAGCAATAGCCTAGTTAGATGAGCTTATTAGGAATGGAGATTTAATTATTGATGTACATTGCTAGGAAATTTTGTTTTGAGTTCCTCCCAATTTTTGCTCTTTTAGCCATTTTTCAATTCTCCTTCTCACTGGAAGGGTCTTGACCTCAATTCTATCTTCCTCACTTTTCTCCCAGTAAATTTTTAGAATAGGTGATTCTTTTATTTACCCAAATTGTGCATTAATCACCTATTCATCATTGTCAACAATTTTAGAAATGTCCATGTTTAATTTAAGAGTAATTATCTACCCTAGGTAAAACCTGGACCACAGTCTCCTTTTAACCTCAAATTCATCTGAATAATCCTCCCAATAATTCTCTAATTGAGGGATATGTGAAAATCTTGTTCCAAGGTCTAAATTATCTCTGGTAAAACCTTTTCTATCAAATTGTGGTCTCGTTGTGAAGTATTGAAAATTGAATTTCTTAAGATCCAATTCTAAATTCAAAGCATCAGATGTTGTTTTGCATGAATAATGTCCAAGTTCGATAGGAAAAGATATACCATATTTATTCTTCATTTGAAATTTTTTTATCTACATGTGTTAATTGCCTACAGACTTCTATTATCACAAATCTATCAAAAATATACCTGAGTAACCTCAAGGGTTCACCATCAAAACCCCCAACTCTAATATAAGTGAACCTAGAAAATTGAATGAAGAAACTACCATAGATACTAATTAATTGCATAGCTTCATCAGACAACCTCTTATTAATGTTATTTGACAATTCAAAAGTCATTTTCCTAGAGAAAACATCATTGACCCTCTTATAATCCTCATAGCAATTATGCATTTGTAACTGTGAGTAATAATCATAAATTTTACTTTCTTCAGCCAAGGGTGTATGAAGTAACCCTACCCATTGTCTCGTAGAAGCCAAGTAGTAGAGGAGGTACAAAGAAATATAAAATTCTCTATTTCCCAAACAATTACTCAAACCCTGATGCAAACATTTAGCTACAATTTCCACCCAATCCAAATATTGTTCTCCTTGAAGAATCACCTGTATGAAGAAGTACATCTAGTCTTCCCAATAATAAGCATGAGCATTGCCTTTCAGTTTGTGTAATAATACCATGATATCTTTTACTTCTAGAATCATATGGTTTCTTGTTAATGGCCTAGGCAATCTTGAACCTCATTTTTGGAATTTCAAGAGCCAATTCCTAGCAATCACGCTCTTGCAAATTGCTTTCTTCACTAAAAATTAACCATAGGAAGAAGTAATATTAATGTTAGAATATGGCTCCTTGGGAGGAATTCTCATCATAGACATTAGGGTTTGTCTGTTGATATGTAATAGAATATTACCATCTGCAATCTTGATGTACTTGTTTTGAGGTTCATATAGGTTCATGCATTCAAGGACCAATTCAGGGCATTCTATAGCCATAGGAAAGGCCACAACTTCAACCAAGCCACTTTCTACTATTTTCTTCATCATAAGATTAGACAGATGACTTCTATCCCTTTCCTTAAAATCTTCCAAATCATATTGAATTAGAGAGGTGTCCCCAATTTTAGGTAGAGAACATATGATACTAGGGCCATGCTCATAATCAAGACAAGTGGATTTCATGGCTACAGGTCAAAGAATATAATGAAAAGAGAAAGTTTTGAATTTCAAATATTACTTTAAACTCAAAAAGATCCTTCTTTCCAACCAAGTAGAAGAAATAGATTATAGTAAGAGTGAAACTCACCTTAAATTTATCTAAAATCATTATGGATTCAAGCAATTAAATATCTTATATCACCTGTGATGTTCTTCTTTGTATCGCGTAGTATGCTTATTTACTGAATTTGAATTATTTTCTCTTGATGTAGATATTAACTAGATCAAATGATTAGATTAGGATAATACGTGCTAAACATGTTTGATAAGACACACATTCTGACATATGCATTAATGTCAAGCATATTTTACATGTCATTTTGATGAGTAATGATTATCTATAACCTCATGAAAATTCAAAATTTTCCACTTTATAGTGAGTTTTGGATATATTTTCCTCTAAATCTCCCACTAATTTTAACTTAGAGAAATCCTCAAGGCAAGATAAGAATATAGCCATTGAACCATTGAACCATTAAACTTTTGAAAATTGTGGTTCAACTTCAAGGTTCAATGATATGAAATAAACCACATAGACCAACCAATAGTCACATGATCTTTCTAGAAACTTTGGACTTTGATAGAACCGTTGAGCTTTTTGGGCATTGAATCGTTGAACTTTTGAACTCTGACAAAGGGTTCAAGTTCAACTGAAAGGTTCAAAGACATAAATAAGATACAAAGGAATAGTGAATTTTGAGAAACATTGAACCATTGAACTTTGTTGTGTTGGTTCAAATGATAGGTTCAAGTGATCGGTTCAAGCGGTGTATTAATTTAGACAAAGGAACTGAGTGAACATGACTCCTTTCAAAACATCGAGTATTGAACATTTTGAACTCTTGAACTCTTGAACTTTTGAACCATTGAACTTTGAGAAAGGCTCAAGTTCAACTGAAAGGTTCAAAGATATACTTGAAAAACACAAAAGGACAAACAGTTCACTTTGAGAAACTTTGAACCGTTGAACTCTTTGAACTTCTTAAACTCTAAGAAAAGTTCAAGTTTGAGGGTTCAATTCTTTTAGAAATTTCACACATAGGAAATGATAGGTGGGTGAACTTATTTTATGCTAGAATTCACAAAGAATTTATTAAAGGTGACTCAAAAACTAACACTTGGCAACTCCTTTAGGGCTAATAATTATCTCAATAACAAGTTCCCCTTCTTCATGAAAGATTTGAATCAAGTTCTTCAAGGTGTACCTCCCTGTAATCATAATTTAATCACTTATAATTACTTAAATCTCACTAATACCCTAGATGCTCATTAGAATTTTAACCCCTCTCACCTTAGTGTGATCACTCTTGAGATTGATGATAAATTATTTGACAAGTTACTCTTCATGTCCTTGAAATTTCTTCAAAAACTCTATCCATCTTACTTCTTAAAAGATGGTAGCCACTGCTTCATCCTCAAGTAATAAATGTGCAACCTCTAACTCAAATTTATTATTTTGTCCCATCTTCTTTTGCTTCTTATTCATAGAGGTTTTTGGAACTTAACAAGATTGTGAATAGTTATTTTCAAAAGTGGAATCCATTTTAGGTAGAATAGGTCTCTTTATGAGCAGATATTAAAAAGAAGTGTGGAATGCTTAAGACAAATGCTACCATTAACTTCATGTGGCTTTAGGAATATCCTAAATATTTAATTAATCATTAGATATGACTATTTTGAAGAGGAAAATGTAATTATTTATTCATGTGGGGATATTTAAAATCACATCAAATCCCTATGTGTCTTTTTCCTCGTGCAATATTGTGCCCTCATCTTCTCCTTAAAATGTTGGCAAGTGCCTTAGACTGACATCAACATCATTTTTTTTTCCAAAAAAATATTTTTCCACATGATTGATTGAGTTATGTCATAGTGGTGATGTTATGTCACTTTTCACTTATGAGAGACACATCCCATTATGTACTTTTCCTTAGAAAATATATTTGCACTTTTTTGAATGACCCTTTTAACGAACCTATTTTTATGGCATATTCAAATTTTTAAAAAATCTCATTTAAAAAATGGGTGAATGTGACAAATAAATAACTTAAAATTAATCTTATGCATAGAAAACAAAATACAAAATGCTTCAACTTAGTTGTAATGTTGTCTTTATCCACTTCGATTGCCACCTGTCCTATGAAAAAGATCACATCAGTTAGTTGAAATAGCATATAAAACATACTATAAACATGAATCTTATTATTTTGTTCTTTGAAAAAAATTCATTTGTGTTTTTAAAAAATTTATCCCTTTTTGTTTCTTTTTTTATTTTTTTATATTATTTTACTTTTCTATTTTTTGGGAGGAGGATTGTCATTTACTAGTTTTTAATCGTGTTCCTTTATTAAGCTTCAAATCTCATCCTTTAACTATAATGGAAGAATAAAGTTCTCTCATGTCTCCAATTCATGTTGAGACTAAATTTGCTTGAAGAATTCCTCTTTGCTTGGAGGTTATTATAAAGTCCTACTCTGTGTATATTGACTAAGAGTGTTATTTTATTCCCATCAATTGGTATAAATTGAATTGATCCATTGTCAAATATATTTTCCACTTGATAAGGTCCCAACCATCTAATACTAAGCTTTATTTTGAAATTTTGGTTCTTTAAATCAAATAAAAAATCCCAATCTCCTTCCTTGAATTTCCTTTCTTTGATGTCAATGTCATGCCATTGTTTCCTCTGGTGTTATAGAAGTTTAGTTTGTTGTAAAACTTCCAACCTCATCTCATCAAGTTTATTGAGCTAAATAATCCTATCTCTTTATGCTTCATTAAAATTTATGATTACTTTTACTATTGTTCTCAAGGTATATAATTTAAACTTTATTATAATCAAAGGCTTCTTACCAAACACAATTTCATATGGTGAGAAGCTTGTGGTGGTTTTTCATGTGGTATTATAAGCCCATATTGCTTCACGTAACTTACTTTCCCTATCCTTTTTGTTGATGTTAAATATTATTTGCAAATGACTTAATCAAATTGAATATGAATTGAGGGCCTTAATCAAATATTATGGCTCTTGGTGCTTTAAACCATTACATAATCTAGTAGTACAAAAAGTCATCAACTAGTTATTCCCTTACAAAGGGTAGGGCTTTGACTTTTGCCCATTTAGTGACATAGTATGTGCATACAACGAGGTAATCCTTTATTTGGGTGGTGGATCAATTATACAAACAAAATCCAACCCCCATTTCTCAAAAGGTCCTATAACCACTTGAGTATGGAGAGGCATTTCATTAGAGAGGGTAGGTTTTCCCATCCTTTGGCAAGAATCACACTGCCATACATATAATTTTGCATTTATGTGAAGTGAATGCTAGTAGTACCAAACCCAAGGATCTTATGAATATTCATTTTAATTTAGAAATGTTCTTCTCCTGATTCATCATGGAAATATCTTATAATGTCATAAATCTCATCCTCTCTTACACATATGTGAAGTACTAAGTTAGGTCCACATCTAAACAAAACATTGTTAAGCCATTTAAATTGAGCACTAATCCTAACCAAACATTTTCTTTCTTTATTAGTAAAATCACAAGGAAATTTTCTTATGGATAGGTAGTTTTCCATATCAGTAAACCATGGTGAGTGTGTTGAACCTATGAGTAGTTGCTCATCCAGAAAGTTGTCTTCAACTAGTTCATCCTCACTTGGAACATTTAACCATAACATAAAATCAATAACCACATTATATTTCCCTATATTATCAATAATTTTAATGTCAAATCCTTGTAAGAGGAGTAGCCACCTGATGATACTACCTCCTACCACTAGTTTATTCATTAAGTATGTTATGACTAAATGGTCTATGTAAATAAAGATTTTATATCCAATGTTATAGTGAAGGAACTTGTTCATGGCATATATGATAGCTAAGAATTATTTTTTAATTTTGGTATAGTTTCTTTTGAGGGGGAATTATATTTTTTCTAATATAATAAATGCCATACCTCTTTCCTTCTTCATTTTTTTGTTCAAGTAATGCCCCCATAACATTTTTAGAGGCATATGTATGTATATGGAAGGGTTGATCCCAATTAGGACCTCTCATAATTGGAGCAAATATTAGTTTCTCTTTTATTGACTTAAAATCCTATTGACACTTTTTAATCCATAAAAAATCATTATCCTTAGCAAAAAAACATAAGTGCAATAATTTTACTAAATTTCTCTATAAAATATCTATAGTACCCTATATGCCCTAGAAAAACATTGATATCAGTTTGATTTTTAGGTGTAGACATGTTAGAGATTACTTCAATCTTTTTGGGATCATATTATATTCCTTGGGTTGAGATGTGATGGCCTAGGACAATCCCTTGATCAACCATCATCAAAAATTGATGCAAATCACACCTAGTTATTAATATGTATAAATTATCTAAGGCTTCATCAAAAGAATCACCATGCATTTTAAAATCATCCATATAAATTTCTACATATTCATTAGTTAAATCAATAAAAATAGATAAACTTCATTTTGAAAGGTAGTTGGTGCATTACATAGACCAAACAGTAACACTCTATATTAAAATATTCGCTAAGGACATGTAAAAGTTGTTTTATTTTGATATTCTAAATATACTCATATCTGATTATAGCCATTTAACCTATCTAAAAAGGATAAGTACTTCTTTCCATCCAAGTTATCCAAAACTTGGTCGATGAAGGGTAAAGGGAAATAGTCTTTCATGGTGGTCTTATTACGCTCTCTATATTATATGCATATTCTCCACTTGTCATTTTTATTTGGTACTATAAAAATTGGTGAGACCCACTAATTATTTGATATTGGGTAAGTGAATCCCACATGTAATAATTTTTATATCTCTATTTTAACCATGTCTCTTAATGTTGGGATGATTATCCTTTGTAGTTATCTAGCTGGTTTGGTATTTTTATGTAGATATGATGGGTACACATACTTGGATGAATGTATTCATTTCATTATATTTCAATACAAAATATTTTGTATGCTTCCTTAAGATATCAAAGACCTTTATTTCTTGCTCATTATTTAACCAACTATTTATACTTAGTATTTTTCCTAGTTAGACATTTGTTTGTTTGGTTTTGAGATAAATTTAATTGACCTACCTATATTCACTCATCAAAGAATTTAAATGGTGTGGATGTGGTAGGATCATATGCACAATGGTTATATCTTTTTAAAAAGACTTGTCTTTTGAAATTAACCCTACTAATAGGCACTAGAAGGCTATTATAAGTGTGTCATGACTATATTATGCCCATTTAAAAATGTTCTGTTGTAAAGGTGTGTGATCATATATTTCATTAGGGGTTGATTATAAATTAATTGGGTAATATTCACAAGGTGGTATAATATGCTCCAAAACCATACTAATAGCCTTTGGAGTCAAACTAGTGAACTCTGGAGCCAAATTGGGATCTTCAATACCTCTTTTTAGTATTGAGGTATGTTCCTATTATTGGTATTGAGGCATTAATGTTGTCATTGATGTAAAATTCAAGATAGATGTCACTAATGTCAAGGTCAGAGTTGAGGCCATGCATAGTGAAGTGATATGTGACAAGGAGTCTTATGACAAGAGAGAATTTGAAGGAAACCTTTGTCTCTTTGTTGAGAGATATTTCATTAGGGGTTGATTATAAATTAATTGGGTAATATTCACAAGGTGGTATAATATGCTCCAAAACCATACTAATAGCCTTTGGAGTCAAACTAGTGAACTCTGGAGCCAAATTGGGATCTTCAATACCTCTTTTTAGTATTGAGGTATGTTCCTATTATTGGTATTGAGGCATTAATTTTGTCATTGATGTAAAATTCAAGATAGATGTCACTAATGTCAAGGTCAAAGTTGAGGCCATGCATGGTGAAGTGATATGTGACAAGGAGTCTTATGACAAGAGAGAATTTGAAGGAAACCTTTGTCTCTTTGTTGAGAGAACTTGAATGAAACCTGGTAACTTTTTTGATGTTGATGACATGTTTCAAAATCAAGATACAAGGTAAGCATATTGTTGAGTACTAGGTGTCTTGATAAGCCTAGTCTAGCCCTATGAGAAGTGTATTCTTAAATCATAATAAATTTTGGATAATTGTGTCAATACAGGCATGAGAAAGTGTATAAAGTTATGTAAACATGTGAAAGAGGTAAATAATCCTTCAAAATAGTTTCAAGGTCAATTTTGATGCTTAGTCCTTACGTGAAAAAATCTAATGAAAAGGCATAAGCCTGGTAGCATGTTGAGGTGAATAGTATGGGACTTGTGAGAAGAAGATTGGTAGTTTTTTAGCATGGCATGAAGTTTTATGACATGAAGATGAGGTGTTGAGAGAAGTATAAGAGGTCTAAAGGTGTGTTCAAGGTCTAAGTATCACTTACAGGTTTAGGCCTAATGAGTAAAGAGACCTAGTGTGGCCTAATGAGGGGTCAAGTTCAATTCTCAAGGTGATAGAGCTCTGAAGAGCATTAGCATAGGTGTGAGAGGTTGTGTCAAGGTTATTGACCAATTTTGAGGTTAAATCCTAAAGGATAAATCATGAAAATTGGTGTTGAGGTTTTTTATGTGCACACAATGAGATATTACAGACCTGAGAAGGATTTTCTTATGCTCATTGGCAAATGCAACCTTTGCATGAGGATATAAGTAGTTCATGTTAGTTAAGTAAGGGTCCTAGATTAAATCTCCTGGAATTAGTTTGGGAGTTGAGGGTCAATCCTTTATGAATGATCACTAAGAATGGAAAGTAATCAAAACCCTCCTAAAACCCTCATAATTATGATCAAGTAATACAATAAGGGTGTTAAGATCATAAGTTATCTTCATAATGAATTCCAATCAAAATGAAAACAAACACACTAACATGCATAACACTATCTTTACTAGATCAAATGGAGGAGCATAGTGAAGAAAAACAATTGACAAAGCACAAATAAAATGTAAAAAAACATACCTTTTTTACCTTCCTTGAATGCTCTACGAGATTTCTTTGTTTGGCTTGCTCAGTTTGTGCTCAAGAGATCTTTGGAAAATGGAGTTGTGTGGCTCCTTCTCCCTTGGCACCATGGTTTGTCTCATGAATTCTTGATGTAGCTTCATATCTTGTGATGGGTTGGCTTGTGATTCACAATTTTAGCATTATAACCCTATATATTTCACTCTTATCATAAAACCAACATAATAACACTACTCTATCCAAGCTCTCTAAATGAAGATGTCTAAGCTTGTATTTATAGGTTTAGCAACTAACTATAACCCAAGGTGAGTTAGGGTGTATTTGGAGCTTGTAATGGGTTTAAACCTCACCTTTATGAGTAAACTAACCTTAGTGGAGTCAAAAGGTGTCCAAACCTCATGATTAGCATGGAATAGGTATGGGTGGGATATTTTGGATTTTGGACAACTCACAAAAAATAATGATTAATTCCTAAGATATTCTTTGATTATTGAGTTTCCTTTTTGATAATTCATTTAGTTGCTCATGGTTAATTCAATTTAGGAATTTGATTTGATTTAGCATGGTAATTAGTTTTGTTTAGGTATTTTTAACATTTTGAAAGATTTGAATTAATTAATGTTTGTATTTGTCCTATTTAACTGATTTATAAGCCAATATTGCATGTTATGAAGCCAAATTTTAGACTTTTAGAGATTCTTAATTTTGATTGGCAAATGTTGGTAAGAATCAATCTAAAGTTAGGTATGAAGCCATTGGTGGCTAATTTTAGGTGTTTATACTTTGCCCCTATTTGGGAAGATGTTGCAAACTATTGGCATAGAAATGTCTTCTCAAAGAATGAGAAAAAGGCTAGTATGCCTAAAAGAAGATTATGGTTGAAGAAAAATATCTAAAGAATGTTTGGGAAGCCTATAATGACGCCCCCTTAAGGGAGTGGTCATCACATTTATTGATGGATGGTCCCTTGAAAAGAAGTAAGAAGAAAGGAGGAAGTAACCCATGGGTGAGATTAATCTAAATGATAAAATGCTTGCATGCATTGATTTAAAAAAATAAGTATTTATTTGCCTATAGTTGGTTATAATTAGTGGAAATGGCATATGCCCTAGTTAGGACTGATGAGTCAAAAAATAATGATTTACCCATAGGCAATTATAATCAATAAGATGACTAGGATGGAATAAAGGTATTTTATTGTGCCCTAGTAGGGTATATTAGCAAGCATACCTCAAGTATATAACCTATTACATAGATTAAATATGAGTAGGTGCAAACTTAGATGTGATGGTCTAATGACTGAAGAAGCCATAAACACTAGTCATATGACGATGCACAAAATAATGAAAGAGATGAATATAAGAATAAAGGTTGATCAATGTGAAATATTATGTTGTACCTACCAATATAGAGATGCTTGTCCTTATTAGCATTGATATAACTAGAATGGTTAATGGATTGATTTTATCAAGGTGGGTGAGAGGATTTTCCAAGGGTGCCAAGGATAATTCTCTACCACTCCATTACTTGTAAAACATCCTGAGCTAATTTTTGCTATAGCATGTGATGGTATGCCTCATGATATAACACCATGAGAATATTGTTGAAATATGCATGAGGACTAACTCCCAATCCAATAAACAATTGAAAACAATGTACCAATGATAAAAACAATAATAAAACTATTGATGTATGAATATGGATAGACTCAAGAATAATATGTAAGGAATAACCCAATGAACACATATAGATTGAGTCAAGGTAACAATATTGAAAGCAAAAAAATAGGCAAACAAATAAATAAATAGAAAAGTAAACAAACAAATAGAAAACAAACACACAAAAATCCTAAAAATAAAAGCAATAGAAAGCATCCTAATAATGTATTTGCCTCAGTAGGGTAGATTGAGGATGACTAACTAGGCTTAGATAGGACAAATGTTTTTGGATTTTAAAATTTTGAATGTTTTTAGAACTTTCTAAGCATCTCAACCTGATTAGGAATTATGAAATACTAAATGGTCCAAGCTCGCAAAATGATGAGAGAATTGACTTAGGTTGCTCATAAAATAGTGAGAGAATATGGAAAAGGGGACTAATTTGACCTTAATAAGTATTGAGCTCTACCCACATAGTCCTAAAATGACCTCAAGTCACATTAGTTATACCTTAAAGTAGAGAAATTTAACTAGTGTTACAGTTAATTCAAACAAAATAGGCATAGTTGGCATAATGGTATAGTATGGCATAAGAATGGCAAGTTGGTATGTCAAGGCATATAAATAAATATTGCCCCTAGTTTTCCCATAGGAAGTTATAACTAGGAAACAACAACATAGATCATTGATAGTAATTTTCCTATAGGTAGTTATAATTAGTATCAAGACTGGTGAGACATTGATTTTGCCAAAGGTAGTTATAATTAGGCCTACACAAATAAGGCATAGTATGGAAAAAATAAGAAACAAAGGATGTAACTAGCAAAACTTCTATCATAATACTCTAAAATATGGCCTCTATCTGGAATACTTAAAACAACTATTGAAACTAATCTAATTTTTCATGATGAAAGTGAAACAAAATGGAACCAAGATCAAAATAGGCTGGGTAGGATGGCTAAAAATAGGATTTGGTATAGTAGGAATGGCATGGTAAAATGGCATAGCATTATTTAGGATGATGATGGTATGAGGATTGGGTAAAATGGTAAGAGGGTTTCCCCTAAGTGATAAAAGAAATGTCAGGGTAGGGAATAACGATAAAAGGAATGTCAAATGACGATGGCTAGGTATAACTTTTTTACCCTGGGTAAATGTTTTTGGTATTCTTGTTTATGTGGAAATGCACATATTAATCAGTAAATAATATAACTAGAATAATCAATCATGTAAATTGATAGCCCATACCTCATTTTAATAACTACTCTATCAAGAATTGGTTGTAAATTTGGATGCCAAGAATATTCTTATGATCTTCCTTGGTCGTTGATTTTATTTCCTTTAGACATTGAGACAAGATATCTTTATATCCTCTACAAAGGAAAGTATGGTCATGGATGGCAAATAGGGATATATGTTGGATGATAGGTTTGTTTAGGAAATGGAATGGTGGATTATAATGGAATGGATGATGGTTGGAAAATAAATGAAGATCAATATTTTTAGGTACACATAACATTATTGACTCTAGATTTGACATAACTTTGGATGGGGTGGGGTTGAATACTTCTAAATATTCTCTTGATAGGACCACCATATTTTTCTATTGTTTGGGCCTAAAATTAGCTACCATATGATTAGGCTATGTATTTGAAGTTATATTGATTTGATCTTTGATTTTGTCTTCAAGTAGTGAAGGACTTTTGTGCTCAGCTATTGGCACCTTGAAGAGGTTTTCACTAATGAAGTTATCATGATTGTTCCATAGTCTCTTTGAGAAGGTTTCACTAAGGAATTTTGAATTTTGACTTTGATTATCTTGTAGCACCCTCAAAAATGTTTCACTAGAATATGTTGACTTTAAACTTTGATTGTCCCCTAGTGCCTTTAAAAAAGTTTCACTAGGAGATTATTCTTATTCTACATGAATATGGTCTTGGCATCCTTATTGTTATTCAATTGATATGTCTCCATGGATGCAGTTCAACAAGGTGTGATTATGTCAGTCCTAATTGACACTTATAGGAGATGGAATGTCAATAATATGGCTATGTTGGTTGGTGGTAATGGCATATAGAATAGTAATGGAATGGGAAGAGGCTACATAATCCTTGTAGAACATATTAGCAGAACTTATGTCAAAGCTAAAGTACTCATCCTTAAAAACTGTGGAGGGATCAAAAATGTATTCAAACCAGTTTTCAAGGCATGTGTAACCAATATTATAATATATGTGAACATATTCTAATTTAAAATCTAATTCTGACTTAATGGACTCTGAATCCAATATTGAGATTGACATTAATTCTTCTTCTGATGCTAAATCTAATGTTGATTCAAGAATATTACCTAACTTCAATTTTGATTCTTCCTCTAATGTGGATGTTGATACAATGATGTCTTTTTGAATGCTTAGTAAAGGATAAGTAACAGCCTGTGATGGCATAGTGGGCTCCATAGAGACTGATTTGTCAAAGTGAGACTCCTCAATTGTAGGAATAAGGTCAAGATAAAACTACTTGGAGATTGGATTTTCAATGGGAGGCTCTTTAAAAATAGGCATATGGTCAAGGTAATGATTTTCCCAAAGGTAATTATAATCATTAGGAAGTGACTCAAAAAAGATTGGTTCATCAAAGTGAGATTCCTCAACAATAGGTATAGTAATAGTAGGTGATATATCATAGGTTGACTTGTCATAAATGGTTGGTTCAAAAAAAACATATTGAATTGATTGTTTGTCTTGGCCTTGATTTATGATCAGTTGTAAAATATCAATATTAAATATAGCTTGGTCTATGAATGATTGGCTCAGTTGGATAGGTACTAACTAGATCAATCTTATTATTGATTGGATTAATTGAGGTATTGATTGGCTTGATTGGGGTACTAATTAGCTCAATTGAGGCTAGATAATTGGCTACGGTTTTCTAAAGTGGGTAACAGATGGAAATAGTTGAATAGTGACTAGTTGTTGGATAATGAGAGGGTGTTACAGAACTTGCTTGATCACACAAGCCAAAGGATGAGGTCTTGGAATAAAAATGATAGGGCATCATGGATCTTGATTGCTCACACAAGCCAAAGGATGAGGTCCTTTAATGATAAGCCCAAGACATTATGGAACTTGATTTATCACACAAGCCAAAGTACGAGGTCCTAGTAAAGAAATGGTATGGCAATGTGGATCTTGGTTGCTCTCACAAGCCAAAGGATGAGGTCCTTAAATGGTAATGGTATTCCTTGGACATTCATGAAAACTAATCTCCTTTAAACAAACAAACTAAAAAAAAATTAATGACATAAAGGCACTACACAAAGATCCAAGCAATAGTTTTCAAAGTTGGTTAATGAATAAACCTAAGTTATGCAACTTAAAAGAGAAAGATTTGTGTATCAGCCCCTGTGAGATGAGACATTAACAAAAATAAATCAATGTTTTAATTCTAACTTGTCAAAGTTAATCAATAACTCAACTTAGAAAACTATGCAACTTCAAAAAAATAACAAGCTAGGCACAATGGAATAAGACAAGGATTCAAACAACATGCATGGCATTGGTTCTAAAAATCCACATGAGGTACAAGTTAAACAAGTCTTGAAACAAATTTGAGCAGTGTAACGATGTTATCTCTCTCTAAATATGTGAAAATGTTTTGTTTCAAAGACTCAAAAGGCATCAAATACCTGACATGAACTTGGGCAGCATAACATTACCCATTTCAATTTTCAATCAAGATACACATAAATAAATTTGGCAAAAAATTATGGCAAAAGTGTGTGATAAATCGGCTAGCATAACACCTCCTCAAACAAAGGAGTGATGTATAAACAAACTCATTTTTGATATGGAATATAAATAAACAAGAGTTTTAGTCTCAAAATACCCAAGCAATAAAAGAATAAATGATATAAATACAACTAAGTATAATGGCCTAGATCCTATCAAGGTGTGGAAAGTGGGTTGACTAAAAATTACAAGTTACGATCATCTAGATTGATCCTAAGTGTGGATAATGCAAGAGAAGCATCACATTAATTGAGTTTATATCAATAAAATTATCATGTAAGGGTCTATTCTTTTGCATGAAGATACCATCCATAGACTACTTAGTGGTATCCCCTGGTTGACCAAACTTGACTCAAGCCTTCATTACTAAAGAAGAGGTTAGCCTTTAAACCCCATGGCTCTATTAGTATGCATTCCCATATTTGTATACCCCATCATGGAGCATGGTTGAAACACTACCAAGATATGAATCCCTAATTCAATGCTTCCTTAGAGAACTCGTGAGAGGTAATGACATCCCCTTCACAAAACAAAATGCATGAAAATAAAGACTAAGTAGAAAGAATTTAAAATTGATTTTAGATCACCCAATACCATGCAGGTTTTGGGGAGAGCATAGTAAACTTTCTTTCTATGCCTTGGTATAGGCACCAAATGCAATGAAAAGGCACTTTTGATCACCCAAGTTCCTTATTGGGGATGGGGGAGAGCATACACGTGTTATTTGTATTATGAAAACAAACAATCAAAAAATAATTTATAAATAATTATGAGTGAAGTTTGATTTTAGCCACCAAATTGAAATGTGATGATGTTTTTTACTTGGCCCCTTAGATTAAGTGTGAAAAGTTGAAAGAAATTACATGAAATCACTTAAGCAAAACCATCTAGTTCATTTTAAGCCCAAAACAAGAACGTTTAAGATTTAGCCTAAGTTCACTTTTAAGCAATAAAGACAAGTGTTCAAGACTTATGCATTCATTTTAAGCACTAAAAATGAAGTGTTTCTAAGATTCTTCCATCTAAGATTCATTGTAAACACCAACATCTAAATGTGCAAGATCTAACATGTTCATTTTAACACCAAAACAAAATGTGACTTGATTTAGCTATATTCCTTTTAAAATCCCAAAATTAAATGTGTATTAGCTAAAACATGCAAATTTGTGTTCCAATCATGTCCTGGACTTGTAAAAATGATAGATTTCCTTCTGCTTAGAATCACTTTTGATTGTGAGCAAATGACCTTTGGAAAAGGAGCTCTCAGGTTTTTATTTTAAAAAATATAGTGATCATGCTCGATCAAAAATGACCAATGTCAATTTCAAGGCAACCATTGTCGATCAATCTCAAAGAGAACCAATGTCAGTTGTGAAGAACCAACATTAGTCGATTAAGACTGTTGTTGATCACTTGCAAACCCAAAGGAAAAACTAACATGAAATAATAAATGTTATGCTAAGCCTTTGTTAGCTAAAAATTTGAGAAAACCTAAAAGGAAAAGTTTAAACAAGGAGTTTAAATGTTATTGAAACCAAGAAATCATGAAAAGGACTGATAGAAAGAATCAAAATGCAAGATTTAAACCCATTTTTTTCCCTACAATCTGACCAATGATGGTCACACAAAATCAAGTTCAATTAGGTAGAATCATGGTCAGTTTAGGAGAAATTAAAGTTGGTTAGACCTGACCAGTACCAATATCGGTATCCTTGTAGATCCAAGTTGGAAAAATAATCCCAAATACAATAAAAATAAAGGTAAATTTGTAATTTTAGAGACATTCAAGCATCCATTTATCAGTTTTTGACTTGCATATTAATCTCATTAGTAAGTGGGGTGTTTATGGCCCCACCATACATGCCATTTATGATCAAATAATCCAATAAGGGTGGTTAGATCATATGTTAGCTTCACAATGAAATCCAATCAAAATAAAAACAAACACACTAACATGCATAAAACACTAGATTGCCTAGATCAAAGGGAGGAGCATAGTGAAGAAAAACAATTGATATAGCACAACTAAAATGCAAGAAAACATACCTTTTTTACCTTCCTTGAATGCTCGAAGAGATTTCTTCATTTGGATTGCTCGGCTTGTGCTCAAGATATCTTTGGTAGATGGAGTTGTGTGGCTTCTTTTCCCCTTGGCACCATGGTTTGGCTCATTATTTCTTGATGTAGTTTCATGGCTTGTGATGGCTTGGCCTTTGATTCACAATTTTGACATTATAACCCTATATATTTCACTCTTGTCATAAAACTAGCATTATAACACGACTCTATCCAAGCTCCCTAAATAAAGAGGTTAGGCTTGTATTTATAGGTTTAGCAACTAACCCCAACCCAAGGTGAGTTAGGCTATATTTGGAACTTGGAATGGGTTTAAACCTCACCTTTATGAGTTAAAAAACCTTATTGGAGTCAAAAGGTGTCCAAACCTCATGATTAGCATGGAATAGGTATGGATGGGATATTTTGGATTTTGGACAACTCACAAAAGGTAATGATTAATTCTTAAGATATTCTTTGATTTTTAAATTTCATTTTTGATAATTCATTAAATTTCTCATGGTTAATTCAATTTAAGAATTTTATTTAACATGGTAATTACTTTTGTTTAGGGATTTTTGACATTTTGAAAGATTTGAATTAATTGATGTGTATATTTATCCTATTTAATTGATTTATAAGCCAATATTGCATGTTATGAATCCAAATTTGAGATGTTTAGAGATTATTAGGGTTGACTGGAAAAGGTTGGTAATAATCAATCTAAAGTCGGGTATGAATCCATTGGTGGCTAGTTTTAGGTGTCTACAAATTGCCCCTATCTAGGAAGATGTTGCAAATCATAGGCATAGCAATGTCTTCTCAAATAATGATAAAAAGGTATGTATGCCTGAAAGAAGATGATGGTTGAAGAAAAATCTCCAAGTAATGTTTGGGAAGCCTATAATGATGCCAACTAATATATTGGGGCTAACAAGAATCCAACATGCCAGTTGATGAATTTTAAAATGATGAGGCCTTTTATAATTTGGTAGTCCTTGAAGATAATATTCTGTTCAAAGACCACAAAAAATGGTTTTCAATCAAGTTGGATCCTGAAGCCTATTTTTGAGAGAGAGTGAACACCCTTAGCCAAAAATAAATAAATAAAACATTGAGTTCCCAAAGTGAAAACCTATTTGAGAAGCTTTTAGAATAGGTAAAAAGTAACGATAAAGGCCAGTCGAGTGGTGAAAACCTGTTTCAAGTGCCATTAGATGGGGGTGTTCAACCTTCTTCAAAAATAGACCAAGAGACCACCAACGATGAACTTGTATACAGGTTTGAGTTTAGTCTTGAAGAAGAATATGCTTTTGATTAAGTTATTTAGGATACCAATGATGGTGAACTTGCCTATGGGTCTGAATTCAATCTTAAAGAATAAAAAGCTTTTGACTACATCATTTAGGAGTTCCCAATAGCATTTATTACATGGCCATCCATCCCATTAAGGGATTCTGATTCATCATGCATAGGAAAACTTGAGGAACTAGTCCTAACATAGGACTCTAACATTGAAAAATAGTTCAAATCTTTGCCCACTATTCTTTAAAATGGTTGATACAAAGCTAAATCCACTTCTTCACCAAACTCTACCTTTATCTTTCAATCAAGTTTCTCTTAGATTCATTCACATCACATTCCCCATAATCTCTTGGGAAAACATGCAATAATGGCTCTAATACTCCTTCACAAATATTCATAATATCATGCTTTATAAGTTTTCAAATGAACTTTCCACATTAAACAAATCATTTAATAACCTTCTAATGACTAGAACATTCTTTATTCATATAACCTCTTCATCCTTCATTAGTTTTTAATGCTAAATAACCTTAGAATAAGACATCAAACACAAAAATGATTTAAACCACATCAATCCCTTCTCTCAATTAATACTCTCTTTACAACCCTCCTTAAGCAGATAAGTCATTCCCTATGCTCCCTTTCTTTATACAGGCTCCCTTTTGGGCTTAAACTCCTACTAGCCCTATTTGGGTATAAAACTCTTTAGTTTGGAGAATATACAATCTTTCAAATAAGACTAATAACATTTACAAGAACACTTTTGAGGATTACAACTGCACCATTTCTCATTTTTCATTATTCTCTACTATCATACCCTTTTCTCCTCTATCTTAGTCCAGATTAGGCCTATTTTGCATGTATGACACTCAGTCACCTCCACACATGCCTTTCCATACACACACATCTTTAAAACCATAAAATATGTTATCATACATTTATACCAAGCTATCCTCAAGTTTTTATCATTTTTTAATAGTTAAAACTAACGTTATGGCCTAAACCCTAAAAACTAGGGTTTCTTATCTCTATTAAGGCTGAGAGTGCATAATTTTGCATAAAATGAACTTCCAATATTTTTCATCAAAAAAAATTATTGAAATAAGTCTTCCTAACCTTATCAGAGCTTTTTTATTCAAGAATCAAGTTTTAATAAGCCATAGATCTCTTTAAAACTCAAAAACTCAATCTTTCTTATTGTATTATGCCTAATAGGAACATGGTACTGTAGGGTTTCATAGTTATTGAAACATATAAAGACTTCACCTACTATAACCAGGTTATATCAACCTTAAATTATAATACCAATCCATTCTCAAACAGACTATAATCCTAAACAAGTTTCTTTATAATGTGACTCAGTAGTTGTGACTGTATTATACCCTTGCAAATAGGGTTCTAAGGGTTTGGTTTCCTCTTCCAACATAAATTGATTTTTTAACTTTTCATAGGTTTATATCTAACTAAAATCTCCATTCCAATTTTATTACCATCTTATTTACATCAAACAAAGCTTAATATCTACCAAGACAAGGTATAGGATTCAAATTTTGTGGATTGTAGGTTCTCAAAGAGTAAAGATTATGATCAAGGTGAATTTCACTTTCCTTGTCCTTTGTACATTACCACAAGATTGATTTGAACCATTCATACATATTAAATTCACCATTTTCCATGTAAATTAATAACAAAAGGATCAAATACTCAAATTATGTTTGAATATGGACTGTATATGCCATGCATGCCCTATCTACAACCTAATAGTTTCCATAAAAGTAACTATTTCCAATTTAATTTGAGTTATATATCATAATAGAGACTAAAATAATATCATAAAAAATATTAATAAGCATTCAAAAAAAACTCTTACCAACTGGATTGATTAAGCACACCCAAAGTGCTTTGTCATCGTCATAAAATTTGATGACATGCAAGATTTTCTTAACACAATATTCTTAATTCAATAGACTTCATTATTTACAAATCCTTCTTGATCATCCTCAAATGGGATGAGAGGTTCACCACCTAAAAAACTTAATCTCTCTCTCCTAATACAACATCTATGTATACTAAAACTCCTAAAAACAAGATTACTAACTAATTCTTAAATAAGATTCTACAAGTAACCCCCCAGTCCAACATGGGGTGGTGGACTACCACCTCACTTTAACATGAAAAATACATTTATTTTAATTATAAGACAATAATGAGACCATAAAAAAGGTCTATTATAATGTTGAATCATCAATTACACCTCTGTCCACTCACCTAGACCCACTAAGACATTATAAAAATTTGAATTTCCTTTTTGGAGGGAGAACTAGTTCAAGACCAAATTCAAAATTGCTTCCACTTAAGACATATTCTATACCTTGTGTGAGCATTCCAAGATGCCCCTACATCATACTCCAAAAGGGATAAAAATAAATTGACTCATGTTCTTCCTCTTCCTTCAAACACTCATAAAGGTGTGTGTACTCTTGACTGCCACACTTATACTTTGTCTTGCCTCTTGCCATCTTCCTCCATGCTAAAATTAAAAAATACAACAAACCATAAAGAAAAATTAGTCTTGCTTATGCCTTTGAGGCATTCTCTATCTTCCATCTTTGATTTCTTATTTCTCTTGCTTCCAAGCATCTTCATTTGATTTGTTTATTTCTCTCTTCTTCTTTACATCAGCTATCAATGCATTTTGCTTTTCTCCTTTCATGCCTTCTCCTTGATATTCCACCTATACCTTAACATTAACAAGTATAACTTCATCTTAGGGTGTATATGTTTAACTCCTCCTTAACTTCATTAATGCCTTTATCTTGGAAAATATTGTTACATTCCACATGTTTATACTTTCCTTAGTAACCTCCTTAACCATTTCCCTATATATTTGATGAGGATCAAATCCATACTCTTATTATAAAGACTTATACAAACTTAAATATACCTAATACCTCTCCTTATGTTGTTGTTTGTAGTCATATAAAATACAAAAATTAGTAACTTGAGCATGGATAATGATACCCAACCCATAGGTCCCTCTTTCTTGCTCACATAACTCTCTTAAGGTTGTTTTCACTAATTCCTATTCATTCATAGCCTTTTAGACATGATCCCAACTGATCCAGGACCCTCTTTTCATGACCAATCCATCCCCCCAGTCTTGTCTACTCAAGACAAGAGCACCACACTAGTATTATAGCACTAATGCCACTCATATCCACTTTCAATGTTGTTGTCCACATTCATTTCTAGCCCCAATGGTCAATTCCTTTTGGGTTCCCATCCTTATCCTTGTCAGCGTAATGTGAGCAAATTCAATCCATGACCAATATATCCCTATATAATCCCATTCAAAGATCACTTGGAAAGGGTTAGAAAATATCACAAAAGTAAGCAAGATTATAAGCAAGACTACTCAAACACATTTCCCTATTCTCTACATACAGCCATCCAATACTATTTCTAACTTATTCAAATCCTTACACTAGTCCCTAGTCATCTCAAGCACACCCAATTTATCATTTATTTTCATTCTCACATCATAATTATACCAAGCACTTTCAAATGGAGAACTACATATGGCTTGATCCCTCTTCGGAGTATTGGTATGTAGGCAATGTGCCTACACAAGGGGTATAGATCCATGTCCAATGAATATTACACACACTAACCCCCCCTGATCTTATTCAAAATTGGTCAAAGTAAATTATAAGATAGGTTTTGAAGAGAAAATGTTCTCTATTAGGATCTCTACAAACTTGTAGCTGCTAAAACTTTAGAGACAAGGTCACACAGACTTGCCAAATAAAACCCAAAAAGCTCAAACTCTTAGGACAATAACACCAAATAAGGACTACAATATCGATGCCACTCCTATCCACATTCAAAACTCTATCTAATTATAAAACAAAGTTTATATTTTGGTTTGTGATAGTCTCCTAGTCCTGCACAGTCAATATCAGCCTCTGTCTCAGTTGGATCAACACAATTTCAAGCTAAGTTTGATTTCTCTCTATTCACTTGCTATTTTTAGAAAGTCTAAACAACAATCAGAATTAATAAATTAGTACATTAATTATGGCATAATTATTGAATAATTTTACTACTCATACCCTTTAACTAAATTAAGAATAAAACCGCAATATTCCCAAAATTGTTAAATCATTTGATGAACCCAACTTACTTCATTTGCGCATACAAACCCTGAAAACCCTAGGGTAAATTTCCTACTAATTTTTCCCATATTTTTGTGATTTTTTACTTGCATAATAAAATTATAAATTGGCATAAAGTTTTTTTAAAAAATTATTACTTTTAAAATAATTTTCTTTTAAACCCTAGTTGCCTATACTAGGTCCCAGTAATTTTTCAATCATTTTATGAATTTTTACTAGCATATTCAAATTAGAAAATCCATTCAAATTTCAAAAGTCAATAGTAATTTTCAAAAATTTATTTTTCAAAACCCTAGTTGCATTTACTAGGTCCCATTAAATCACTAATTTAATAATAAATTTTTGATTTTTTACTTGCATATTTAACTCAAAAATTCACTTTCAATTTCAAAATTTTGTAGTCACTTGTCAAAATATCATCTCTCAAACCCTAGTTGCATACACTAGGTCCTATTACTTCTTGTGGTATCACTTTACATCTATAATCAGATTGTAAAAAATGGATCTCACTTATTTACAAATTTTTCTTACATTTATTACAAATAACAAAGAGACCATCATTGGTCCTATCATGTAAATGAATGATGATGTTTACCATATTCTAGTACAAAGCTTCATTCTTCGCATTTCATGCTTACTTTTTATAATAAGGAATGATATTACAAAATTCATGACTAAAAATACACAATATTCCTTTTTCATACTCTCTATCATGCATATGGAGAGAATTTCAAGTTTATCTTGCTACACATATTAGACATATCATAACACATGTCAAAGTTCTTTATGCATCAATGCATAGTTCCATACTCTCTATCCCCTATTTGATATCTCTCATGTGGAATGTTCTCTATAATCATATTGCTATACAATTTATAACTCCACTTACATGCATTTTAGCCCATGTACATGGTTTCTACCTTGATGTATATGCCTCCTTGGTTATTCTTGTTTCAATGTCATATTTCATGTACAAGAAAAAAATTCGTTCTCCTCCTCTCCTTCAAGAGGGTGATAGCTACTTTCCCTCTAACTAGGTCCATGTTATCAGCCCTCCAAAAGGTGAGGCAGCCTATCCTATTGTTCTTAATGCATACATTTAGCCTATATCTTTTTTGAACCTTCTTTAGCATATGTGCTTACATGTTTAAGTGAAAGCAACTAGGGTTTGCACTTGTGAGACTCTAAGGGATCAAATCAATAGTATGAGCAAGTTAATTTCAGATTTATAAACACATAATTAGATATTACATGAAAAGATCACAATATTGGAAAAATAAATCATAATACAAAATCCTCAAAGGCACCCTAGTACCAATCATGTATATGTACCTTCACCTAGTCAATTGGTTGCAATCGATGTTACATATAAATAATAATAATAACAAAGTAACTCTACAAATAGTGATTCAAAAAGCATTCAAAGATCAAATAAGAGCTCAAGTGAGGTACTAAAGTAAATGATTAAATTTAAGTTGATCAAACTACCTCCTCTACATCCAGTGAGAAGATCCAGATATTATTGTGCATATCATAGAATACATGGGCATCACACAGATTCATGTTTAGCATTGAAACAACATATACAACAAATAATTGCTAATGAGGACCCTATACAAGGTAAATCAGTCAAGCCATCCATAGTTATATAGGAACACATTCACAAAGGGTCAAATTCAAAAATAGTACAAAAGTGGTTACCAAAGCATAATTTAGAACAACAAAAGGATCAAAACACAAAATTAGAGCAACAAACAATACCACAAGCATAGGTAAAGCACAAAAAAGATGCAAATCTACCTCTCAAAAATGAGGCTCAACTTTCAAAGTAGTATGAGTTTGATCAAAAATATCTACAATATTTTGATTATCAAAGTCAAGGGTTGGGCAAGCAGGCTTAAGGCATCACTACTCCTATTCGAGTAGCTGATTATTCACCAAGATTTTGGATTTATTGAACATCATAAGGCAAATTATTCACCAACATAATTTATAAAAGGAAAAGATTCAGATACAACAAAAGTCAACACCAACATTCTATTGGTTCAAAATCAAAATGATAATGATGAGTGGAATAATATAGGTTATTATGATTTCCAAGATACCTATAATGAATCCAAATATTCATAGTTGTATTAATAACCATTCCCTCATTCTTAACAATCATGCATGATTCCTTTATTTGATACAGGATACCATGATAGGGAGTCTCCCATGAGACTCATCAATTAGTATCATCTCTTCTCAGCCTTGTACATAGTTTCTTTTTGATTTCTTATACATAGCTTCTTTTCAATTTCTTGTACATAGTCTTCATATGATTGATTGTACATAGCTTATATCAAAAATACAAAAACATTTTGGTTGTATGCATTATCCATGCTTTACATTGCTACTACTATGCTAGACTTATTTTTTTGTTTTATGTTATTGTTTATCAATTTATCTACATTACCTAATTCACTTGATCTTCTTTGAGTGTGTACAGTGACTTTTAGACCCTTGATTGCTTCATACTACCAATTGAGGGGGCATCCTACTTCTTCTACATTGAGACATACATCAATATACATACCCACTAGGGGCATCTTCTATATGACTACACCATCTAGGTTATGTCATTACTATACCACACACTCTAGTTATCATGTTGATGTACATTATTTATTAGCTTACATAAAGTACTCTATAGACACTAGTATTTAGCACTTATGTATTTATTTGCATATACCTAGTCTTGTACTAACATGTCTTACATACTTTCACTCTTACTTTGATTAGTTAGATGCACTTGTATTTTCTAGTCTTTAAATGCTTATCTTCTTACTTAGCATATCTTGGTGTGCTTTGCATTCCTAGTTCCTATTTGTCTCTTGTGTGTGCCTTAGGACATTTACAAATGTCCTTTGCTTTTATGTATTATGTGCACCTTAGGACATTTTCCAATGTCCTTTGATTTTATTCATGTGTGCACCTTGGAAATTTACCAATGTCCCTTACATATACTCTTCTATGTGATTATGGATTTACGCCAACTTACTTGTTTCAATTGTATGTGTATATGGCATTTGAACATGCCTTATATGATTGTTTTCCAATTTAAGTGACATGTGCCCATGTCCCTTGTTTGCTTGGCCCCTTGGCCACTCTTATATACTTCTTACTTCTTGCCTTGTGTGCTTATTGCTTGATTGCTTTTGATTTTCTACAATGCCATGATCCAAATCATGCATTATGTTTCTTTTCAGATGCCATGATGGACATCATGCTCCATCCCTCCATAACAAATAACAACTAACACTTTCAATTCTAGTTCAGTATATTATGCATGCTTTTACATTGTTATATCTATCTAGGCATATCCCTATTGATATAATAATCTCTCAATACAAACCATGGTCTATCTTGGGATATCTTGTTAATTATCATTGTTATATCATATATTTTATAGCATAACACACTTACAGGGATATTTCTTATGAGGGTGATCATTGTAGGGTATCCATTCCTACCTTCAGAAGAGGGGGAAATAAACAAGGGTTTTGTCACAAAGATCAAAGCTCCTATCAACCAAAAAATCCAATTTTAGAACACTCAGAATAGCAACCAGACATCAAACTAGTCATAATAGACCAAGCAAACAGTCAAGAATCCATAATAGTCATCATATTTGGCCCAAGATAATAACACCAAGATTGGACTACAATGATGGTGGTGTTACTATCTATTTCCAGCACTCCTATCTAAATAGCAAAACAACCAAACTTTCCAAAAGTAGGTAGAAAAGTAGGTTCAACTATAGATTTACACAACTAGACTAATTTAGAAACAGTAGTTTCAGTACACATTTTTATTAGAGAATCTAGATATAAGGGCCATCATGCACAGCATAATGGCTCTCACTTCTAGTTTTAGATATCATAGTTGTTATAACTTCTAGATTATAATCCATGTTTCAGACACTAGTGATTAGGGAAAATGTGCATGGCACATTTGTTTTCTTTCTTTCCAAGTTCATCATTACTAAAGCATTCAAAATTTGCATGCCTTAATCTATCTATAAGTGGTTGGCATCCTTTTTTTTTGGCTTCCATACAAGCCTAACTTCCAATTTTTTGAGTTCCCAAGTGGCTTCCACACAAGCTAGATTCTCAATTTTAGAGTGGCTTTCATTTAATGCTAATCTTCATCTTTTGGAGTGGCCAAGAGTGGCCTAGTTTCTAGCGTACATTCAGCTATCCATGTCAACATTATTTTATCATAGTACATTCATGAGATTTAAGAGACATCTCATATGATATACATTTCATACCGGTATCAATTCATAGCTTCACTTAGTAGGCAATGATGGATCTAAAGGTCTAGCTAGCCTTTGTATTCTTGAGCCAACTATTCAGAGGGATTGAAAACATATTCTAAACATCGATCAACACATGCATGACCACCTAGCTTCACTTAGTAGATGATGATGGATCCAAATGGGTAGCCTTTGCATTCTTTATCCACTTTTTAGGTAATTAAGCACTCAACTTTGTTCATGATATTACTCTTGGTGCAACAGCATCTAGTATTACTTAGCATTACTCAGCATCATAATAGGTTTTATATTGATTCAACAACATGTTGAGTTGTATTTATTCCTTTCTCTTCCTCTCTCTTACCTACCTTTATACGTTCTTATTTTAGATATAGTGTATCTAGTAAGAATTGATCTACTCTTTGTTTTCACTTGCATATTTACAGTTTATAGTGTGCTCTCTCTATGTACACCCAACATCACACAACTTCATGGGCTTCACCCTTGTAGGTAATTTTAGGTATGCTTTCTATTTTTAATTTATCCTAGTATTTCACTTTACTACATCACTAAAATAAAGTGGGGACAAATGCAGTCATATAAAATGTAAAAATTGGTAACTTGAGCATGGTTAATGACACCCAACCCATAGGTCCCTCTTGTTTACTCTCATGACCCTCTTAGGCTTGTTTTCATTGATTCACAATCATCCATATCCTTTCAAACTTGATCTCAACTAAGCTAGGACCACCTTTTCATGACTAATCCATCCCCCCAAATCTTGTTTGCTCAAGACAACAGTGCCACACTAGGAATATAGAACCAATGCCACTCCTGTTCACTTTTAACAATGTTATCCAAGCTCATTTTTAGCCCCAATGGTCAATTCTTTATAGTTTAATATCCTTATCCTTGTCATCATAATGCAAGCAAATTCAATTCATGACTGATAGATCCCTATAAAATTCCATTCAAAGATCATTTGGAAAGGGTTGGTAAATATCACAAAAGAAAGCAAGACTATGCAAGTACATTTCTTTATTCTCTACATAAAACCATCCAATATTATTTATAGCTTATTCAAATCATTACACCAATCCCTAGTCATCTCAATCACACCTAGTTTAGCATTTCCTTACATTCTCATATCACAATTGCACCAAGTACTTTTAAAGGGAGAACTACATATGGTTTGATCCCTCTTCGGAGTATTGGTATGTAGGAAACATGCCCACATAAGGGGTGTGTATCCCCGTATATTGAATCTTACACATACTAACCCCCCACTATTATTTAACATTGGTCAAAGTATATTGGAAGATAGGGTTTGAAGAGAAAATCTACTCTATCAGGAGGTATATAGACTTCCAACTACTGAAACTTTAGGGACAAGATCACACAGACCTATTGAAAAAAACTTAAAAAGATCAGACTCTCAAGATTAAAGTGTTGGTGCCACTCTTATCCACTTTTGATGCTCCTATCCAATTCAAAAATGATGTTCAGGTCTCATTTTTTGATAGTTTCCTAGTATTACATAATCAATATCAGCTTCTATCTCAGTAGGATCAACATTGTTTTAAGCTAAGTTTTATTTCTCTTTATTCACTTTCTATTTTTAAAAAGTCTAAACAATAATTAGAATTAACAAATTATTAGGTTAATTATGGCATAATTATTAACTAATTTTACTACTCAGACCCTTTAACTAAATTAGGAATAAAACCTCAATATTCCCAAAATTGTTAAATCACTATCCTATTATTCCTTTGGCTTCACTTGCATTTTATTGAATGGGGATCTCCTCCTTCTTCATGCTATCTTGCCTCCACCATGGTTAACATGTTTTTTCTTGTTCCATCAACATGACTCTAAATGGAGTCTCTTCTTCATCTTGACCTATTTTTATCACCACTTGGTCATATGCCTCTTCCTCTTATCTCATGAGCTTATGAATGGGCTCAACTATCTCTTTCTTCTTTTAATCTCTCAAACCTACATTCACACATATCAAAGCAACATTAGATTTCAAATCATGAGGCTCTATTACCCCCTTGTCCTTCCTCTTTTGCCTTATCCTCTTTTCCACTATTTACTTGATTGACCATTTGATTGGCTTCCTTTTTATGACCCATCCAAAATGTGGGTTCACTAACTCTTTCATCTACTCAATCTTGATCATCATCTCATTCATTTGTTACCATATCTCTTCCATTTCTCTATCCATCTCAATATTTTTATTGGTGTCTTCATGCACCATGTTTTCCTTGTGGATTTCATACTTAACCATATCTTTCACTTTCCTTGTTACCTCTTCTCTCATCTTCTCCTTGAGTACCACACTTGGGAACATTCTTCTCTTTTTCTTGGTCTCACTTGGACCATCCCCTTTGGTTCACACTTGGAACCTTCTATTTTTTACCACACTTAGGCCTTCCAAATTTTGTCCTTTGCATTAGGACTATCTTCTCCTCATCAAGCTCTTTCTATGAGTTTGTCTCTCTCTCTCTCTCTCTCTTGAGCTTGTTAATAACTCTTATATTTCAAGGTTTCCACCACAATGCTTACAATTTTATATCACATACTATCAATAATGGATTTAAATCAATAATCAATTATAAAATGTATCATACCTTTCTCAAATTGCCTTCTCAATTTACCTTCTTTATTACTTACCTACAAATTTATGTAACCTGCAACATGCATAATGAAATCATCCTATATATAAACATCCTAGAGCATCTAGATGGATCTGATACCAAATGATGTAGAGCTAAATCCACTTCTTCACCAAACTCTACCTTTATCCTTCAATAAAGTTTCTCTTGGCTTCATTCACATCAGATTCCCCATAGTCTCTTGGGAAAACATGCAACAATGGCTATAATAATCCTTCACAAATATTAATAATATCATGCTTTATAATTTTTCAAATGAACTTTCCACAATAAATAAACCATTTAATAACCTTCTAATGACTGGAACATTCTTTGTTCATATACCTTATTCATCCTTCACTAGTTGTCAATGCTAAATAACCTTAGAATAATACATAAAACACAAAAATGAGTTAAACCACATCAAGACTCCCTTCTCTCAAGTAATACTCTCTTTACAACCCTCCTTAAGCACTTAAGTCAATCCCTTTTCTCCCTTCCTTTATGCAGGCTCCCTTTTGGACTTAAACTCCTACTAGCCCTATTTGGGTATAAACCTCTTTGGTTTGGAGAATCTAAAAGCTTTCAAAAAAGAATAAGAATATTTACAATAACACTTTTTAGGATTACAACTTCACCATTTCTCATTTATCATTATTCTCTACTATCATACCCTTTTCTCCTCTATCTCAGTCTAGATTAGGCTTATTCTACATGTATGACACTCAGTCACCTCCACACATGCATGTCCATACACACATATCTTTAAAACCATAATATATGTTATCATATATTTATACCAAGCTATCCTCAAGTTTTTAGTATTTTTTGTGGATAAAACTATCGTTATGGCCTGAACCCTAAAAACCAAGGTTTTTTGTATCTATCAAGGCTAAAAATGAATAATTTTGTATTAAATGAAATTAAAATAGTTTTTCATCAAAAAAATGATCTAAATAGTTCTATCTAACCTTCTCATAGCTTTTTTATTCAAGAATCAAGTTTTAATAAGACACAGATCTCTTGAAAACTCAAAAACTCAATCTTTCTCATATTTTTCCTGATAAGAATAGGGTACTGTAGGGTTTCATAGTTCTTGCAACATATAAAGACTTCACCCACTATACAAAGGTTCTCTCAACCTTAAATGATAATATCAATCCCTTCTCAAACACATTATAATCCTAAACAAGTTTCTTTACAATGAAGTTTTTGACTGTATTCTACCCTTGCAAACAAGGTTCTAAGGGTTTTGTTTTCTCTTTCAACATCAATGGATTATTTAACTTGTCATAGGTTGATATATAACTAAAATATCCATTTCAATTTTATTCCCATCTTATTTACATCAAATAAAGCTCAATATCTACCAAGATAAGGTACAAGATTCAAGTTTTGTGGACTATACATTCTCAAAGAGTAAACATTATGATCAAGGTGAATTTCACTTACCTTGTCATTTGTAAATTACCACAAGATTTCTATGAACCATTATAGATATTATATTCACCATATTCCATGTAACTTAATAACAAAAAGATCAAAAACTCTAATTTTATTTTAACATGGACTGTATATGCCATGCAAGCCCTATCTACAACCTAACAGTTTCTATAGAAGTAACTATTTCCAATTTACTCTGAGTTCCATATCAAAATAGATACTATAATAAGATCATAAACAAGATTAATTATCATTCAACAAAAACTCTTATCAACTGGATTGATCAAGCACACCCAAAGTGCTATGTCACAATCATAAAATTTGATGACATGTAGGATTTTCTTAACACAGTATTCTTGATTCAACAAACTTCATTATTTATAACTCCTTGATCATCCTTGAATGGGATGAGAGGTTCACCACCTCAAAAAAAACTCTCTCTCCTAATATAACTTTTATATATACCAAAACTCCTAAAAATGAGATTACTAACTAATTCTTGAACAAGATTCTATAAGTAACCTCCTAGTCTAACGTGGGGTGGTGGACTACCACCTCACTTTTACATGACAAATACATTTATTTTCATTATAAAACCATCATGAGACCATAAAAAAATGTCTATTACAATTTTGAATCACCAATTACACCTATTTCCACTCACCTAGACCCACTAAGACATAAAAATTTGAATTTCCTTTTTGGAAGGAAAACTAGTTCAAGATCAAATTCAAAATTGCTTCCACTTAAGACATCTTATATACCTTGTGTGAGCATTCCAAGATACCCATGCATCAATGGTTAAACCTTTCTAGTGTAGGATACTTTAGAGGTTAACATCAGGACTCCAGATGACCTGAAATGGATTAAATTAGGTGCATCCCTCATTGAGGAGGAGCATGAAGTCCTTACAACCCTTTTAAGGGAATTTGTTGATATATTTGCATGGACCTACTCTAACATGCCTAATTTGGACCCAACCTTGGTTTTTTACCATCTTGTGATACATCCTAATGTTAAACTAGTGAAACAAAAGTTATGCAAAATGCATCCTCACTTATTTGCCTAAAGGATTCTGGGAACCCTCAATAAGTCACAAGAAATCACTTGTCATTTAGTTTCCCCATCCTTATTGGCCTTTTATCCCATGCTCTTTTTGTTTTGTGAGATTATTTCCATATTCTTCTATCACATCAATCATGTTTTTTTTATCATCATTTTTTTCTATCCCATTTCCTAGGAGAACTACTTTTTGCCTAATTTTTTGTTGGATATTACATCTATATTACTATGTAGGCAGCATCCACTTGCCTAGTGCACCTAGAGATATCTCAGCCACCCCTTTCCTTTTTTCTATTCCCCCATTTTGTTTATTTATTCAATTATTTACTATTTTTTTGGGGCAATGTTTGTCATCTTATTTGTATCATGTTTATTTATTCAATTATTTCTTATTTTTTGGGGGCAATGTTTGTCATCTTGTTTGTATCATGTTTATTTAATTATTTGTTTGTTTTTTTCTCTTTGTTTTGTTTTTTCTCTTTGTTTTCTTTGTTTTGTTTGTTTGTGTGCATGTTTATTTACTTTCAATATTGTTACCTTGATTAAATTTATGTGTTCATTGGGTGATTCCATGTGCATTATTCTTGAATCAATCCATATTCATATGTCAACATTGTTATCATGGTTTTTATCATTGGTGCATTACTTTCCATTGAGTATTAAATTGAGAGTTAGTCTTTATGCATATTTCAGCCAAGTCTTCATGGTGTTCTATCATGATGCCTACCATCACATGTTATAGTAAAAATTATCTTTAGAAAGTTTACATGGTAAATACAATAATGATATCTCCTTAGCACCAACTTTAGTAACATTCCCAATCTAAGCCAAATCATATCCTAAACATAATAATTAATTAATAAAATAATTTTTTTCCTTGCCAGTCTAAATGAGTATCTCTCTACTAGTAGGTTGCCTAATTCATCTTTATCCTATGTATTGATTCCAAATCATGTTTTCCATCATCATTTCATATCATGTTTTCCACTATCAGGATATAATGCTTATAATCACCTCTAGGCAAACCATTGTATACCATCCAACTTGTTTGCCACTATCAATGTCTAATGATTATAACCACCTTTGTGAAAATCATTGCACACCATCCCACTTGTATTCTCCATGATTATAACCACCTTTGGGAAAATTATTTTGTTTCCACCAATTTGAGAGTTAATGATTATAACCACCTTTGGATAAATCATTCACTTTTTTTTGCCCACCTGGGGCATATTTTTATCCTACCTATGTCGATGATTATAACCACCAATGGGAAAACCATATTGTTTATTTTTCATAACTTGGGTAGATCCATATGCCACTAATTATAATTGCCTTTGGGTAAATCAGTTCATTCTACCCATTATTTTCATCTATTTAGTCTACTCATTTCCTCTTTTGAGGGACCATTTGTTGACCCCTTTACTAGCCACTCCCTCATGGGGGCACCCTCCAGTTCATCCATTGTCATTTAATTCATAATTATAACAAAACCTTTTTATTATTTGAGAAGATGTTACTATGCTTACAGCTTATAATGCCTTCTCAAATAGGGGCAAATTATAGACATGTAAAAGTGGCCACCAATAGCTTCATACCAGACTTTAGACTAATTCTTATCAAGATTTTCAAATCCAACCTAAGAATATCTTAACGTCTTAAATTTGGCTTCATAATATGCAATATTGGCCTTTAAACCTATTAAATGGGGAAAATACACATATTAATTAATTCAAAATGTAAAAAATCCAAAATAAAATTAATTAACATGCTAAATCAAATCAAATGCCTAAATTGAATTATTCATGAGCAAATAAATGAATTATCAAAAAGGAAATTCAAAATTCAAAGAACATCTTAGGAAATAATAATTACCTTTTGTGAGTTGTCCAAATTATAAAATATCTTAAACACACCTATTCCATGTTTCATGAGGTTTGGACACATTTTGACTCTACTAGGGTTAGTTAACTCATAAAGGTTAAGTTTGAACCCATTCTAAGCTCTAACTACACCCTAACTCACCTTGGGTTGAGATTAGTTACTAAACCTATAAATATAATGCTAGACCTCTTTATTTGGAGAGCTTGGATAGAGTAGTGTTATAATGTTGGTTTTATAACAAGAGTGAAATATATAGGGTCATAATGCCAAAATTGTGAGCCACAAGCCAATCATCATAAGCCATGAAGCTACATAGAAAAAGCATGAGCCAAACCATGGTGCCAATAGGAGAAATATCCCCAAAAATACATTTTCCAAAGATACCTTGAGTATAATCCAATCAATCCAAGCACCAGCTACATCCTAACTCACCTTGGGTTGGGGTTAGTTTTTAAACTTATAAATACAAGCCTATACCTCTTCATTTAGAGAGCTTGGATAGAGTGGTGTTATAATGTTGGTTTTATGACAAGAGTGAAATTTATAGGGTTATAATTCCAAAATTGTGAATCATAATCCAAGCCATCACAATCCATGAAGTTACATCAAGAAATCATGAGCCAAACCATGGTGTTAAGGGGAGAAGGAGCCACACAACTATATTTGCCAAAGATCTCTTGAGCACAAGTCAAGCAAGCCAAACAAAGAAATATCTTAGATCATTCAAGGAAGGTAAAAAAGGTATGTTTTATTTCATTTTAGTTGTTCTTTGTTAATTATTTTTCCTCACTATGCTCCTCCCTTTGATCAAGGCAAAGATAATGTTATGCAGGTTAGTGTGTTTGTTTTCATTTTGATTAGATTTCATTGTCAAGCTAACATATGATCTAACCACCCATTTTGGATTCATTGATCATAATAATGACCCAATAGGAAATATATTATTTAAAATGGTTCATAATGGATTTTATGACCTATTTTTATGATTGAATCATGTAAAGGACTCTCCTAGGTTTCTCCAGGTGGTATTGGTCTGTCAGAAGAGTGAATGAAAGCTATAGGAAACCCCTTATTTCTCAAAAAAATTATGTAATAGGTAGGGTTGACCAGGTAAAAGCTTGAAAATTATTGAATTATTATTTTTTAGACTTATATTTTATGATAATTTAATTTTTTGAGCAAGTTTTAGACCTTAAATATGCTAAACTGGTAATGGAAGTTGATCTATCGCTAAACATGCCTAATGAGGAAGACAGTGAGAAAACCAAGCACAAGTGATAATGATATTAGGGATGGTTTTCAATATATTAAGGATGGATCCAAATACATGGGGTAATTTTTAAATACCTATATCACCTTTTCCCCTTATATATAGGTTTTTTTTATGCTCATATATAAGTGAAAACTTGTTCTCAAAGTGTCTTGTCTAACACAATGAGGTCTATGTAGGGTGAAGACATGAGATTGGTATGTAAGACAAATATTTATATATAAACATATAATATATATATTTAAATATGTTATAATTATGCTTAAATATCATATAAACTCATTTTAATATTCATAAAATATTCACACAAGTGTTCTAAGTCTTGATTTTAATGACTATGTTTTTGGAGCTACAAGCAATTTTCTCTGTGTAAGTGAGAATGATGTTCCTGAGTATTTTTACATAGATTTGAAGAATAAAATTCACATTAATTTTATCTAAAGGTATAATATGTTATTTTTAATTTATTTTTATTCATTATAAATTCCTATAAAGGAGTGAAAAGTCAAAGGTTCTTGACTAAGTTTTTGAAGCTTATGTGCAGTTCTTAGTAAGCATATGAAAATGGTTAGTTTGAGGTATTCTACCATGTTTGGTGAAATAAAATGAACATGATTATTATCTTAAGTTAATTTAGTTTCTATCCATGTTATTTTTTTATTATTTTATGTGTCAAAGTTGAGTGTATGCTTCAGACTTGTAAGACAGACTTTTTGGCAGTAAGAAGCCCTTATTATGAGTATACCTAATTGTGTGGTTCAAGGAGTGAAATGAGATAAATAATGTTGGGGAATTAAGGTAATATTATAATGGGTATAATTTAAGTTTTTTTTAATTATTTCATCCATTTTTTTAGGCTCAATGTGTTCCAAGGTGGCCAATGTGAAACGTGTCCTTTGAGAAGGCCTAATTGCATTAGGTCTCTGTTAGGCCTAATAGTGGTTTTGGCCCTTAAAGGTAATGACCAGCCTATGTAGTGGTTGTTTCACTTATGAAAAAATATATATATATATATATATATTTCAAATGTTATCCAAATATGGATAGGTTTTTGTCCTATAAATATGGGTGAGATCAAGAGTCAAGTATAAAGATAAGGTTTAATTGGCCTAATTGACTAGTTAGAATATTGAGGATATGAGCGAATGATATAAAGATTTATAAACTAGGTAGAGGGATTATATACTATCATATATTTTTTTTGAATATGTCATAAATATCTAACTATAGTTTTATAAGTTATGATCAAGGTCATATGACCTAATTCTACCAAGAAAAGGGCTAGTTAGCAAGAAGGCCTAATAGGTTGTTTGAGAGAGATAAAAGAGTGAGAAGATAAAAATAATGTGGTTATATTCATTTGAGTGATAAAAATGTGTCCAAACTTGATCAAATATTCAAGTTATTTGAGTTGGTTCTAATTTACTTATGGGGTTGGTGCCTCCTTGCAAGTTGGTGGCTGTTAAAGGACTAGTTGAGTTGGTGCTTGATTAGTGAGGTGTTGGTACTCCTTATGGGGTTGGTGCCTCACTAAATCTAGATTAAATACTTATAATAATTTATTATAATATATTTTTTAGTGTTTTTATCTCTCAATAGGGTTTCCCACATATCTCTTATGTTCTTATGTTGTTTGCTTTTATGTATGCTTGTTTATGCATTAGTTAAATGTATGTATGCGAATGAATGCTTCATGAATTATAAGTCAAATTGAAGGATTAATTTAAGAAAATTGATTCACCCCCCCCACCCATATTATTATATGTATTTACAACATTTGGTATCATATCAGGTCCTTTAAAGGAGGCCTAATAGCCTAAAGGAGATCATAAGCAAGCAAAGATGGCTAGTCAAGCACAAGGTGGTTTCTCTACAAGCAAGGCTCCATTTTTTAATGGATCCAATTATAATTTTTGGAGTGTTAGGATGAATAAATATTTTATGTCTCAAGTTCATGATGTTTTAAAATTATTTTTGGATGGATATACTATTCCTCATATTCCTTCTATAGATGTAGTAGGTAAAAATTCTAGTGACAACAATTCAAAAGAAAAGAATGGTATTATGTGTGTCCTTTTAGAGGCAAAACTTGTGAAGATGATGCATTATATGTTTGCTAAATAAATGTGAGACAATTTAAAGACTATTCATGAGGGAGACTCCAAGGTCAATTAGGATAATTTGAAAACCCATAGAAGATAGTTTGAAAGTCTAAGGATAAATGAAGATGAGACCATTATAGCCTACTTGTTGAGGGTTGATGAAGTGGTCAACAACATAAGAGGCTTAGATGAATAATTGAAATAATTTTTTTTTTTTAAATGTTTTAAGATCTCTAACTCCTAATTTTGATTATAAAGTGTCTTTTGTTGAAGAGATGCAAGATCTATACAAGCTAGACATGGATGGACATCATGGCTCCCTAATAGCCTATGAGATGAGGACAAGTGAAGGAAGACCTGTGAAGAAGTAAGTTGCATTCAAGGAAAAAAATAATTCAAAATAAAATAACACACAAGGTAAGAAATTCAAAGAGAATGATGATTCTAATATTGATGATGATGAGTTGATAGTTATGTTTGTAAGAAAATGAAAAATAGGTTCAAGGAAATACAAGGGTAAGTTTCCCTTCAAGTGATTTAAATGTGGAGAGATTAGACACTTTGATAACAAAATCCATCATAATAATAAATCAAAATATGATTAAGATCATGATGAAGATCATGATGATGATAATAAGTCCTATATATTTGATAAGAACAAGAAAACTTTAGAAAGTATGATGACAAGAAGAAAGTTTTCAAGAACAAAAGAAGCTTTTACACCAAGGAAGATTGTAGCTCATCTGATGAGAGTGAGAGAAGTGATTATGAGAGTGACCATGAAGGTTATGGTCCTAATGTCAATGAGTTCTCTTCATTACTAAAGAAGTAAGTTGTTCAAATCAAGAATAATCCATATGGATCGGAGGTGTTATTGGTTATTCAGATTAAGAAGAAGATGAGGTGGACTTTAAGGCTGAGTTGATGAATACTCTACGAGAACTAAAGATGGTGAATAAGAAGAATAGGATAATGAGGTCTCTTATCAAAAACTATGAGGATCAAATCAAATTTTTTGAATCTAGACTAAGCAACAACTCCAAGGAACAAGAAGAAATAGTCAAATAGGTGGAGACTCAAATTGAGATTGTGATAGCAAGCCTAAAGGCTAAAGAAGAAGAATGTGAAAGGTATGTAACTGAAGTGGATTCCTTAAGAACTAAGTTAGATTAGGCATCAAGTAAGGTTAAGTCCTTTATGAATTTTGAAAAGAGTATCAATGATCTAGACAACATTTTTAAGTATTCAAAAGACTGTTAATGACAAAACAGATCTTGGTTTCAATAGAGACCCAAATGAGAACACTAATATGATCAAGAAGGTCAATGGTCAATCAAGGAATGATGGTGATATTAGAATAAAGACTAATCCTATCAGATAGCCTAATGTTATAAGTTATTTTAATCCTTTCAATGGCTATTCTTATTCATTTAACCAATTTGGTCATAGAGCAAGGCATTATATAAGGCCCTCCAACAATGAATATGCATGGAACTATGAGGAGATTCATCAGTCAAGAGGTATGGATCATGGTATGTTTCCATCAAATGAATAGTATGTTTTAATTGTCAAAAGTTTGATCATATTACAAAGTACTATAAGCATGGATCATCAAATCAAAATAAGAAAGTTGAGACCCCTATAATGCAAGAAAGAAGACAAGATAGTGAGTGGAAACCAAAGGTAGCTAAGGTGAATGATGACCAATATATAAGTATAAGTGGACTATTTTCCATGGTGGAGCATATTTTAGATGTAAAGGAGTGTCAATAACTTTCCTTGTCAACTTAGTTTATGGATGAATAAGTCAAGAAAATTAAACCATGGTAGAATGTTGTTCAAACAGAGATTGAAGAATTCAATCCAAAGAGGATCATGAAGAAATATCAATATAGTAAGGACATGGAGATATGGTAATATCCTAATTTTATGTTATTCTAGTACCCTAAAGTAGAGGTGACTCCATTAGGATTCATGGAGCCACTCATCTAGTGAGCAGAAACATGAAGGATGTTTGGTTTTAGGGGGAGCTTTGGGTTCTTTGTTGACATTCAAATCCAAGGTTCAGTCAAGAGTCTATTATAGGTATGATCACAAGATATGGATCATAAAGGTTATATATGATGACTTGATCAAACCAATTCATAGTCATGATAGTGTCTGAATATCTCATGGAGATAAGAGGATCAAATCATGATCTAAGAGTAGGTATGTGATCCTGATCTGTGTTAAGCTTTTTGTCAAAAAGAGATAATAAGTTCATTTGGAGAGAAAATATGTGTTGTTACAAGTCCAAGGATCATATATTTTATAATAATATGACCCTTTGTCATTAATTTTAAAGGATAAAATCCCAATTTAGGATAAATATTAGTTTGAAGAAGATCCAGCTTGGGAAGATGTGAATAATCAAATTTGATTAAGTGTTTTCCATCAATGAAAAATGGGGATATTATTGAGGTATGTTCCTATTATTGGTATTGAAACATTTATTTTTTCATTCATGTAAAATTTAATATAAATGTCATTAATGTCAAGGTCAGAGTTGAGGCCATGCATGGTGAAGTGATATGTGACAACGAGTATTATGACAAGATAAAATTTGAAGGAAACCTACTGTCTCTTTGTTGAGAGATAATTTGAAGGAAATTTGGTATGTTTTAAGAGGTTGATGACATGTTTCAAGATCAAGATATAAGGTAAGCATATTGTTGAGTATTAGGTGTCTTGAGACGCCTATTCTAGCCCTATGAGAAGGTGTATGCATAAATCATAGTAAAACCTAGTGAATTGTGTCAATACAAGGATGAGAAGGTGTATAAATTTGTGTAAAATTTTGAAAGAGTTCTAATATTTGAAGCCTTCATAAGATTTCTAAGGTCAGTTTGGGGGCTTAGTCCTTACATAAAGAAACTTCGTGAAAAGGCATAGACATGGTAGCATGTTGAGGTGGGCAGTATGGGACTTGTGACAAGAATATTGGTAGTATGTGAGCATGATATGAATTTTCATGAATTATGATGAGGTTTTGAGATAATTACAAGAGGTTTTAAGGTGTGTTCAAGGTCTAAGTATGGCTTACATATTTAAGCCCAATGAGCAAAAAGACCTAGTATGGCCTAATGAGGGGTCAAGTTCAGTTCCCAAGGACCAAATCTCATAATAGAATTTTTGTATGTGTCATAGGTTGTGTCAAGTTTATTTACCAAGTTTTAGTTCAAATCTTGAAGGATAAATCATGAAAATTGGTGTTGAGGTTTATTGTGTGCATAGAATGAGGTGTTATAGACCTGAGAAGGATTTTATTATGCTTGTTGGCACATGAAAATTTTGAATGAGGATCCAAGAATATCATGGTAGTTATGTAATTTTCCTATCTTAAATATCATATCATTGGTTTTGGAGTAGAGGGTCAATCCTTTATGAATGATTGCTAAGAATGCAAAAGTAGTCAAAACCCTCCTAAGACCCTCATAATGACCCAATAGGAAAAACATTGTTGGAAATATCTCATAATTTATTGGATAACATATTTATATGATTTTATCATATATATTAATCTCCCAAGTTTCTACAAGTGGAATTGGTTTGTCAAAAGAGTGAATAGAAGCTATAAGAAACCCCTTCTTTCTCAAATTTTTGATGTAACAAGCAGGGTTGACCAGGTCAAAGCATGAAAATCATTGGATTATGATGTGTGAGAATTATATTTTATGATAATTAAATTTTATAAGAAATTTTTAGACCTTAAATATGCTAAACCAGTCATGGAAGTTGACCTATCTCTAAACAGGCCTAATGAGGAAGACAATGAGAAAACCAAACAGAAGTGAGAATGAGATTAGGGATGTGTTGTAATGGATTAGGGATGGATAAAAATGTATGGGTAATTTTTAAATACCTATATCACCTGTTTCTATTGAATATAATTTTTGGTGATGCTCATAGACAAGCAAAAAGATGTTCTCATAGTGATTTGTCTAACACATTGAGGTCTATATAAGGTGAAGACATAAGATTGGTCTTTAAGACCAATATTAATATTTAACCATATAATATATCTATTTAAATATTTTATAAGGATTCTTAATGATCATATAAACACATTTTAATATTCATAAAATGTTCACACAGGTGTTTTAAGTCTTGGTTTTCATGACTATGTTTTTGGAGCTACAGGCAGTTTTTTGTATGTGAGTGAGAATGATGTTCCTAAGTCTTTTTGCATAGAATTGAATAATTAAATGCACATTAATTTTATATATAGTTATAATATTTTTATTTTGATTTATTTTTATGGATTATAAATTCCTATGAAGGTGTCAAAAGTCAAATGTTCTTGACTGGGTTTTTAAAGCTTATGTGTTATTCTAGATAAGCATATGAAAATGGTTGGTTTGAGGTCTTCTACCCTATTTGGTGAAACCCATTGAAAATTATGGTGACATTTATGTCATGGAGGTTATATAAATGTTAATTTTTTATTTATTTTATGTGTAAAATTTTAGTGTATGCTTCAAACTTGCAAGATAGACTTTCTAGCAGTGAGAAAGCCTTATTGTGAGTAGACCTAATTATGTGGTTCAAGGAGTGAAATGAGATAAATAATTTTGGGAACATAAGGTAATATTCTTAGGGGGATAATTTAAGCATGTATGAAAATTTTCATCCATTTTTTTAGGCTCAAGATGTTCCAAGATGGCCAAAGTGAAATGTGTGTTTTAAGAAGGCCTAATTGCATTAGGTCCCTATTAGGCCTAATTGCATTAGGTATCTATTAGGCCTAATGATGGTTTTGGACATTAAAGGTAATTAAAAACATATGTAGAGGTTATTTTACTTGTGAAAAAATAAATTATATATTCCAAATGTGATCCAAGTATTGAGAGTTTTTTTTCCAATCAATATGGGTGAGAGTAAGAATCAAGTATAAAGAGAAGGTTTAATAGGCCTAATTGACTAGTTAGAATATTGAGGATATGAGTGAATGATATAGATATTTTTAAACCTCATAAATGTATTTGATACCATCATATATGTGTTTTTAATATGTCATAAATATATAACTTTGTTTATACAAATGATGAGCAAGGTCATATGACCTAATTTTGCCAAGGAAAGGGCTAGTTGAGTGAGAAGGCCTAATAGGCTATTTGAGAGAGATAGAAGAGTGAGAAGATCAAAATAAGGTGGTAATATTTAGTTGAGTGAGCAAAAAATTTCCAAATGTGATCATATATTCAAGATATCTAAGTTGGTGAAGAGTTACCTAGGGGGTTGGTGCCTCCTTGCAAGCTAGCACTTTTTAAAGGACTAGCTGAATTAGTGCTTGACTAATGAGGGGTTAGTACTCCTTGTGGGGTCGGTGCCTCACTAAATCTTGATTCATTACTTTAGGACTATATTCTAATATTTTTTTTAGTGGGTTTTATCCCCCAATAGGTTTTCCCACATATATCCTATGTTCTTATGTTGTTTGCTTTTATATATGCTTATTTATGCATTGGTTAAATGTATGTATGTGAATGAATGCTTCATGGATTATAAGTCAAATTTAAGGATTAATTTAAGGCAACCAATTCACCCCATTCCTCTCAATATCTATACTTCCAATATTTAGTTCCTCCTTTATCTCATTTATGTATTGTTTTGTGGGGATGCATCCCCACAAAAATCCACGTGTTTTTCAGAGAGGATGTCCCCAAGACATGGGGAAGTCAGGGGAACACCCCCATGTCACACCTCCACTATTGCCCCAAACCACTACCATCCCTAGGGTGTTTCCTTTTAAGATGGTATGTCTCTATGGCATCCCTTCAAAAAATGTGCATCTTAGGGACTTTGATATGTCCCTAGGATGTCTAGGGGATGCCCAAATATCCCTCAACCCCCCAGAAAATGTGTAGGCATCCCCCACATTGATGGATGCCAAAAAGGCATTTTTTAAAAATTTAAAAACTATTTTGGTAGGTGAGCTCTCTACCCTAACCCTAATTTTATAATGGGTCCCTCCCCCACCCCCAAGACCTCCCAAAAGCTTATAAAAATATATATCCCTCTCATTAAAAATCACACAAAAACTTCATTAAATGAAGTAGAGAGCTGAAAGTAGAGACAGCAAGCTAAGAGGGAGAAGTTTACAAGATTTAAATAGCATTAAGAGAGGTAAATTGAGATCAAGAAGAGGATAGATAAGCTAATAATACTAAATAATCTTAAATTTCATCATTTGAGCCACAAGGTATGTCCTATCACTATGCATTTGATTCTTTGAATTTTTGATTTTTTGTTTCATTTGTAAATTGTATTGTTCTTTGATTCATGATTCATTTCTAAATTGAAAATTATTAGGAGAGTATAGAATCCATATGGGATGTAGATCTAAAGGAGACAACATAGATTGATGGTTATTCTACATAGATAGGGTTGGTTGGTATTGGTTTGGATGAGCTTGAGCATGTGGAGTCCATCAATTCTAGTGATGAGGAGTTTGGTGAGAACTTTGTGGATGATTAGTCATTGACTCTTTAGTATTTAGTATTTAGTATTTTGTTTTTGAACATTATTGATACTTGATTTTAATCATGAATCATCACTATGAAATTTTAAAAATTCTAACTTCAATATTTTCATTTTCATTTTCAATGTTCATCGGTTCAATGGTTCAAACTTGAAACTTCATTATTAAAAAGTTAAAACATAAATTTTAAATTATTGATGTTCAATGTAATATACTTATTCCTTATAAATATTTTTATAACTATATGTATTTTCACCACTCCCCCACCACTGACCCCCACCCCCCTGACCCTCGCCATCCCTGAATTTAGGCCCCCTATCCAAGAAACCTATCCCCCATCAAGAAATTCCATGGAACTATGCATTTATGTGATTTTTTACCACTACCATGGTCAATGAGGACAAGCTATTACTATTTTATTATGGTTCATCCACCCATACATGATATGAATATTTTATATATGGCTTGGTATGTAGGCATAATAAATTTAATTTTACTTTTATCCCATCTGAAATGGTCATGTCTCCTGATAAAGTCTATAAGAACTACTACTTTGGCTAGCCACGGTCCTCCTAATATTAATGGGCATCCTAGTTTTTTAATTTTAGGCTGGAGTATCATGAAATTCATAGGATTTTCCTAAGATTCCACTATTATTAATATATCCTCTATGGTTCCTTTTGGTTTGGCAATGGACTGGTCTACCATTTATAAGATTGTAGAAGTAGGTTGTACCCATGTAAGGGATAATGTCTTTAAAGTGTATGTTATCATTACATTGATAGTAGCTTCAAGGTCCATTAATACATTTGGTATTTCCTTTATTCCTGTAGTTATAATAATTAATAGGCTTTTAGGCTCTCCATACTTGGGTAGAAGTAATTTCCTACTAATAAATTAGGAAGTTTACCATCTATATGTATACTTTTAGGGTATTGCCTTATTCTCCTTAGAGTTTTTATACACAATCATTTGATGACTTTAGTTAGTTCTAAAATGTCTCTTATGGCTTGAAATAATGGTATTTCAATATCAAGTTTTCTCAATTCTTAGACTAAAGCATATTCACTTACATTCCCAGCTTCCTAGAGTCATTTTGGAAAAGGAATGGTTGGAGGAATTTTTCTAGTTTCTCGAGCCCTTTCTTTTCCTCATTAGGTTTTTCTTTGATTGGATCAAAAATTATTTATAGTTTTTTTTTGGAACTTAAATAATGGTAATTTATGGGTTATTCAATGTCTTAAATGATCTCAACTGGATATTCTCATAATCAATGGCACCAATACCTAAGGTTCCTTCTTGCTCAATCCCATAGATAGGATTTATGTGTCTATTTTTGGGATTTAATATTGGATGTACAAGTAGTTGGGGTTGAGTTACTTATTTAGTTTTTGGAGGCTAATTTGTAGGTAGGCATCAACACTTATTATTTTTAAACCTCTTTTGTTTATTAAAGGCTTATTGGGGTATCCATTGTTGGTTTGCCCATGGCTGTTAATTATAATGGGACATACATTTTTGTTGATGAGATTAGGACATCTATGGCTATGGCATCCATTTTTTGGGACCCCAAATTGGTGGTCCCCATGCATGTGGAGGTGTCTATCTAGTCCATGGCATTATCCATGGGTTAAAAGGAGCTCTTAGAATGAAATGATTCTAGTTTTGATTGTGGGAAAATTGATTTCCCTATATTTGTAGATAGTTGAGATCCTCTATTTTTGGGTAGTGTGTTTTAGTTTATTTTTTATAGTAGTTAGGAGACAATAATTTTTATTATCATTATCATTTGTATCATAAATACCACACATATTCATCCTATCAAGAGGGCAATCTTGGAGTGCATGTGTCAATCTACATTTTAGACAATATATAGTCAGGTGTTCATTAGTGGCATTAAATTTTGCAACTAATACATCTAGTGTGATGTTTAATTAGACAAAAATATTTGTTTCAATTTTTTTAAATTCCTCCATGAGTTGTCCTACATCATTACTTCCCTTTCTTATTTTCATTTTCCTAACACTAGCCCTTGTTCTTGAATAATTCATGTATAATTCAGCTATATCATTGAGACCAAATTTGTTTGTCTCCTTTTCTTGTTAGGTTCATATTTTGCTTGGAATTATCATGCAATCTTATTAAGAAAACTATTTTGCCCAAATATTCCTCTAATTCATACCCACATCTTTCTATGTGCAAAGAGGAAATAGTCAAGATAATCTTCTATATTCTCATATTCTTTTTGTTTAATCCAAGAATATATTTTCCATTTCATCCCATATGTGAATGGAATTTGGTTGTAAACCTATCTCATGGTTGATCCTTGAGTGTATAAGGGAATAATTTCAGTTTGTGATTATCAATTTTGTAATCATAAGTTTGACACAAGATATTAAATTCAAATAGAAATTGATCAGGGTCATCTATAGATAATCCCTTAAAAGTAGTTAAAATTAATGGGGGAATGTTATTCATTGTAACATTGTCATCTTGATCTAGTACAATAGGATATGTGAACATTCTGCCTAGTGGTTGAATTCTACCTGTTGCAGTGTTATTTGGTGGATTTTTTCCGAGACTGTCTCCCATAGTTTTCCACTGGATGTTGTAGAGAGTTCTCTTAGGAGGTGTTAAATCATTATAAGTTGTTGGAAGGTTACTTGATTGAGATTAAAAACTCTGGTTTACACTATATTTTAACCTTAATTTATTTTTTTGAAAGGATGCACCTACCTCTATGGAATGATCTTAAAATTTAGGTGAGGATAGAAATGGTTCCTCCTCAATTATCTGAATTTATTTTCCTAAAAGGTCTTCTAGGACACTTTCTTTCTGTGACTTACTAGTACTTGTGCTTTGTTGGTGGGCCTTTGGAATGTATCTTCCCTTTTAAACCCTTTATCTAATCATATATATTTATTTGATTTAAGGGGAAAAAAAATTAATCAATTGTTAGTTTTAAGATTTATACTCTACTAACACCTAGAAATTCTACAACAATGATGCCAAAAATTATGAGTGCCATTAATCTCTTCATTTAAATCAACTCATTTTTTTGATGTCATATCAAATTAGGGCCAATGTCTAATGATAATCAATAGTAAGGTGTCAAAAATAGTACCTAACAATTGTCTTTTTGGGAGGAGTTGTAGATCATTTGTCCCTAAAGGTCTACTTTGGTCAACTTGAATTGAAATCTATCTAATTCCTTGAAAAGGAAACACTCTGTGAAAAATGGAAATGCTAACAAGAAATGTAAATGCACTTGTTTGAAAATAAACTCACTTGTTGATAAAGGAAAATACACATTAATCTAATTTTTGAATTGAAATGGTGTTTGGAAGGAAATGCATAGAAAAGAAATGCTAGAATTCAAAATATAGAAAGTATCTTAAAATAAAAACATACATGCATAATCATGTAGATTAGATTAAATCAAACATTTAACATAAAGACGTAAAAGATTAAATTATAATAATATAAAACATAAAATACCATAAAATAATCTTGGTTCCTTAGTTGAGTGGGCCCTTACTCTCCCTTGGAATAGGATATATATCACACTTAGTCTTTCAGGAACATCAAATATTCATTAACTTGGGAAAATGATTATAATCTAGAAAATACTTTAAAAATTATGCTTAACCTTAATGTCTCTAAATTTCTTACTGACTGTCTAACTACTAACCAACTGAAAGGTGTTTGTTATATTTCCCAACACTTCTACAATATTTGACCAAAATAGTTAATCCCTAACAAGATTACTAGATATATTTAATTTATTATAAAATAAAAAATAAGTTACAACCTTTTTCCATGTTTCAAGGTGTTATGGTGGAAGAGATGTGTAGTTGTGCATGTAGAGATATTAACTATTGATAGTTATAATATATTTAGTTGTAGTCATGTATGATCTAATAACCAACTTTCATAATATTTAGAGTGATGCCTTTACAAAAAATTACTATAAATATTATATCTATAAGAAGGAATACTATATTTGGTAAGTTTCCTCATGAATTTGGAATTGATTTAAAGCAGTTTATAAGGTTATTATTAAGCATGTGTGGTGTATACATTAATGTAAAAATGCCAAATCATCCTTTAAAGAGATTTATGCCTAGCCTAAGTGACTCTAGAACTAGACCGGTAGACTCTAGAGCTAGACTGGCAGACTCCAAAGCCATACTAGTAGACTTCAAAGCTATAGTGGAAAATTATAGAGCCAGTCTTGTAGACTATAAAGCTAGTCTCAACTATTTCATAGTGTTCTTTACTAGTCTTCAATGGTCTTCTTGTTCACCAAAATTATTGTATTTGATCATAGTGTGTTTATACAACCTGTACATATAAAGCTAATGGATTTTCCATGCAAAGGGTTAGAACATAGTGGTAAAAACAAGTAATATTGAGTCACACAAAATAACCAAGGTAAATGTATTCATTTTCTACTTTACATTAGAAACAAGTTATAAAATGCACATTCAAAACCATTAAGATGGAGATTATTTAAGGATAAATAGGTTCATTACATGGATAAAATGAGCCATTCTCTGGGCTCATCATTACCTCACACTTTAATTCTTACAAGTCCTCTTATAAGCTACTATATTCCTTGTGCATGATCTATCACTCTTTTTTCCAAATTTAGCTGAGATCATAGACATCAGAGTATGTGTCCTAATTTTTCTCAAGTGGATTGAAAAACATTTTATGTCTCTGAACTAGTGCTCTTCATTATTTAAAATACTCAACAGACTAATGTGGCACATTATACATTGATAAATAAGGCTAAGGATTAGCAAATGTCTTAATCTTATACCTATCCACTCTTGCCCTAGCTCTTATAAAAATCCATCTAAGGTTGGTGGGAGAAATCACTTCTCCTCTTTTCAATGGGATATTCAAATTATCCCATATTTTATCACAAGAATTCAATTCTCCATTGAAATGGTCTTGCACATATTATTTAAAATCTATATTACTCTACTTCCAAACTCTTGGATAGTGTTCCTTGAATGTTGATTGGTATATAAGGCTTTTAAACTGCACAATTTTCTCCTTTACATTAGGAAATTGATCTCTAATGAAAATTCCAACAGTCTTTGCTTACTTAAAATATTCATTGGTTCTTGTGATCCAAGCAATTTGTTTTTTTAGGTATAAGTGTAAGCTCTAATTTTGGATTATCCTACAAATATATTGATCAAGAAAGAAGACATATGACCTAAGGTAAAGTTATATAAATAGAATTCACACAATATATTTTGGTGCTCTAGGGTGCTGGTCTGACAAGATTCTATGAATTGGTTATCATTATCCAAGTCATGAGGTAGCCCATAGTAAATCCTTAACAATTTCTATGTAAATAACTGGTCACATATAAAAATACTATAGACTGAGGTAGGTCTCTTGCAGGCCAAAAGTTTCTCCCCCAATTCACAAGCTTCTTGGAGAGAAGACTACTTTTACTTTCTTTTTGTTTTCTTTCTTCTTCAAGATTTATCCTTAATTTCATGTTTTCTCTCTTGAACCTTTTTAATTATTAACAATTCTCATTCCAAGTGGTCATAACATCATGATAAGATAACTGAGTCTGAACCTCTTGGACTTCTTATCTTTTTGGACCAACCACTCTTTTTTTCAAAGACACAATCTCATTATCTTTATTAAAATACTGAATATTAGTTTCTTATAATTAATTTTTTAAAGATGAGATAGTGTCTTCCTTACCTTATAGCTTTGTTCTAAGGAAGGAAATATCTTCCTCTTATTTTCTGTTAGTAGCTTTAGCTTCAGATAGGATTGGAGCTTGATGTACTTGTTCTTCTTTTGTCATGGCTATAAGAGTGAGTTTCCTCTATTTCAAAAATTGGGAATTTTCCTTTATCCATTAGTTAGAATGAAGAAGATGGAGGGAGTTGTTCCCTAAAAAATGATACACTAAAAATTTAAACATAACCACTAAAAGGATACATGACAGTTGTTCACAAACAACCTCCAAATTGATACACTATAGTTGTTTATAAACACCTACCACTTACTATCAAAAATACATATTCGAATTAAAATCCGTATTTATATACTAACATCAACTACTCACACAAGATTTTTACATGACCAAAAAATCCTATTATCATGATAATATACAAAAAATATAATACAAAAACACATGCACACAACATATCCTTAGTTTAAAATAAGATTCAAACTCAACTCAAATAATAAAGGGAGGTAATGTAATACTACTAAAACCATACCTTCTGAGATCTATTCATGCTCTTCTAAGCTAGCCTCAAACTAGAGTGTTAACCCTTGAATGATTATGGATTTAAACCATAAAATGGATATGATTTAGCTATTAACTTTAGGCCATTCCCCAATTTTTTAATCACAATTATAGGTATGGTAAAACTAGGTTAGTTTTGAAGGTATTTTTTCCAACGAGAAAGCCATAACCACATCCTCAATTTCTAAACATAAATACATAGATTTCTCAAGCAAGATACTCAAGAATGTAAAACATGCATTTCCATGGAGTTCAAAAGCAAAACTCATTTAACTATTTTACTTAATTCTATCATAAAAATATTATTTAAAGTAAGGGAGATTTAATAAAATCATCAAGTTTATGATACTTTCTTGGTAACTGCTTCCCCCTAAATTCTTCCTTGAAAATCCATGTGAATGAGTCCCACCCAACCTTTTGCACTCTCTTTCCTCTATCTATTTTATTCACTACCTACCTCTATCTTATTTCTTTTTTCCTCCTTTTATAAATTTTTCAAAACCATTCTTTGTAGGATTAATCATCACTTCCACTATTATACTTTACATTTATTGCCACTAAAAATCCTTATGCATGATTGTAGTAGTGCCCCAAAAAATAGACTTGGTTCTATTGTTACAAACATGTTAATTTTCATAGAATAAAAGGGGACCTTTGCATCATGTAAAAAACAAAAAATTATTAGCCCTCCATCGAGCCTAGTTTGATCCCTTATATTTTTTACAGCCCTGATAATGGCCCATTTTTTACATTTAACATTTTTCACAGTTGTTCAATTCAAAGGAGTTTGACCCATTGCATTCCTTAAGTATTTTAATAGTTTTTTTTTGGCACTAACCATTTGCTATAGAAAATCCATGTGCATAAATATTTTAGAGTCTCAGTCCCAAAGCATCAGTCCTGAAGTCCTAGTTAGCTTTTTTGGATCCATTTTGGTAGACATGTAAGCATCAATCTGCTTATGGATCACTTTATATTGAATTAGTTTTTTGTGCATTTTTTCATAGGTCTAGGAGGTATTAGAGATATCAAATCCCTGAGATCCCTAAACTAATGAGGAGGTGACATGTGTCTACATACTCTAAGAGGTGTTAAAGATGTCAAAGCTTTGAGAGTCTTAAAAAATGAGAAGGCACTACATTTATCCATACTCTCAAAATTTTTAGAAATTTTCTAATCCCTGAAAGGATTGAACCAATGAAGAGGCACTATGTGTCTCCATATACCTAGAGGTGTCAGATCCCTAAGAGGCCCAAACTAGTGAGGAGGAGATGTGTGTCTCCATACACCTAGAGGCATTAAATATGCCATAGCCCCAAGAGACCTAAGTCAATGAGGAGGTTCCACATGTCCTTGTGCACCTAGAGGTATCAAAAAATTTAGAGTTATGGGAAGATCAAATCTATGATAAGGCACCACATGTTTTTGTGCACTTAAAGGCATCAAAGTTGTCATATCCCTATGAGGTTTAAACCAATGAGTAGGTGTCACGTGTCTTCATGAACTTGTTGTTATCATAACTATAAAAACCTTGGGATTCCTAAACTAATGAGGAGGTTCCTTGTGTCTTTGTGACCCATAAGCATCAAAAGAGTAAGAGATGGTAGAGCCCTAAGAGACTTAAACCAATGAATAGGTATCGTGTGTCTCCATGCACTCAAGGCATCAAAGTTGTCAAATCCCTTGGAGTCCTGATGGAGTCAAAAAAATTAAAACTTAAACCCTAACCCAATCATAAAGTTCCACTTGCATTTTTTACACTCAAATGGACAAGTCATATAGGCATAATTGTCCAAACAAAGGGAACCCTATTTTGACTAGTTGGTGTAGTACTTAGTGATCTCACCACTCTCTAATTGATGTGTGTCAAACCCTAATGAAGTTCACAATGCCATGAGGGATAATATAGGCATGTGCTTAACATACTCATTATTTTTATTATGTCAATTTTTGGAAATCATGATCTAATAGCTAGAGGAGTCTTATCGTCACCAACTAGTCTAAATGGGGCTTGTATTCATAATTTTAACTTAATAAAAAATAAGGAAATGATTAAATTAATATCAATCACATCAACTCAAAGTTTAATTCACATGATATATCCTATAATTTCCCATATATCTCTTTATCAATACCTTTTATCAGTCACACTGGGCCATCAAGAATTTGGATTTAACTAACCAATATCCTCTTTCACATTGAACACCTAGCTCTCGAGTGCCAGAGGTCCCTAAGAATTCATGACCCTAGACCAATTGAGGTCTCACTTATTTACTTGGGCTCACCATGTGGTGTCTCCTCTATTCACTTTGATTCCACCTCCCCCTCTCTTCACTCCATTTCACCCTTCACCTTTATCCCCACCTCCTCCACCCATGAATCCAACTTCCACTTTAGTTACCACCACCCTTGTCGGCTCATATTCTAACACCTTAGAAACCATGGATGGGAAAATATGGATGCGTCATGTTGAAGCTTTAGGTTCATAAAAACTATAAATTATTTATACCCAAAATTTGCATGGTGTGACATTCTGATTCAATCTCTAATGATGATGCAATAATCTTGTAATGTATGCTCAAAATAGCTTCTCTCTAACACTCTACCCCTTCTACCTCTTTTTATCTCTCATAGGCCCATTAAACTTCCCTTTTTTTGGCCTATGTATCTATATTTTGGCTTCTTTTTGAAAATATTTCATTGGTAACAAGACCACCCTTATTGGTTACATAACTACCAAACTGCATTACAAAACCACCCTAAAGTGATGAAACCCTTGTGGTAGTATTGTAAACTACCTTGATGGAACCATCACCCATAGGGTGGTTTTGTATTAATCTAGGGTAGTTTTGTTACCTAATAGGTCAGTTACATCACCATGATTTTTGGTTACACAACTACCCCTGCAACTAGGGGTAGTTTTGTCTCCTTTATCTATCCTTCAAAATTAGCTCACAGAACTTAAGTTTTCACATGTTTTTCATATTGCCTTTATAGTTCTTGAATTTTCCACCTTAATTCACTTCCATGCTAGACCAACTCACTTCCTCTTTTATTTTAAATAATTTGAGTCTATCCTAAGTTATACTCCCATTTCCTCTCAATTAAACTCCATGCAACCTCCATTGCTCTTCTACAAGTAAGTCAATTTTGGCTTGATTTTTATCCAAAAAAATTCATTAGAACCTAGAGTTTTAAAATATTTATACATCCACATCTTGATACCATTATTTTTAATATCTAAATATATTATTTTCATAATTTACTACACCACTGCAATCAATGGATGTCATTCATTCTACAACCTAATCTTTGCAAATATTGCACTTAGTTATCCATAAATCAGTGGATATTTTTTTATGATTGTGTCTCTATTATTATTCCCCCTCTTATGACAATCATTAGTTAATCCTCCCTATTAGAGTGTTCCTAAAATATTTACCTAGATAAATGAGCTAGCATACTAAGGATCACAACAACACATGCTACATGCTTTCAGTTGATCTCTGCCTTGATCAAGTTGGAGTCTTTTTTCTTTCAATTTATTTATTATTTAGATTATATTAGTTAAATTCCTCTTGCATTATATTATATTTTTTTTAACCCTAAAATGTAGATCTAAGGTGATCTTATTCTTAGCCCTATAATTTTTATTTAAAGGATAATATAGAAATGAAATGGCACAAGGGTGATAATCAGATCTATAGCAGGCCAATTAGATGTTAAACTCAAATATAAGCATATACTGAATTTATTATGCTGAGATAGTCTAAATATGAAAAGTGAAATTATGTTATATATAGAAATGACAAAGAAGTGATGTACACATCTTGTTCTAATGTTAATGTAGTTCTGGATCTAGAACAACAATAAAGTAGGTTGGAAAGAGTTTTTGGCACAAACATCAAATTATAGATCTGACACTTCTAGAGCTCTAGATAGTAATGTTATTGTGGGATGCTTATGTCAATATTATTATATAGGTTAAATTCTAGTGTCCTATATAGAATACATACTATAAAAGGATGCAACCACCTAAATGTTTTTGGGTTATACTTCACCTTCACTCTAGTGTATTTAGATTTAGGTCATGGACTGTCGGTCTTTGTGAAATGGTCCTTAATTCTCCATATTCATAGTAGCCTTGAGGAAAAATGGGTTAGTGAGCAAATGGTGGTGACCTAACCCCAAATAACCCACTATCATAGGGTGGTGTCTACATATCCAAAACTCTAGAAGAGGGCCTCATACTCATGTAGTTATACCCTATGTGTTGGCTTATGTGTGAATTATATAATATGTGGAAAGCAAGAACAATAGTGACCTAGATTTTAACTTGTCAAATTAGGCACTTGGGATATACTTATAGTACCTCAGACCTATAGATGTGTTATGCCTATGACTGTGGTGGAAATAGGGAAGCTTTGTTTAATTGAATGATCTTTGAATGCTCTTTGGTAAGAATACTTAGTATTGTTCTCATGTTTCTAGGTGAGGAATGAATGAAGGTTGATCTTGTATTAGTAGATAGCCCATTTTGGCCAAAACTGTGTTCCAACCAGACTTTAGATTTATTTCTACCAAATAGTATAAATTAAGCCTAAGAATTATTGAATGTCCAAATTTCATCTGCACATCAGACATTAGTGCTTAGAATCATATTGAGACATCCTTATTTGGGGTATTATCTTGTATAAAAAAGTAACCTCTCAGGGATTCATCTCCAATCAATTTACAACCAAGCAAATTAAAATTTTGGCCTTTGGACCTATTAAACAAGGCATTTGAACAATTCCTAAAGTGTAAAAATGTTAAGCAGAACGAATAAATTAAGAAAATTAAATTAAATGCTTAAGTTAAATTTCCATGTGCAATTAGTGAAAATAAATTTTTTTAAAAGGAAATTTTAATAAAAATGAGGTCATGATGATGTCATCATCCTCAAAGTCAAGTAATTGAAAATATCTCCTTAAAATCCTTAAATTTATAAATGGAGAGCCATACTTAATAAATGGGATCTCTATCCCAAATATTAATTGTTTGTCCCCTCCTTAACTCAACTAGGGTTAATTTAAACTCAACTATGGTTAACTCTAACCCAACTACACTTGGGTTAGAGTTAGTCTAGAAGGCTATAAATATAAGGCTTCACCCATTGTTTAACAAGATCTTTTAGTGTAATGTTATGATGCAAAAACACCTTTAAATACCCTATTTGTAGTGTTATTATGCTCATTTGTTGAGAGAGAGCCAGGATAAAGCCAAGTCCAACATTGCAAAGGTGACAAGGAGAGATGATGTAAGGAGAACCATTACCATAGATTATTTGACCACACAACCAAGCACATCCATCCATGGCCAACATAAAACTATTGTTCTTATGGAAGGTAAATAATGGTTGTTTTGTCTTTTATTGATAGTTATTTGTATTGTTCTCTTGTTCTTGAGTGTCTAGGCTTGAGGTGTTAGTTTATTAATGTGTTTTTATTTGGTTTTAATCATATTAACATGATACTAATATCCCCTCTTTAATTCTTATTGATCACATATTGGCACACCTAATGGGACACGCACCCCACAAAACTCTTATATATACTTTTTAGGATGTTTTACTAATTATTTTCATGTCAAATTTTTGAATTAATCACCAAAAAGGTGAAAACATTTGAACTCTCAACCAACACACATGGATATATGATGATTGAAAATAATTATGTTTCATCAATAGAATCAACCATGATCAAAATAAATACCAAGTGATCTCTGTGTTAAAAAACATAGTCAAACTAGAAGCAAGAAACTTAGTAAAAAACAAGTTTTTATTACTTTTCTTGGTACCTAACAGTCTATTTACTGCCTATCTAACATTATTATTGTAGGTTAGTGAGAAGTTTTGAGTTTAAAAGATTATTTTTCAAAAAAAAATCTATCAAAACACATTTGCTTTTGGTGTGGTTATAGAATTGACCACGATCGGTAGAATTGACCACTATCACAAATAGAATCGACCATGATCAATAGAATCATCAACGATTCTCTATGCTTTTCTTTTTTAAAAACTCAAGAGTTAAAATTTGTGTTTTTATTAAGATAACATGTAGTAATACAATATTGGCTCAAACACAAATTAATCCACTAACTTGTTTGTAAGAAATTGAGCAAAGAAAGAAGAAGTTTGGGTGGTTTGTAATCAAAATCTCATTTTGCAAAGTGAAAATTTTATAAAGGTTAAAACTCAATCATGTTTGGTTAATATGTTTTAAAATTCACTTAAAATTTTTTTTTTGAGCATTTTACAAGTGCAAATATGGCCAAGGGGCCAAAAATTTCAAACACATTTCGATTTAGTATTAGTAAAAAGAACTTACATCTTTAGTTAGAGCTCCTAAGAGATTTTTTTATTCTTGTTTGTTCTTTGGACTTGTTTAAAATTACTTAGATTAGATTCTTTGATTTTTAAAAACATAAACTCTAGCATGTATGCTCTCCCCCCATCCTCTTTAAGGATCTTAGGTGACTAAAAGTGCTTAGTTTATTGCCCCTATTTAAAAATTTGTGTCTAAAAGAATGGCATGTATGTTTTTCCCAAGCTCTGAGTGACTTGGGTGATTTAAAAGTGACCTCTAAAGACTTTAAATTTATTTATTCAATGCACTTAAATTGTGGGTAGGATTTCATTGCCTACCCATAATTTCTTTATGGGTGTGTTAACCTAGGGATTCATCTCCCAACATCATACCAACCCTGCTCCATTGTGGGGTATATAAATTAGGCAAACCATTGAATGAGATAGTGGTGAATGGTCAACCCAACCATCCCAATAGGTACTCAATCCATGTAGTAGCCAAACATTATATTCCACTAAGAAGTGCATGAATAGAGTCACTATGCAAAGGAATAAACCCTTGCATAGTAAGCTAGGTAGCTTGGATTCAATTGACATGTTTATGTCCTTATGTTTTGCCACACTTGGGACCATTTAGTACACAAAACTTATAGATTTGTAGTCAAACCCTAATTTCCACAAAATTTCATGCCAAATGTTGAGTGTTCATCATTCTAAGTTTATGCCACATACCAATGCTTGAGAGACAGAGTGGGGCATAAAAAATATGCCTACACCTATACTTTGAGTTTTAGATTAACACGTAATTCTTCACAAGTATTGGTATATTAGTGGAAACTTTAACTAAAGATATGCACACCCATCTCAGTTATAGGGAATATGATGAACCCTATTTTTATTTGATTTACATATGTGTTTTTAAACTAAAACTATTTGTTTGTATTATTGTGTTAAAACAAGTCCAAAACCAATCACATATTTTTACACCACTTTAGCCTAAGAGGTGTTATTGTGTTTTTTTGATACCACACTTTTACCTTAGAACTTTTTATTCCAAAACATTTATGTGTGTTACTTTTTTAAATAGGGCATCGTTATGTTACCCATTTCATCCCAAGTATTTGCCTTGGAGTTTTGAAATAACAACCATTATAATAACTTTTGAACAAAATAACATCATTACGCTACTTGTGTTATTTCAAAAACCATTGCCTTGTGTCAAACCAAGTTTGAAACCATGTATGTCTTGGGTTTAAAATTGGTGTTTCTAGGCCATCCATTTAGGTCTTGAATGTATGAATGTTAACCATTTTAAAGAATCCAAGTCTTTTAAACCAAGTTCAAAATTTGTCTTTCAAAGTTTAGATTCAAAATTGAATGGTTTATACCTATGCCTTGATTAATTTTGGCTTGGGTGTGTACTTCTTACCTTTGAATTGTGCAACTTGGACTAATTCTTTGCTTGATTTGGAGACCCTTTTGCCTAGATCTAATAGTGGTCTATTTTTCATGTGCCTTAAGTCTATTTGTTGCCTTAAACTAAGGTCAAAATTATATTTTCAAGTACAGCCTTAAGTATATTTAGTTCACATTTGAGCTTTGATTATCACTTGGGCATGAATGCATTATTTATCACTCTTATTTTTATTAACTTCAAGTTGAATTTCCCAATTAGTTTTAGGCATGTGCCTAGGGTGAATGTCTTATACCAAGGTCAAGTTTGTTTTTGAATCCATGTGCCTATATTGAGTCAAAGTGTTTAGAATTATGTTAGAGTTAGATAACATTTGCCTTTCATTTTTAAGACCCAATTATTTTAAAAGTCTATCTTTGTGCCTTATTTCCAAAGACCTAGAATTTGACTTTCATTTTTAGACCTAGTTATTTTAAAAGTCTAGCTTTGTGCCTTGTTTTTAAAGACCTAGTATTTGCCTTAGTTTTTAGATCTCGTTCATGAATTTTAAGTCTAGTTTTGTGCCTTGCTCCCAAAGACCTATCATTATTTTCATTTTAGACCTAGATTATATTTGTTCAAAACACTTTTCCAAAACTAGGATTCAAAACTTACCTTTCCTTTGACCATTTGTGTGCAAGACATTAGACCTTGGAGATATTTGAGACCAAGCTTACCCTCAATGATTTTGGAGAAGATTTTTATTCTTAGGCCAAGTTTAGACCATTTACAACAATAGACTAAGTTTTCCATTTAGACCAAGTTTTAAGATATACCGAACATCCATCAATTCTTTTAGACCATGTTTTGAAAGTTTTGTGAACTCTAGACCTTTATCTTTGTGAAATGTTAGTCATGGTTTTGGATATGCCTTACTACATATGTAGTAGGACCATGTATAATATAGATTATGAAAATTTAGTAATTATTGATGCCTTTGTTCAAGACCCACATGGTGATGATGTAGTTTATTAAACGGATCCATATCCTCCTTACTAAAAGATAGAATGGAATTGGATTAGCTAGAGCACTACAAGAGGTGTTTATTTATACATCAATAAGTGAGATTAAATATCCTAATCTATAGGTGCTTGAACCTCATAGTGTAACTAATCACACATAATAAATATCACATTTAACTAACCTATGATACATGTCAATCAAAGGTGTAACCACACCATGTGACATTTATTACATATAGGCTAGGATAAATTAATTATTCTAACGTTCCCCCCTTAATTGATCATATCCTAAAGAGAAAAAGAAAGAATTTTTTAATGCCTCAAAATTATCACATGCAAGTGACTTTGTGAAGACATTTGCACATTGATCTTGAATGGGGAAATACTGGAACTGTATGTTGTGTAATTAAACATGTTCACATATGAAATGAATATGAACCTTTATGTGTTTGGTTCTCTCATGAAACACTGGATTATGAACAAAATGTATAACACCTTGATTGTCATAATACATAATTGTAGGCTGAGTTTGTAGAACTCTAAGTAATGAAATAATGTGACATATCCATATCACTTCACAACCATTTCCTACTATAGAATGATATTATGCCTCAGTGAAAGATCTAGAAACACAATTTTGCTTCTTACTTCCCCATGAAATTGAACCATATCCTAGAAAGAACACAAATCTAGAAGTGGATTTCCTATCATCAATAAAAGTTGCATGATCTGTATCTATGTATCCTATCAATAATAACTTATCATTCTTCTTGTACTCTAGGCCATACTCAACTGTACCTCTGATGTATCTTATTACCAACTTTTATGCTTTCTAATGTGTCACCTTTGGGTCATGCATGAACTAAGAAAGATAGCTTACAACATAGCTAATATATGGCCTAATATATGTCAAGTAAATGAGACTCCTAATCAAATACCAATAGAGAGTTACATTTACTTTTGGTGATGGATCTATATGAGAAAACTGCAGTCTTATCTCCATAAGTATTACAATAGGCTTGATACAATCATCCTAAATTTCTCAAACAATGTCTTGGTATACTTCATCTAGGAAAAAAATGTGATGTTCCTTTTTCCATTCTTCCTAACCAAGATAGTAGTGTAGTATCCCAAGATCTGTCATGTCAAACAATCACTTGAGATCATTCTTAGTTGCATCGATCATCTTCACTATGTTGTCAATGATGACCAGATCATCGACATAAATAATCACTATAACAACATCCCCCCATGTTGTTTGAGGTAAAGGTTAGGATCACATGTACTCCTATTGAATCCATTTTATATGAGATGCTCATCATTATTGATGTATCAAGATTAGGGAAGCCCATAGAGAAACTTGATAAGCCTACACACCTTCTATTCTTGATCAGGTACCACAAATCCTTCAAGTTGAGTCATGTATGCTTCCTCTTGAAAATATTCATTAAAAGGCACTTTTTACTTTCATTTGATGTACTTTCCATCCAAACTATGTAACCATAACAAAAACCATTCTGATAGTCTTTATCTTAGTTGTGGGAGAAAAAGTCTCCTCATAGTCAATACCTTCTTTCTAAGCATACCCTTTTACAACAAACCTTGCCTTGTACTTATCAATACTTATATCTACTTTGTACTTGGTCTTAAAGACCCATTTACATTCTATAGGCTTCTTCCCTGGTGGAAGATCATCAAGCTTCCAAGTGTTATTCTTCATCAATGATTGATATTTTGCATCCATGGCATCTTTACAAGGTTTTGACTATAGGGATTTTGTTAATGTTGAGGGCTCATAAATTTCTTGAACAATACTCATAAGGGCCATATTAACCTTTTCTTGAGCCATGATTCAAGTCCTCAGTATTGAAGTGGATGTATTTAGTACTTCATTCAAGTTAGCATCTCATATAGTAATTGTATACCACTTGGGCATATGTTGAACTATAAATGGTGGTACTAGAGGTCTTGTTTGACTATCTTCTTTTTCACCATCACTATCTAAAAAGATTATAGAAATTTTTATTGTATCATTTGCCTATGTAGAAGGTGGATTGATGTCACTCTTTTCATCAAACACTAATTCTCTATTGATTAGTACCTTATTTGTTTCTATATCAAGGAACCTATATGCCTTTGATTGTACACTATATCCCACAAAAATACATTCTTTTATTTTCTTATCCAACTTCTTTATTTTATTATTAAGAACATTCATGTATCCCTTATAACTAAAAACATGAAGATGTGTGACCTTTAGTTTGTTCCCTATCTAAGCTTCATGTGGTATGATGCCATCAAGAGTTTTGGTGGGTGACTAATTCAACAAGTAGACTGCAGTGTCACAAGCTTCTGCCCAATATGTATTAGGAAATTTTGCATCCTCACCCATGTTGTGAAACATTTCCATAATAACTCTATTATGCCATTCTTCAATTCCATTATACTAAGGTGAATATAGATCTATAAATTATCAATTGATTTCATTTACATTGAGATAGGCTGAGACTTATTTACTGGTGTATTCCCCCCCATGATCTAAGTGGAGGGTCTTAATTCTCTTACCATTTTCATTTTCAACCATAGCCTTGAATTCTTTGAAGACTTAAAAAGCTTGATCTTTAGTCTTCAATAAATATACCCACATTTTCTATGAGTAATCATCAACAAAAAGTTGAAAGTATTCATACCTTCTAAGACTGGGATTAAAATGTTTGTATAGATCAGTGTGCACCAAGTCTAACTTACCAAGTGATCGATATTCAATATTTCCAAAGGGATGTCTTCTTTGTTTTCTAGCTAAGCAACTGATACATATATTAGAAGCTTTTTTAATTTTGGGAAGACCATGAACCATATCTTATTTTCTCAATTCAACCAAATAACCATAACTCAAGTGTCCATATCTTATGTGCCATAAATTGCCTAGCTTTATATCTTTGACCACAAGTGTTTGATGATCATTGTAAACAAAATCAAGATGAAACATTTTTCCAATGTTGGAATCCTTGGCAATCACTTTGAAATGATTATACTTATCTTTGATGTGGCAAAAATTTTGACCATATTGGTGATCAAATTCAATCATGAGGTTGTGCTCAAGTAGTTGGTTAATAGATAACAGATTTTTTATAAGTCTTAGAACATAGAGAGCATTTTAAATGTTGTAATTTATATTTATAAGTTAAATTTTGATGTCACCACTACCTTATATTTTATATGAGGTATCATCTCCAACTGATACATTTCCCTTTGATTTTGTTTTGTTCAATGTAAAAAATCATTCTTTTCTCCATGTCATGTGTTTGGTTACTCCTGAATCAACATACCAAATTACACTTGGATGATTGGTAGACTCATTTGTTTTAGTAGCTAAACCATATTCCTCATTTGAAGAATCATATTCTTTAGCAACATTTCCATGTTGTTTAGGCTTCAAAATTTTTTGTTTCCACCTATTTTGTTATTTTGGTTATTTCTTTTCTATTTGTGGTGAATTGTTAAAAGAGGGCTTATTGCTTGATGAGCCCTTTTGAAATGTGTTTCACCAATAATGGTTTAAGCCATGTCCTTGTCTTCCATAAAATTAACATGCTCTAAAATAATTTGATTTGCTCCCTTATTGGTTTTATTGATTATTTTGCTTTGGAGATTGTTTTGTACCCTTCATGGGTTTATTCCACTTTTAATTCGATGTGAGTGCATGATCCTCATTTGTTTCCTTCAAATTATGTAAAGCTTCCTCTAGTTACAAAAAATTTACCAATACTTCAAAAGTTGTTTTTCGTCCTATGACATTCAAAGTGGTCACAAAGATCCTATATGTGGGGGTCAGTGCTCTAAGGACTATAGGGACCAAAGAATCATATGTCATCATTTCACCCAAAGAATGAAGTAGAGCCTACAAAGTTACAACCCTTTTAAGGAATGACTCTACTATTTCATTTGATTTAAACTTGAGAGTGTGCAATTAGATCTAAACATGCAAGATTGTATTCTTATTCTTTGCTTCATATACTATAAGAGGTGTTTATTTATACATCAACAAGTGAGATTAAATATCTTAATCTATAGGTGATTAAGCCTCACAATATAACTAATCACATGTAAGAATTATCACACTTAACTAACCTATGCTACATTTCAATCAAAGGTGTAACTACACCATGTGACATTTATTATATATAGGCTAGGCTAAATTAATTATTCTAACACTTAAACTACTCAATATGTGAAACAAGGCCAAGACCCATTAGCACACTACCTAGTTAATACGCCTCCTTACATAGGTTAGGAATAAGAATAAAAAACTCAATACCTTACTAATGTGCCATCTATCAAACAAATCCAATAATGGCCTTACTACATGACCAGCCTTTCGATTGTCACTTTCTTGAGAATAAGGATGAAGTTTTGGTTAGATCCATAGAGTTAGGGACAAATTTTTTGGAATATTTTCCCCATGAAAACCTACCTAGTCTAGTTATAGTGCCTTAAAACATACCTTTTACCCAAACTATTGAACAAGCCTCCACTAGTTACCCTCAAATGCTCATGTCTATGTCACACCAAGATTTGAATACACTTTCCAAGGGAAAGGGCCCCATGGAGGACCAATTCATGTAAATGCAACAAGTATATCAGACTTATCTTAATCTAACATGGAATTTATATGTTATGACCATATTGAATACTCTACTTATAAAACTAACTCCAACAATAGTATCAGTATATTCATTAGGTCATGTTAATTTGGGTGTGGACCCATTTACCCAAATTAATTTAGTATGCAACATGTTTAATTTCCCATTCATTAAGGAAGTGATTGTGGTCTTTACTCAGGACCATGTTCCAAATACAATGGATAAAATTTATGTGTCCTCTAATTCAAGCCAAGGTGAGATAAATGCAACACCAAATAACCCTCAATAATAAGTTCCTCTAGCTAATACCATGAGTGGTTCACAATAACAAGGGGTAAGAATGCCTAGCTCCCAACCACAATAGTTTACTCCCACTCCTAAACTAGCTATTTATTCAAGCATGCAATAATAAGGAATAAGTAATTAGGCTCCAACTAATGTTTCACCTTAACAAGTGATGAATGTTATCTCACCTCAATAGGTGATGGCTAATATTCTATATCCATAGTCACATATCAATTTACCACCTCCACAAAAGTATAACACTATGCCACCTTAATAGGGGGTAAAAAATGATCCACCTTAATAATTAATGACAAATGTACCTCAATAGTAACATACCAATGTACCTTAATATCGTATATGTTGTCTAATCAATAATATATTTATATTGGTAAAAGATAAATGACAAACACCCAACAAGCATCTAGTTTAAAATAGGTGTTTATTCAATAAAAAGGTGCCAACATCCAACAAGAAACTATTAGGAAACCATTATCTTTTACCTATCATGTGTCACATATTCAAAGATAGGGCATTAGTCAACAATAATTGCCCTTTATTCAGCCAGGTTTGACTAGTCGACAACAAGTTCCTACTCAAACTCAATAGGCACAATATCTTCCACAAAGCCACATAATTCCATCACAAGCTCGATTCCCTCAGATCTATGGCCATATTTTGCATCTAAACTAGAATATTTACTAATTATGCATGCAATCTTAGTAGCCTCATCTGAATACATGGATGCATATTCCTAGTCGATTGGTCCATCAAACCAACATTCCATAATACTCCATATATCCATTATACCCTGATCAAGGCAATCCAACTTTTACCACCTAGCCATAACCACAACCAAATATGCCATCAAGTTTTTTTTCCCAAGAACTACAATAGGTGAAGGATGTAATTGTAGCCTTTCAAACAAGAAAATAGACTAAGAAGTTCAAATTAGATGATATGCGTTCATACCCATTTATCATAGAGTATATTCAAATACCATTTATTCTAAGTTATGATCTACCTAAATTTGATAAACATAAGGGTAAAGGAGACCCTATAGATCATCTAAAATATTTTTTTATCGCTTTCCAACTAGTGGCCTATATTGACATTTACCTACTTATTTTTCCTAGAAGTTTAGCTAGATAGGGTTTGGAATGGCTTCTTAAATGTCCTAAGAACTTACTATCTAACTTTGATGATCTCTTAGATAATTTTGTACAACATTTCTCTTAAAATATTGAACATGAGATTTTTGTAGTTGATTTAAGTTAGGCTAAGCAAAAATTTGGTCAAAGTTTTTTGAGTTACTTATAGAGATGGAGAGCGCTTGTTAGCCACTTCACCCATAATCTACTAGATAAATAATTGGAAAATGTGTTTAACAAAAATTTTCACAACAAAATATATTATCACTTGGAGTTTCAATGTGCTCACACATTCAAGGAAATCATTGAGAAAGACATACAGATCAAAAAGGCCCTTATCAACAAAGAGATTATAAATGTGTCTTCTTCAAACCAAAATTAGAGCCAAAACCAAAACTTAGGCCCAAGTCAAAACCCTAGCCTAGTCTAAGTGCAAGCATTTACACCTACTCAAGCCAACAATTATGAAAAAACCAAGCCATATAATTGCAACAAGAATGTTATCGATAATGGAGTAACTAAGTCACATCATTTCTATTTAGCCTATGCCATAAATGTGGGTTATTTCAAAAATGTAGCCTATCCAGAAATCACAACATATGTCTCAACCTAGGCTAGCTCTTCAAATGATATAGTCACTACCTTTTCAAACCCCTCCACCAAGAAGAAGGCCCACTCCTGGAGGTTTTAGTGACTTTGGTGAATATATTAAAGCAGTGTTTTCAAAATTAGTTATGGCCAATATGATTAGTTGGATGATTCTAAAACACTTTCCTAAGGGTATACATTATCCAAATTGGTACAAAGATCATTATTTCTATGAATACCATCATGTTCATGGACAATCTCTACACCATTGTGTGTAGTTGAAACATCTTATTGAAAATATGTTAGAAAATGGAGAAATCTAGTTAGATAATAGAGCATCTATTTCCAATCAAAACCTGGGTATCTACCAAACCCCTTTTCCATAGCATAATAATGCCAATCAATAACATCAACAATGAAATCTACAACAATAGTGATAGCCATAATAATATTATTATTAGCAACAACAACAACAATGTTGACCATTGAATGGAAGGAACCAAAGCCAAAATGACCCCAATAACCAATAGACTTACCATGCAATTTCACATGACTACATTAAAGTTGTAGGTCATATTATGGTTGTGCATATTTCTACCATTATCATCAATCTTTGACCAAATGCCAATAAACTAGAGCTATTATCTAATAATTCCAATCAAACTACCAATGTCGATAATCCTTCCTTGACCTATGACCATAGCCAAGTACAAAAAGAAAGGATTACCATTTTAGGACCCTATACTAATAACTCTTCATTTCTCCATGATCATAGCTAAGTGCACTAGCAATCAAAGATTATCCTCTCAGGCTCCTCTCTATCATTTTCTAGTTACGATGATCTAGTACCCAATTTGGATAATGTAATTAAAAATAGACAGTCTAAAATTACCATATTAGGCCCACAACCCCCTACCAATGAACCAATCCAAACCACTATGTTAGCTAGGAATAATCCAATTACCACTATTAAGGGAAAATGTATGATATTATGAAACAAATCCAAAAGACACCTACACAATTTGACATCCTAGATTTTTTGTGTAGTCTACCATCCATAAGAATATCCTTACATAATTCTTAAGCCAATCCCAAGTGCTAAATGACATCACACTAGATAAATTTCAAGTTTTGGTTAGACACCTAGCCCCAGGTCAACAGTTGACCTTTGACCAAAGTGATATGTCATCTCTCGGCCCTCTCCATAATAACCCATTATACATTGAAGTTGTTATAACATGATATAAAGTTAAGTGTGTCCTCATAGATAATGGATTGGACTTGACTATTGTGTCTCTAAAGATAATCAACCATCTAGGATATACAGTCATTAACCTTCAACCAAGGACTATTACTATTAAGACCTACAATAATGAAAAGTGAGAATCACAAGGAACCATAAGTTTGCCAATGATCATTGGGATTTTGACCCACAATACACTTTTCCATGTGCTAAACCTAGATTTTTCATACAATTTACTTTTGGGTAGACCATGAATACATGAAATTCATGCAATCCCTTCAACATTGCACTAATGTATCAAGTTTCCTCACTCAATGATGGATGTAACTATCCAAGGATATTTACAGCCATATGAACACTACAAGCATTTAGATGCCAAATATGAAAGCTACAATTGTCATTTTGGTCTAGACCCAATACCAAAGAAGGACAAAGATAAAGAAATACTTGTTGAATTAACAGAGGCTAATTGTATAGACCTTGATAGCCTTACCTCATCTTCACATGCCCCTCCTATTGAAATGACTAATCATTTTACTATTTTAGACAATGGTGTAGGAGAGTAATTTACCCAGGACACATTCCACATAGCCAAGCTTTCCTAAAAACCCAAATCATATGGAAGGCCTAAAGCTAAGCCAATTTGTATGAAATGGAAATGAAAGGGAAAAGGCAAACTTTATAGCCTAGTGCCTATTATTTTCACACCTATCACTGGCAAAAAATAAGACCCATTTACCAATGATTATTCCTAGTTATACAATGATAAATTAGATTATTATTACCACAGTACAAAGTATCACATCCCTAACGGGATAATGAATAACAAAGTGTATGAAGGTAGAGGCCTAGGGTAAATTAGTAGGGTACTCTTGGGCCCATTTTTATGACCAAATAAAAAGGAAATCATGGTCTCAGATTTAAAATACTTGGGGGTGACCCATGTATCTTATTCATGATCTAATGCCAATGACTAGTGATGATTATGCTAACAGTGAAGAGGAGTCTGATCATAGCATATATAAAGACCTTACCAATACCAACATATTCTACCTATATACCATTTACACCATTAAGCCAATAATTTGACATTCCTTTATTCCCCTTTATCATTTTCAACTAATATATTGGGACCAGCAAGAATCCATAGTACCTTTATATGAGTTTGAGAATGATGATGTTTTTTGTGATTTTTAGGCCTAAGAGACAATGTTCGCTTGGGAGACCATAAATAAGAGTTCTCTATCAAACTGGATGCTCCAACATATTTAAGAGAGTAGATGAACTCCCTTAGCCAAAAATAAAAGACTAAAACATTGAGGTCCCAAAGTGAAAACCTCTTTGAGGTGATTTTAGACCAAGGTAAGAGTAAAGAGAAAGGCTAGTCCCTTGGTGAAAACTTATTTCAGGTGTCATTAGAAGGGGATGTTCACCCTTTTTCAAATGAATCTCAAGAGACCACCAATGATGAACTTGATTTTGATTTTGAGTTCAGTATAGAGGAATAACATGCCTTTGATCAAACTTTCCAAGAATGTCCCACTATATTTGTTACATGGCCATTTCAACCATTAGGAGATTTAGATTTAGCCTGTTTGGGAGAACTTGAAGAACTAGTATGACTAGAGGACTTTACCATTACTAACCAATTCACATCTTTTCTAATTAGTCTAGAAGATGGCTTGACTCTCCTAGTAGAAGATACTAAGAAAGTCAACATTGGGACTCCAAAAGACCCAAAATGGATCAAATTAGGCCAGTCTCTCACTAAAGAAGAACATGAAGTCTTTACAGCCCTTTTGAGGGAGTTTATGGACATACTTGCATGGGCCTATTCAAACATGTAATGCTTAGACCCCACCTTGGTTGTACACCATCTTATTTTGCATCTTAATGCTAAACCCATGAAGCAGAACTATGTACAATGCATCCTCATATTATTGTGTTAGTTAATAAAGAATTGGAAAAACTATTGGAAGTGAGATGCATCAGACTAATCAACTATTAAGAATATATCTCAAACATTGTGATTTTTAGTAAAGATCTATAAGGGATCATAATCTGCACTAATTTCAGAGACATTAACAAGGCCTACCCCAAGGATGAATTTCCTCTATCTAATATCAATATGATAATTGACTAAACTATTAGGTATGAAATGTTTTCCCTCATGGATGGCTTTTCAAGATATAACTGGATCATGATTGTTCCAGAATACCAACACAAAATATCATTCACCACTCTTTTGGGAATGTTTTACTATCAGGGTATGTTGTTTAACCTCAACAATGTTGGGGCCACATATCATAGATCTATGACCATTATATTCTATGACATGATGCATGATATTATCAAAGATTATGTCTATGACATATTGGATAAATCTAAGACCGATGTAGATCATCCAACCATACTATGAAGGTTATTTAAAAGGCTTCATGAGTACAAGGTTTGACTTTCTCCCAAAAATTGCATCTTTGGTGTCACTTTAGGAAAAAAATTAGGCTTTATTGTCTCTCATTGAGGCATTGAAGTTGATCATACCAAGGTATAAGCCATTATTGAGATGCCACCACCTTCTACTTTGAAGCAACTCCATAGTTTATAGGCATAATCTAGTCTATTAAATGCTTCATTTTATAGTTAGCTAATATATTCCATCATTTTACTAATTTATTGAAGAAAGGTATTATATTTATTTGGGATGTAGAATTTCAAAAATACTTTGAACACTTGAAGCAATATTTATCCAACCTGCGTGTTTTGTTACCACCAATGGCAGGGAAGCCATTCTTACTATACTTATCTACCATTGACAATGACTTGGGGACACTTTTAGCTCAGCATGATTAAAATGAGAAAGATCATGTCATATACTATTTAAACCATGTATTGGTGTCATATGAACATTACTATACACCAATAGAAAAAGCTTGTTTAGTTATGGTCTTTCCAACCTAGAAGTCATGTCATTATATGCTTAGCAACAAGATCATAGTAATTGCCAAATTATATACACTCAAGTATCTACTATCTAAAATAACTTTATAGGTTCACATGGCTAAGTGGATCATGATTTGGAGTGAGTTTGAGATTGATTATGTCAATCAAAAATACATAAAGGGATAAGTACTTGTAAATAAACTTGTTGAAGCTCCCCTTTCAGATACTGAACCACTCACTTTTGCATTCCTTGATGAGTCCATCATGACCATCACAAAAACACTTCTTGAGGAGAAACACTGGAAGCTATATTTTAAGGGGTCATTCACATCTCATGGATCAGGAGCAAGCTTATTATTTATTACACCATAGGGGGATCTCATTCCCAAATCATTTTGTATCGACTTTCCTTTTATTAATAATATGGTTTAATATGAATCACTCATTTTAGGACTTCATCAAGTAGTATAATGGAACATTCAACATATCTTTTTTCATCGAGATTCTCAGCTAATCATCAATCAGGTTATAGACTAGTTCCAAACCAAAGATGATAATTTGATACCATATAAGGCCATGGTAGACATTCTCAAGCATTATATTTCCCATATCTAATTTGAACACATACCCTGAGCTAATAAAAAGACCAAAAATGCCATGTCTACCATTGGTTGTTTGATCTATAACATAGATAAGGTAAAAGACTGAGTTCTTCATTAAACATCCTCTATCACCTGCTCATGAACCTTAGAATATTAAAATGATATGTGATATTATTGGTCATATTTATATTTGGTACTCAAAATTATATAACTACCTTCATGACCAAATCCTTCCACCATACCTTTCATGAAAGCAACAAAATCTTTTAAATACCAAGCCTCTCAATATACCCTAATCAACCCAACCCTTTACCATAGAATCTTTGATGGAACTCTAATTCATTATTTAAATTTGATAAAATCCACAAAAGCATTGATGTAATTCTATAAAGGAGTTTGTGTAGCCCACACCAGTGAGGTCATCCTTGCGAAAATGCTCCTGTGTACTAGTTACTATTGGCCAACCATGCAAGCAAATGTAGTTGATTATGTAAAATAATGTAATAAATGTCAGAGGCATGCCAAGTTGATTCGTACTTAGGCCATAACACTCAAACCAAGGACTACACCATGTCCATTTTCAATTTGGGGACTTGATCTTATTGGGAAGATTAACCCTACCTCTTCAAATGGTCATAAGCATATCTTTACCACCACCAAGTATTTCACTAAGTGGATTAAAGTTATACCCCTCACTTACATGATTGGAAAACAAATTTCCAAAATCATCTTCAACCATCTCATTTTTTGTTATGGTATCCCATCTAACATTATATATGATAAAGGCATATCATTTAAAAATAAGGATGTCAAATCACTATGTGCTAAGTTTAACATTACCCAACACTTTCCACTGCCTATTACCCATAAGGTAATGACCAAGTAGAGGTATATAATAAGACCATTGTCAATATTCTTAAGAATATTGTCAATGATGTTGGTCATGAAACTTGTAGATATTACACACCCTTTTGGATTATCGCACTAATTACCGTACTCCAAGATGAGCCACACCATATCCCCTTGTGTATATCACTAAGGCCATTCTTCCCATTGAGGTAGATTTGCCTTCTCTGCATTCTCAATGAAGCACATCCTTGATGATGAGGATTATAGATTTGCTCACCTATAAAATCTATAGTTACTTGAGGAAGAGCACATGACCACTATAAATAGCCTTAAAGCATATTAGAACAGGGTTATGCGGCCAATCTAACTAGCATGTCAAGCATAGAGAGTTTGAGCTTGATGATCTTGTACTCAAATAAAATCATAAGAACACCATGGCTGAAAAAAATAAGAAAGGCAAGTTCAATCGTAATTGGATAGGCCCTTGTGTCATTATTTCTAATTATGGCTCTAGAGCTTACAGGTTAACTACATTGGATGGAGATGAACTTGATGAGCCCATCAACATAATATATCTCAAGCATTATTTTGTTTGAGAGACATGAGGTATTGTCTATAAGTATTGTTTACATTGTACATTAATGTCACCTTCCTTGTACCATACCGTATATCATTCATTACATACCTTATCTATTGATCAAATTTGTTTTACCCTCCTACCCCACCCTTTTTCACCTTGGTTCTAATCCATTAGTTATTTGAGCACCTTTAAAAAGGATATTAAGATGAAGTTTTAATATTTGATTTAGTATTTTAGAAAGAGGCAATATCTAGGAGTAGTATGATAGTGGTTTGGTAATTGCATTCTTCATTATTGTCATGTCCTATCTCATTCCCAATGCTACAAATTTTGCGGACCTTTGGGAAAATTAATATCATTCACCCATGTCATTGTTTCCTAATTATAACCTCCTATAGTAAAATTAGGAATAACACCTTTACCATGTATTGTTGCATCACTTTGACATTCCTATGCTATACTATGCCATTTTCCTCATTCACAAACTTGTTTCTACCTAGTTAGATCCTCCAATATCAGGTGGAACTACAGTGACTTGAGGTCTCTTTCGATACTATGTAAGCAATGCTTGATTTATGTTGAGATCAACTCAGTCACTCTTTTACCACACTCTCACTATTTTATTATAAATTTAATCCACACTCTTACCATTTTATGAGCATTTTTAAGCCATTTTCTCATCATTTTTTGAGTTGGACCATTCTATATCTCATAATTCTCAATCGAGTTGAGATGCCTAGAAATTTTCAAAACTCCTAAAAATCAAGAAATCATGAAAATTTGCTTCAAAATTCCATACAAGATATAAATCCATCAAGATTTTTTGGGTTGGGCCATCTAACTTGTTTTGTTTAATTTTTATACCTTCTTGGTCTTTTTCCTCCCATTTCTAGGAGAACTACATCGGTTTGAGGTCTACACAAACTATGTAGGCAACACTTAGATACATAGGGTATCTCAAGTTAGCTTGGTTGTACCTTATTTTATTTTTCCATACTTGTTTACCTTAAGGATTTTATGACTTTTGGCTATTTCACAAGTAACCACTTGTCTTTTAGTTTCCCCATACTTATTCGCCTTAGTTGTATGCTCATGGGTTTATATTGTGAGCATTATGCATGCAACTTTGATGCACTAATGACCACTTTGATTTTTATACGTGCTTACCATTTTATGAGCAACATTTTCCAATGCTCTCGTTATTTTGTGATTTATTTATAATCTTACCATTTTACGAGCTTATTCTCATTCCCATCCTTAGACGTCATAAGCATTATGAATTCACTTCATGTGTGAGAACTTGTCTACTATTTTTTAGTGTGTTTTTAGCCTAAACCATACTTGTGCGATTGTGTAATTTATTTGTGTTGATGTTTTCATGATTATGAATATCATCCCTTTCTTTTTATACACACCATTTTACGAGACCATTCCCATTATTTCCTCTACCAATCACTCATGTTTTTTAGATAATCATTTTATTCTATCCCATTTCTTGGGAGAACTACATTTGGCTTGAAGTCCATATTGGATCTTATGTCCATGGAACTATGTAGGTAATACTCACTTTCCTAATGCATTTGGAGTTAGCACGGCTACCCCTTCCTATTCTTTTATTCCCCCTATTTTGCTTATTTGTTTCATTGTCTCCTATATCCTTGGGGCAATGTTTGTCATCTTATTTGTGGCATTGTTTCCCTATAGCCTAGGGGAAATTTTTTTAGTATTTGGTTCTTACATTGTTATACCTACATCATTGAAATCTAGTTTAGGGTTCACCCTATCACCTAGAGTAACACCTCTATTACGCATGCACAAACAATTTGTTTTTTGTTTGCACTAACATTGTGATTAACCATTGTTTTTTTTGCCTTTGTTTATTTAGATAATTTATTTATTAAATTTTTCTTTTCTTTGAATTGTTTATTTATTTTGTTTGTGTTGTTTTAATTTATTTATTGCCATGTTTGTTTTGTTTATTGGTGTTTTATTGTTTATTTATTTTTATTTATTGGTGTTTTATTTTGATTGTTTATTTCTTTGTTTTGTTTTTATTTTTCATTTTGCCTTTATTGTTTCTTGATTTTCATAGGATTCTCACACTTTATTTATTCTTGAATCTTGATTACCCATATCTTGTACTTGAGTTGTGAATTTATGTATGTTCCTACATGTAGTTTATTGCATTATATTCACTTCAAATTTGATTTTTCATATCTTACACCTAAGTGATTTGTATTTGCATTTAAATTGAGTTTACCATGATTTGGATACACATTATTTTATTATATTTGTCTATAACTATGATATGTAGTATCCAAATCTATAATGACAATCACTTTGGTAGTGTACAAGCAATGGTGCCACAGTACTTCTCCTTGCTCACACTTGGCAAAATCTCTGACCTACCTTGATACTACCCAATTGAAAATTAATTAAATCACAAATGAATAATAATCCCTACTAGTTAAGATGTGTATGCTAGCTTACTATTACTCTATGAGTACAGATTTAGTACGTATCCCCCTTTCCTAATTTAACCTACTAAGGCAAAGACAAATTGTATCATGCTTCTATCTACCCTATTGGGGAAAATCATTGTGTTGATTATTATAACCTCCTTTGGGAAAATCACTGTGTTTTGATCTATCTACCCTACTAGGTAATTTTCACTTTGTTTATGATTATAACCACCTTTGGATAAATCATTGTGTTTCAATCTATCTACCCTACTGGGTTATTTTAACTATGTTAATGATTATAACCACCTTTAGGAAAATCATTATCTCATTTTTCCTTTTGGATCATGTCATTATGATAATGATTATAACCACATTTGGGTAGATCATTATCATTGCCCACCCTACTAAGGCATTTTCATTATGTTGATGATTATTACCACCTTTGGGAAAATCATTATTTTTATCTGTTCTACTGGGGCATCTCACTATGCCATTAATTATAACCACCATTGGGAAAATTAGTATTTTAACCCTCATTACTTATATGTTTTATCATTTCCTTCTTTTTAAGGGAACGTTCACCAACATTATTTATCACCCGTTCCCTCAAGGGGGCATTTAGGGCTCATCCATCACCTTCTAGGGCATTAGCCAAGGCATTAACAAAATTTTCATTATTTGAGAATACATTACTCTACCTGTATCTTAAAACATATTTCCAAATAGGGGCAAACTATAGACACCCCATTTTGGCCACAACCATGTTCTAACTAGACTTCAGATTGATTTCTAGCAAAAAGTGCAAATTAAGCCTAAAAATCACTAAATTTCCTAATTTCATCTGCACATCAGACATTAGTGCTCAAAATCATGTTTATGCATCCCTATTTTGGGTATTATCATGTATGTAATAGTAACCTCTCATGGATTCATCTCCAAACAACTTGTGACCTAACAAATTGATAGTTTGGCCTTTGGACCCATTAAGCTGGGCACTTGATCAATTCCTAAAGTGCAAAAATGCTAAGTAGAATGAATTAACTAAGCAAATAAAATTAAATAATCAAGTGAAATTTCAATGTTTAATTAATGAAAATAAGTTTTTTAAAGGAAATTTCAATAAAAATTAGGCCATGATGATGTCATCATCCTCAATGTCAAGGAATTAAAAATATCTCCTTAAAAGCCTTAAATTTAAAAATGAAGAGCCATACTTAATAAATGGGATCTCTATCTTAAATATTAATTATGTGTCCCCTCCTTAACTCAACTAGGGTTAATTAAAATCAACTACAATTATATCTAACCTAACTACACTTGGGTTACAGTTAGTTTGGAAGGATATAAATATAAGGCTTCACCCATTGTTCAACAAGCTCTCTTGGTGTAATATTATGATGCAAAAATACCTTAAAAGACCCTCTTTTTAGTTTTATAATGCTCATTTACTGAGAGAGAGACAATCCAAATCTAAGCCCAACATTGCCAAGGTGATATGGAGAGATGATGCAAAGAGCACTGTTGCTAAAGATTCTTTGATCACACAATCGAGTACATCCATCCATGGCCAATATACAAATCTTTCTCTCATGGAAGATAAATAATGGTTTTTTTGTCTCATATTTATAGTTACTTGTATTTTTCTCTTACTCCTTGAGTGTCTAGGCTTGAGGAGTTAGTTTTATTATTGTGTTTTTGTTTGATTTTAACCATACTAACACGATACTAATCTCCTTTTTTGGATTCTTATTGATCACAATATTTATATCAATCCATTTGTAGTAATAACTCACATAAAAATAATTAGGCCAACCATTAGGATACATTTCATTTGAAAGTTAGATGACTGTAGGGAAATGGACACTTGCATCAGTATAGGATGGTAGTATTGACACTATTGTTTATACCGAATGTTAGTGTTTAATGAGAAAGAAATCATGTATAGGTTTAAAACTTGTGGATATCAAAGATAAGTACATTTTAAACATTCTAGGAAAGATAAAAGACATGGGTGATCAACATAAGACTAGCCAGACTAAGAGATATAGGCCAAGGGGCACTAGATAAAGCAAAAGTGAGAAAGTTATAGAACTAAGAGGAACAACCAAGGTTTGAGTTTTCCAAATGTACAAGACCAAGGTGATATATAATCATGAAATATCATTTGCATTTATCCCCCTTTAATCTAGTAATTAAATTAATAGTTTAAAGGAAAGGAATGCATACTTGGGTGTGTGTGCACATCTTGTATTTGCATGTGCCCAACCTAAATGCTTTGTTGGTGACTGACCTACAACCAAGAGAATGTTACATAAAAAATTAGTGCATATAATTTGGGATTGAAAGTACTTGAAATTTATTGAAATTTAAAAATTAAGGTTTCACAGTATACCTATGTGTTGATGTATCCTCCTTACCTATTGGCAAGTTGTTTTGAAAAAGATATATCATTGTTACGCTCTAAAATTGAGATTAGGAAGAATATGGATAAATATTTAAAGTTTATATGTCCAAGGAGATATAGCGAGAGATATTAAATGACACATGCCCTTAACTCTAAATCAAAAGGTAAGTTGCCACCTAGTAGTTGAGATCAACTAAACTGAGCATCCCAATGATACTTACAACCTAGTGAGGTTGGATGATCAAATCCAACCTAAAAACTTGGAAATATTGAGTAATTTTATCATCTCAACCATACCAAAAGGTGAACCAACTATTACAGCATATTGGTTCAATAAAGTCTATAAAATTTTGTGGGCTATCAGTATGAAAAAGCCTGTGATGTGGTAATAGTCCATAAAAGAGTTTTGAAATGTGAACTGATTTGGATTTTGTAATATTAGGCATATGTTGCATAGTATATGCACCTTAGATATGTTTCATGTTGAAACTATGTATAACAATAATACCAATGTATAGATTTTACCACAAACTATGAATCTAAATCATATAATTTTGTGCTTTATCAAATTTGGATAACTATGTAAATGTGAAGGATATACTTCCAAAACATGCCCCCACTATATATGGAGAAATATGAAAACTAATATAAGAACCAATATGGATTACATGTTTCTCAAAACATGCCTCCACTATAATCAAGAGATATTGATTACTGAATAGGTGTGGATAGCATGCTTCAAAAGCAAACCACCACTAAATCTAGGAACTATGAATGTGTGGAATCCTTGCCATTATGACATGCCTCCACTGAATCTAGAAACTAATATAAGTATCATATACTAAATGAATGTGGATAACATACTTATAAAGCATGACCCATTGAATCTGTAAACTATGCCAAGTGTGGAGAACATATTTCTATGACATGCCCCCACTGATATGCCCCTCTTTTGAGGTGAAGGAAAGATAGGAACTAGTAGTTACCTCACCTCAAAATGATAAGACAATTATATAATTTGTGAATGTAACCATGTATCATATAGAAATAAAATGCCTAGGTAGATATATCAGTGAAGTGCATAGATTTGTAGATGATATTTTATGTTTATATAACACCTTAGTCTTGTAAACTTCAAAAACTCAAACCTTGGTTGTCCCTCTAAGTTATTTTTTTATTCCCACTTCCACAAGTCTCACATATACTCCATTTTTTGCCCCTTAGCCTATATCTCTTAGTATGATTGTTCTTATGTTGATGACCCAAGTCTTCTATCTGACCCAGAATGCTTAAAATATACTTATCTCCCGTATTTTCAAGTTTTAAACCTATACCTACTTTCTTACTCCCTAAACACTAATGTTTGGGATAGACAGTAGCATAGACATTGTTGTCATATCTTGAATCAAGTGTCCAATCCCATAAAGTCATATAATTTTCAAATGAAATGTATCATAATGGTTAGCCTAAGTGTTTTAATGTGATTTAATACTCCAAAGGGATTTATATAAATACAAGAACAACACTCATTATTTCCTCACTTGGTAAGACCTAGAAAAGACCAAAGAGACCAAGGAAACTCATAAAAATCACTCTATCAAGCATTCAATTAATCAAATCTTCCCTATTTCCATACCAATCATAAGGACTGCACATCTATAAGTCTGAAGCACTAAAGGATCAGCCCAAGGGCCCAATTTTCCAAGTTATAAGCTAGGTCACTATTTTACTTATTTTGCACATATTATATTATTCACACACGATCCAACACATAGGGGATAACTACATGATTCTTGGACCCTATTCTAGAGTTGGATATGTAGGCAGTGCCCTATGACATCATGGTCTTTGTCACATTTAGTTTTCCCTTATGGATATTTGAATCATTAATTAGTAGATCATGTGTTCATTATTGAAAGATCTATTATTTATTTTTGAGTTGGATTTGTATAAGTTGTTTGGTTAATAGATATATTAATTTTTATAGTTTTTGCATTATGCTTATGATCATAATTTTTATATAATTCTTGCATTCAATATTTTTTATGGTTATATGTTGATTATTATGATGATAAAAGCTAACTATCAGTTTATTCGATGACATGGATGTAGAATATTTCTGCCCTCACTGATAGTGTGGAGGAAGAGTATCATTAGAGGGGGGAGAAGATATCTACAATAGGGATTGAGAGAGAAAGTTGAAATGGATCCATGCACACACCACTACTCTTTGAATTGGAATGAAATCTATGATGCTTGCATTAATACTTTAAATATTGTTTATTTTGATTTCATAACTTATAAATGTCTGCTAAATGACTATTGTGACGTGATGCTTCTCACTGCATTATGCTTTGTAGAAACATAAGTTTGTTGTATTTTGTTATTTGATCATATCATGCTTATCCATCTAGTTAACCATTTGATATAGCATGTACCAATTCATGGAATTTATTATCTTATTTGGTTATATATGCATACCTTTTTTAAAATTTTGACTACTTTTGGTTTGAATGGATTATTTATCTTATCGTCTAAGTTTAAGAATTCTTGATGACATTACCCTTTTGATAGCAAGGTCAAATAAAAGTAACATTTATTAAGTCTTGTTTGTAAGTTAAAAGCATGAATAGGTAATTAGGGGCAAATACCCCCCCAAGGTAAATTATTTAGTTATTATGTCAAAGTTTTATATTTCATAGAGGTTTTTATGTTCGAATAAAGCTATGATTTGTTTAGAAGCTTTGAATTATTTTTATTATTGGGTACTTTTGATAAAAAGTAAAGAGATTCAAATTAGGGTTCTTATTTTATATTCTCATTATGAATTGATAATGTGGCATCCATTATTGGGAATAGAATGATGACTATGGGATTAACTTTATATAGTTTAAGTGGAGCATTAAGTAAGGCAGTTACATGTTAGCAGCTCGTAATAGTTGCATGAAATTATAGAAATCATGCAAGAAATGTATGAATAGACAAAAAAAGGATAATAATTATGGTGAGAGTGAAGATAAGTGACATGGAGAAGTAGAAGAACAGGGATTTTGATAGAAAAAGAAAAGGTAGTCCATTCATACAATAACTACAGGTCTTTAATACCTAGGTTAGTTTTTCTCTTGTTATTTTGAAGAATTTTACAATGAATGTTATGGGTTTTATGATAAAGAGGTTTATGTGAAATATTTGAAAAATCCTATTCAGAATATTGAAATCCCATGGTATAGGCCTAAGGATGGAATTTGATTCCATTCTCTAGCCTATAAAATAGAGATCAAAACCCATAACCATCAAAAATTTGGGTTCTTTGTATTGAGTTTTGAAATCATAGCTATTATTACAAAATTTGGGTTTCTTGTCTTAATATTTGTATACAAAAAAATTGGATTCATTGGTTTGAAGTTTGTATATTGAAATGTGGGCATTCACCCACAAACATAAAGATTTATCTCTTTTGATTCCTTGACCATTATCAATTGAAGAAATCTTATATCCTCATATATTTTCTTGATAGTTGAAAACAAGTCCTAATGAAGCATAATTATACTTATATTACCAAAATATAAGGGTTGTATTTTGAGTTTACTTCAAACCTTGGCTATTCTTTTGAATTACTATTTGATAACTTGTAAGGGTTGATAATAATTAAAGGGAATAGAGGCTTATTTAGTTATATTTATATGATTGTGTGTGTGTGTGTATGTGTATTCATACATACGGAGCTAGTTACAATACCATTGAGACCTAGAAACTTATTGAATTTAGAATGACTAATTTCAGGTGTGTGTAATCTTTGTGAAACTTGAGCTTAAGAATATCCCTTGTAAAATCCTTTTGGGTAAGGCCAAAGAGACTTCTTATGAGAAATATGGTAGAATGGATAGTTTATTTAAATGATAAAATTAAACTTGTATTTATTTATTTAATAGCCAACTATAGGCTTATTATTGAGTCATTCACTAATTTAATACACTTAAGTGGGAATAAAAGTAAACCCTATATACAAAAGTCAGTGATGGATATGTTAATCTAGTAGTAGGTGGTTACGTATTGTAAAACTGCAAGAGAGAGATTGAGTATAATTATACACAAATGGAATAATTATATTAGATTTGATATTTGACTTCTTAAAGGTGTTTAGGGGACCAATAGTTAGTATATCAGTTGCCTTTATATGGATCTTATGAAATGAGAAGTATGCAAGTAGTAAATAAAGATAGGTGAGTTTGTCCACATATTTATTTGAACTTGACTTGTTTTACAACCACATAAATAATATGGGATTTGGTGACCATCTTTTAGTATGAATAGAATAAGTGTTTAAGATAAATATATTATTTAATTATTTATTTTTACAATATTATGATGGCTTCTTTATAGGGGTATATTTGGAAAATTTTGAGGAAGATTATGCTAGATTTGACGGTGATGGTTTCCTAAACAATTAAATTTATAAAAGTTATTTCTATCAGGATATAGTGTATGACTATTATAAATACCTACATATTAACATGGTGATATGATAAGATGAAAGTATAAAATAACATGAGCATAATTGTTAAAGAATTAAATGTTAATTTCTAGCTTGTTACATGGACTTGAATTTAGTTAGAATTATTGATTTATGGTTGTCAGATTCTTGAATTATGATGATTATATCATTTATGGTGGAATGGTATTGTACTAGTCTACTCTTGAAACCTTTTGTTTTAACTATATGAGATCTAAGGTTGGTTGTAGATTAGTATCAGATGTACTTGTTAGAATTATAATAGATGGATATGTTTGGATAAAAGCATAGAACAACTTGATTCTTGTTCTAGCTTAATAAACATATCTACTATGGAATTAGTGAATTAGCTAGATTTAAGATTTATGATTGCCTACATCTTTCATTGTTGCATAGCACTTATTGCTCTATTTTTTAATATTTATTTGTATATTATGTATTGATAATAGGAGGTACATATATGAGTATTATTGTGCAAACAAATTTCCTAGTGAATACCATATTCTTGAGTATGATTAACATTAATTATTAACCTAGGGTGTGTACACTTTTCAAGGATGTCAACATTATATATGCATTATTGATTCATAAATCAACTTACTTTACTAGTTGCAGTACAATGAACTTATGTTGAATTCATCAGATAGTTATATATTAAATTATTATGATAGAAATACAAAAATAATTCACACTTATAAATCACACATGCATCACACTTTATATAATCAAACTAATAATGAAATCTACTTACACACACTTAACTAAGGAGGGTCAGTATCTTCACTACAACTCCTTTCAAGGGGGCCCTTTCTCATTTAGAACTGAGTTCCAATCTTTCTCTGAGATATTTGAAAAATATTCTTAAAGAATCAACTTTATCATTACTCAAATCTATAGTAATTAAAGATTACTATAGAGGACTACAATGCAATGACTTCTATAGTTATATTAACTATACAATCTTCAATTCAACTCACTAACTCATAATCTGATCTTGGTTCTGCCATCAAATACAGAAGGCAGTTTATTAACTTCTAACCAAAGACACCAAACTAAAAAAAATAAAAATACATAAAAACTACCCCAGTCAACCTTAAAGTGGTTAGTAACTGAAGTTACTTATTTTAGGCTTGACTGGGCTAAGGATAAGGTATACTATTTTATTGTTTTATTTTTTTATCTCCTTCTCATTGTCCTTGTCTTTCTCATCTTTCGTAGCATATCCAAATTTATTTGCATGTAGGGAATCCATACAATAGCTATGGTCCTTTCCAATCATCCATTCGGTTCTCAAGATATTTAGATGTGTCCTTAAGATCTAATCACAATACTAGCTCTATTTTGTACAATGGTTGTGGGTAACCTATAGGTGAAGCCTAAAGTTGCTACAGGCACTTTACAGTGGCTACTAAAAACCTATAAGTGAAGCCTACAGTTACCACAAGCAACCTATAGTGGCTATAGTCAGTCTATAGGTAGAGTCTACAGTTGTTGTAAGCAACTTGCAGTGGCTACGGGCAGTCTTTAGGTGAGCCTATATTTATTTTGGGCAACCTATAAGTGTTGTGCCAAAATGAGATCTTGCAGCCTTACATTATCCTTTAAATGCTTGTTAAATAAAGTTCCATAAATATAATATAATCAGGGAAAAAGCATCCATAATTCATAACATAACATATATATATCAATGCACACACAAAATCATAAATTTGTTCATTCATTTATATGATTCATGGATGGTTATGGGGATTTACATAGAAAAATATATGTACTAGGTATGGATGAGGCTAAAAAATAGAGTAATTAGTGGCCTCATCACACCCCCTACTTAACCTTTTGCTCATCTTCGATCGGGACTTGGTTGCCTTTTGAAACCATAGGATTTTTTTAAATCAAGGGGCTCAGTACAACCTGACCCTTCAAGGATATAGAAGCCTTTAGCATCATCAATATTCTCCCATATTTTCTTCTTAGCTTCTCTATCAGCTAGGACCTTTCCCTCCCAGTCAGGAATTAGGAACTAAAACAAAGGAGGTTGAAACATCAATCCCAACCATTTTACCCTTCTCTTCCTAACAAGCTCAATATACATGTATACTTTATGTATGGCCTTCCTAAGGTTTTGAGGAGAGTAAGATTCCTTTATTTTTAAAGAATCAAAGAGTTTTTCCCATTTGTGAGAACAAGAAAGAAAAATTTGCCTACCATCTCCTTACATAAGACTCAAATAATGATTCTAAACTTCTACCTGTTTCCTGATAACCCATGCTTGTGGAGTACTTGAGTTCATGAAGGAGATCCATTCTTCTATTACAACATCTGGATCACTTGATTCACCCTTGATCATCAGGGTAGCTTCTTTTTCTTTTTCTTAATGCTCTTCCACTTGTTTCCTTCTTCTTGTTTCATTAAGAACATATGAATAAATTGCATTCAGTTGGACATCCCCCAAGTAGATGTTTGGATTCCAATCTACATTACTAGGTATATCATATTGGTGGATGTAAAACTCACTGAACTAAGATTGGAGGTTAGGATCATCATGTCTATATACTTAAAAGAAATATTTGGGGTCACAAACCATGTAAAATTGATCATTATAGATCCTATCATATCTAAATTTAAGCCATCTCTCTTCTAAGTAGACAGCATTCACCCTAGAAGGTGGTTTGCACTCCATTAACATTTTAGTGGTTTCATGCATTTTATTAATCTTTTCTTGTAGATACTTGATCCTAGTTTCAACCATTTCTAGTCTGTATTTTAGGTCATCTTGTTGTTCTTTTGTTTCAACATATACTTTAAATATCTTTACTAACTTCTTGTAGTGAGTTTCATCATCACCAAATTATTCTTTAAGAAAATATAGGAGGTCATCAGTTTCTATAGGTGTGGCAACTAAAATATCCACATCAATATCTTCTTCTATTGTAGGTGTTTTTGTAGTGGAAAATAGAGGAGGAAATATATTATAGAAGGGTACCAAAGCTAAAGTATAATATGTTACAGGTGCTTCTATGGCCAAGATAGATGAAGTTGTTGCAGGCTCCTCCAAGGAATCTATTGTAGGTTCCTTCAATAACCTTTCTCTATCCATAGAAGGTTCTACAAATTTTGTTGCCCCTAAAAGTATTTAAATGCCTCTCTTACCTTTCAATTTTTTTATCTCATTTCTCAGTCTATATATTTTTTTCATAGCTTGTTCCAATGTTTGGAACTATTGGGCATGAGGAAATATCCCTTATTCTACTTATTTTTCCATAGTCTCTTATTTAACCAATTCCTCTTCTACTACAAGTTGATCTATCATTCTTAATTCTTCTTCTGTATACCTAATGTTTTTGAGGAGATCAATGTCTTTCTCAATGAATCTAGATGGCTAGGGTGACTATTCTTCTTCTTCCTTGGCAAATTCCTCATCAATAAACCATTCTTTAATTTCAAACCCATCAGGGGTCTTTCAAAACTTGGGATATTTCTTTGGCTTTTCATCCTCACTGATGTCTATGGATGAAGAGGTTGTAGTTGTCTTTTATTTCTTAATTATTTGAGATCTCTTGGGAAGAGGTCTCCTTCTTCTTGATATCATGGGTTTTTTTCCTTTAGTTTTCATCTTCCTTTAAAGAAGGGTGGCTGATGGAACTTGTTCTTCTTATGAAATAGTTGATGGAAGAACTTCCTCTTATCCTAAAGAAGCTATGGTGGAAGAATCAATATATGGTGAGGAGATAGTGGGAGAAGGAATATGTTGTTGTGGACTTCCCTCCTCTAAGTTAGAAGGAGGTAGGACTAGTTTATTTCTCTTTCTTCTATCCATAACAGTTTTAGATGGACCCTCAATAGCTATAGGCTGGCCAGTAGCACTAGTGCCCTCTACATCTTCCTGTATAATCTATTGGGCTTGCTCTTTAGGGGATTCCTCCTCATTATTACCCTCTTCTTACTAAAGTTCATTATTTCCTAGGGCTAAAAATTATTTCCCAAAGATCAGGTCTGACATATTTTATTCCATGTTTAGTTATCAACCATATTAGGCAATGATAGGATAGGGCTTTTTCAATACCCTATTGATAATTTTTGGACATCCTTTTTAGAATATTTTATGGGTGATTTGGAACATTAATGGTTTTGTCATGACTTAAATGATTTAAAAATTTAAACTGAAGAGTTTGAATTAGGGAATACCTTCCTTCATAGGTCATATATCTAATTATGTATGAGGCTATCTCCCTCTAGACTGTAGGTAAGTTGAGTCTCTGTATTCCACCTTTCTTCATTACTAGTCTTTCATCTCCCTAACAAAACTATTGTCTAGCTTCTTAACCATTGGGTTTATCTTACCAATTTTCTTCTATACTTGGTATCTCAGTTTCCTGGCTCACCAGTTCTTCAATGATTGGTGTACAGTAGCTTGATCTCCAGTAAAATATCTTGTAAATTCCCTAGCAAGAGGTTTTGAGAAATGTCACAAATTTTTAAAATAAGTGGTCCAAACAACTCTATTGAAGATAGCCCATATGAATTGGTCTCCCTAAAGTTGCATATGATCCATGGGTTCTCTCCTCACAACTGACCCTCCCATTCTACTAAGTTCAGATTCTTTTATCAATCTTTTCAACCAGTAATTGGCAACACACTCTATTTGGCTTATAAAAATCTGCTTATAGTAAAGTAAGGTTTGTTCAACAATTGTATTTTATGGTTACAGGATATAGGTTTATAGATTATGAAATGCTTTAACTTTGCATGAATGGTTGTAATTCCAAGGGAAAGTAATGAATTTAATTATTTTCTCTATAAGGTATTATGGCCTCATTATGGCATCTAATATCTCGTGTATGGATCCCCTAATGCATGGTATTCTCACCTATAGCATCCTCCCCCCATATAAGCCATCACATGTTCTCAAGTGATGTCGAGTGAATAAGATGGAAGGGATAGAATGGGGTCATAATTAGGGGTATATGTGTGGGTTGGGATGTCATCATGTGGGTTTAAGTGTGAGTTGAGGGGTATTAATGAATGACATATTTTATAATTTAATACATTTTTTAATATCATACATGTTATATTAAAACAATTAATACTTTTCAATGATCAAAATATACGACATACCTTTTTAATAGTTTACCTAGGGTGACATCAAGGATTTGCATGCAAGTGATTAACAGAATGAAATGATTGTGCTTGTAGTTGTAACTAGATTTAAGTGGGCCCTTTTATAGTAATTATAAGATCATAATATGGTATGCTTCTATGGTGCCCTCAACATGCTTGCATGTGATTCATGATAGCCTAGATGGAACTAGAACAGGAGTCTTAGACTTGGATGAGAGATTATTGCTCTCCTACCACAAGGTGGTTATTGTAGAGCTAAGTGATCTAAGTTAGGTGTTGTATGAACATGGAAGAGGGTAGTTGAAGGTGTTGTTACTTTATGATCTTCTTATGCATGAGCCTACATGATTTGTCTCTGTGTTGTCTTACTACTTATGGATTTTGCCTACTGACTTTACCTTGTTATTTAGGGGTAGGCTAGAGTAAATTTTTGATTTTTCTACTATAATCCTCCATTATTTATTTGGATAGTCTAGTGTCTTCCTTGTATGCTCAAAATCTCATATCCAAGGCCATAACTTAGAGTTTGAGAAGATCTATCCTGCATGTGCTTATAGAGATGTTAGATATGCCTATAATAACTAGAGATGGTACCCATAGCAACTATCAGGTTGTGGCTAGTTATGGAAAGATTGCATGTAGCAGCTATAAAAGAGCCCATAACAACTGAAATAGGTGCCTACAGTAGCTCCAAAAGATCCCATAGAAACTGAAAGAAGTGCTTATAGTAGCTATAAAATAACCATTGACAACTGGAGGAAGATGAATAGTTTTCTTGGAATGATTGTTTATTTTTCATTTTTGTTTTTACACCTAAATAGCCAGCAAGCTAGTTTTCTATTTAGGTCCATTTTATAGTTTTGGGCAGCTAGCAGGGTGGCTTTCTACCCAAAAACTGTCAACAACACACAAAAAGGGTTTTTTTTATTTATTTTTTTTAACTATAACTACTATCCACAGTAGAATATTTCTTCTGAGTCCTTACCAAGTCAATAGTGAGGGTGACTAGTCAAGGACAAAGCAAAGGTCTCAGTCTTCATGCTAGAGGAGGGTTAAGATGTCCTCTTCTCCTTATTCATCTATGTGTTGGTTAGTTTTCCCTTTGTCTAGTAAGACATCATGTTGATCCATCACATCATTATATATATTTTGTAATTGCATGTGTATGTGCTTGAAAAGCATCTCATAAGTGAGTGGTTATTTGTACAACTTTATTATATGACTATTGACTAGTAGATAGAATCTTATCAGATCAATGGTTTGGAGTTACACTGCTCAATTGTCATAAACATGCTCAATCTAAAATGGATCAAGCCATTTGGTCCGGAGTTTGCTCTTGTGATCCTTACATTTTGAATCAAAAAGAAGGGCCCAATATCTTACATTGAATTGCCTAGTATTAATGTACCTATCATGCCAACTAATATGTTGGTGTTGTATAAGTTATGTGGTCTATAATTCTTATTATTTGTATTCATTTAAGGCATTTAGTTGCATAATCATTTCTTTTTGTGCTTCAAATATATCCATCCCAAGTATTAGTGTTGTCTGTAAGGTCTTATGTTCAAATTCTATTAGCAAGACAAGTTTCTTCTCATAGACTAACTCATATGGGGTGAAACATGTAGTAGTCTTTCACATGATTCTGTAAGCCCAAACAACTTTAGGAAGTCTATCCTTCTAATCCTTGTGGGACATACTAATAGTCTTGGTCAAAATATTTTCTAACTCCCTGTTGGTGAATTCCACCTATCCATTTGATTGTGGATGATATGGAGTTGATTTTTTATGCCTAATCTCATATTTTTAGACTAAAGGAGTAATTAAACTAGTAATGAATTGGGGTCCTTGATCAGTGACTATTTCTCATGGCACACCATATCTTATGAATATTTTTTCATAGAAGAAAGTTGTCACCTTCTCATCCTTGGTGTGTGTAAGAGCCTTGACTTCCACCCATTTAGTGGCATAGTCAGTGCATACAAATTTGTACTCTTTGTTGTTAAATTTTGGATCAAAAGGTCCTAAAAAGTCTAGGCCCCATTTTTCAAATGGTTAAATCACCATTTGAGGCTGCAAAGATATCTCATCTAAATGTGTAGGTCTCTCTATACGTTGACATATGTCACAATGAGTAGTATACATTATTGCATCTTTATGGAATAAGGGCCAATAATATTTTATATTCAATATTTTTACTACTATATGCTTGGCTACAAAGTGCTCTCCACAAGGTTCATCATGGTAGGCTTTGATGATGGAATCAGGCCTAGATAGAAAATAAATTTGGACAACCATGAATACCTACAACTTTTTTAAATCAAATCTCTTCTTTATTTAGGAACGAAGTTTTGTGGGAGTAACCCTGTGGCAAGGTAGTTAGCAATATCAGCATACCAAGGTGTGGTAAGGGTGAGGGAGAATAGGTGCTCATCTAGAAATGAATCATCCACTACGGTATCTTCTTCAAGGGATTATAGGTGTAATAAGAAATTAGTGATGACATTGTCCCTACCAGGTTTATCTATAATGGTGATATCAAATTATTGTAATAAGAGCAGTCATCTTATCACTCTAACTAGAATAGTTGGTTTGTTCATAAGATATCAAATGGTTGTATGGTCTGTATGAACAAATACTTGATACCTTGCGATGTAATGACGAAACTTATTCATAGCATAGACTACTACCAAGAACTCTTTTTCAATAATTGTGTAATTTAATTTTGTTGCCTGTAGGTTCTTGCTTACAAAATAGATAACATAATTGAGCACTCCTTATTTTTTCCCTAGCATAGCTCTTAGAATAGTATCTAAAATGTTTGTATAAATATGGAAGGGAAGCTTCCAATCAGGACCACGTAGAACAGGGGTAGTGGTCAATAATTCCTTTAATTATTTGAAGGTTGTATCACAAGCAAGAGTCCAGATGAATTAAGTATCTTTAGTCAAGAGAGTGAATAATGGTGTTACTAATTTGTTGAAATTATTGATAAATCTTCTATAGTAACTAGCTTGTCCTAAAAAACTATTGACATCTTTCTATTTTTGAGGAACATAGAGATTTTTTATGATGTTGATTTTTTTAGGATCAACATTAATTTCTTCAGTAGATACATGGTGGCCTAAGACAATGCCTTCTATCATAAGCATGTAATATTTATTGTGAATTAAAGACAAATGATGCTCTTGATAGCATTGTAGCACTTTCTCCAAGTGGTTTAGGCACTCATCAAATGTGCCTATAGTAGCTAAAAAATATCCCTTAGAAATTGGAAGAAGATGAATAGTTTGCTCAGAATGATTGTTTATTTTGTATTTTTGTTTTTACCCCTAAATAACCAGCAAGATGGTTTTCTATTTAGGCTCATTTTATAGTTTTGGATAGATAGTAGGCTATTTTTCTACATAGAAACATCCAAAAATGCCCAAAAAATATTTTTGTTGTTGGGTTTTTTTACCATAACTACTACCTACAATAGAATATTTATTCTGGGTCCTTACTAAGTCAGTAGTGAGGGCGACTGGTCAAGGACCAAGCAAAGGTCTTGATCTCCATGCTAGAGGAGGGATAAGATGTCCTCATATCCTTCTTCATCTATGTGTTGGTTGGTTCTCCCTTTGTCTGGTGAGACATCATGTTGATCCAGCACATCATTGTATCTATTTTATAATTGCATGTGTATGTGCTTAGAAAATTCTTCCTAAGTTAGTGTGTTATGTACCTAGGGATATGATATATGGGTTGATGGAGATGCTGACATGTGGCACACATCCCCTTAGTTAGTTATATGGGTATAATATATTAGGATAATAGAGTAACTTATGGACGTAGTACATTGGGTAATGGTCAGCCTACATTGGATTAGGAGGTTATCCATCCATGGGTTAGATAGATGTATATATAGGAGATGAATATCATGGTAAATATATCAAGTAAGCATTGAGTCTTCTATTGTAAGGATATTGGAGGTTGTCCCCTTGAAGAGACATTGTGGAGTTATTCCTTCCTAAAGGAGTATTATATGGTGTTTCCCTACCTTAAGGGTATTTTTACATATATTGAATATAAAGATCATAACAAGTGGTATCAGAGCTTCGATTTGGGCAATTTGTGTGGAACGAAACAATAATTTCACTATATCTTCCGAAATATAAGGAATTTTTATTTGAAATTTTTACTAAAGATGTAAGAAATATAATAGAATCGTTTGATTCGTTTTGAGGGAGTTATTGATATTTTAGGGTTTATAATAATTTCACTATATCTTCCAAAATATAGGGAATTTTTATTCAAAATTTTTACTAGAGATGTAAGAAAATTTAAGAGAAGTACAGTAAAAATTTTAGAATTTTTTGAGTTGTTTGGAGTGATTTATTGTAATTTTATGGATCAATTTTGACATTTTAGGATTTTATGAACCCTAATTTATTTGTGGATCATGGAGTTGCAAATATTTTCAAGGGAAGATGATATTGATGCTAGAGAATGGTGGATCCTTTTGGAGAATTATTTTACAAAAACTTTTGGGCAAAGATGATTAACTCCTTTCTTGTCTGGGCCTGCACTAGATCGGTTTGATCAGTTGAGCTGTACAGAAAGGTTTTCTCCATGGAAAGAAATGGAACATATTTTTTTATATTGATGGGCTATAAAACAAGAAGCAAAAAAAGAAGAATCAGTAGTAGAAGAAGAAAAAATATAAAAAGAAGAAGAAATAGAAGAATCAGTAGAAGAATAAGAAGAAGAAGTAGAAGAAGCAAATGAAGAAGAAGAAGAAGAAGAAGAATTGGATGATAAAGGTTCAAATTATTTGGCTCCAAAGAAATATGAGTCAATTTTTCAATTTCATGTATGCATTCAAAAGAAAAGGGTTATTGTGTCCATAAACCCTACCAGTAAGTATAACTTCATCAACATGAATGTGGCCAAGCATCTACATGTTTAAGCAAAGAATATCAAAGAGGTTCAAGTAGATGGTAAGAATATTTCAATGTTTGAAGATATGAAGCTCATTATGGAAAAATATGTTTTGCATTTAGATTTTTATGCTTTGGATATGGATGATGTGGATATAGTTCTTGGATATCCATGGTTAGAGACTTTGGGAACAATGACTATTAATGTTCAGAAAAAGTTCATGAAGTTTTGGTATAAGAAAAAGAAGATAACTTTACAAGATAACATAGTGAAAAAGGCACCAATAACAATCCAAGTAGATCATGAGGATAAGATGGAAATAGGTGATGAAGAACATGATGAAGATTCAGATGATATAGATAAAGACACACTACAAATGAGCACTTCATCTACTCAAGAGACAAAGAAGGAAAAGGTGGAAGAGGTAGAATCAAAGGTGGATAAGGTCAAAGTATTGGAAAAGGTTGAGGTATATAGACACCCACATCATCATGAGAGGAAACAATCATGGAACCAGGTGAGGAAGTGTCATAATAACAATCATTTTGTCTATACAGGAAATAAAATTTCCAATCATTATGGATATGTATGGAATCCAAAGAAAAAATACTATGGCACATGGAATGAATGGGGAAATCACTATGACTATGCATGGAAGAATACCTACTATGGTCATGGTTGGAATCAGAGTAGCACAGTAGAATATGGTACATGGAATAAAAAGAGGAATAATTATGATTGGACACCAAAGCAGTATAATTATGATCATAAATGCAAACAAAGGAGCACAAGGGAATTTGGAAACAAGCTTGGAGAGCTATCACCTGCCAAGATCACATATGGATGGTTAGATGATCGAGATTGGAGATAAGTGTGCAATGATTTGAAGCACACTCATTATTTGGTTTCTTCCTATGTTTCAAGGATGAAACATGTCAAGGAGGGAAGTAATATTATGTACCTAGGGATATGATATATGGGCTGATGGAGATGCTGACATGTGGCACACATCCCCTTAGTTAGTTATATGGGTGAAATATATTAGGATAAAAGAGTAACTTGTGGAACTATTACATTAGGTAATGGTTGGCCTACATTGGATTAGGAGGTTACCCATCCATGGGTTAGATAGATGTATATATATAGCAGATGAATATCATGGTAAATATATCAAGTAAGCATTAAGTCTTCTATTGTAAGAGGATATTGGAGGTTGTCCCCTCGAAGAGACATTGTGGAGTTATTCCTTCCTAAAGGAGTATTATATAGTGTTTCCCTACCTTAAGGGTATTTTTACATATATTGAATATAAAGATCATTACAGTGGCTTTTTGTACAACTTTATTCTATGGCCATTGACTAGGAGATAGAATCTTATTGGATCAATGGTTTGGATTTGTACTCCTCCATTATCATAAATATGTTCATTCTCAAATAGACCAAGCCATCTAGTCTGAAGTTTGCCCTTGTGATCCTTACATTTTGAATCAAAAAAAAGGGCTCAATCTCCTACATTGAATTGCCCAGTCTTAATTTACCTATCATACCTGCTAATCCATTGGTGTTGTACAAGTTATGTGGTCTATAATTCCTACTATCTATATTCATCTAATCATTCAGTTACATAAGCCTTTCTTTCTATGCTTCAAATATAACCACCCCAAGTGTTAGTGTTGTCAGTAAGGTCTCATGCTCAAATTCTATTAATAAGATAAGTTTCTTCCCATAGACCAAATCATATGGGATGAAGCCTATAGTAGTCTTCCATGTGATTCTATAAGCCCAAATAGCTTGAGGAAGTCTAGCCTCCCAATCCTTAGGGGACATACTAACAATCTTGGTCAAAATATTTTTTAACTCCTTGTTGGTGACTTCCACCTATCCATTAGATTGTGGATGATATGGAGTTGATTTCTTACACCTAATCTCATATTGTTGGACCAAAGTAGTAATTAAACTAGAATTGAATTGAAGTCCTTGATCGGTGACTATTTTTCATGGCACACCATATCTTGTGAATATTGTTTCATAAAGGAAAGTTGCCACCTTCTCATCCTTAGCATGTGCAAGAGCCTTGACTTCCATCCATTTAGTGACATAGTCAGGGCATATAAGGATGTACTATTTTTTGTTATATTTTGGATCAAAAGGTCTTAAAAATTCTATGCTCCATTTTTTAAATGGTTCAAGCACCATTTGAGGCTACAAAGGCATCTCATCTAAACATGTAGGTGATCCACATCCCTTCTTATGGATAGCGTATCTCCTTAGGGACCGATCAATGCATGCCATGTGTCTGACTGGGAATCACCTTGGGTGCTTCAGTGGCAAGCCTATATGGGGATCTAGAAGAGGACCCAGATCACTCCAAAGCTTTTGGCGTGACGGCTAGTCCTTCTATTGGTATCAAAGCTAGGTCTCGAGGTCAAGACCTACAAAAGCTGGTGGGCATGATCCACATCCCTTCTCAGGGATACGCCTCCAAAGGTGGTCAGCACTCGCCATGCATCTGACTAGGAATCACCTTAGGTGCTTCAGTGACTGGCCATATAGGGGTCTGGAAGAGGACCCAGATCACTCCAGAGCTTTTGGTGTGACGGCCAATCCTTCTATTGTGATCTGGGTCCTCTTCTAGATCCCCATATAGGTTAGCCACTAAATCACTTGAGGCAATTCCCAATTAGACACATGGAGTGCATTGATCAGTCCCTGAGGAGAGATGATATCCTTGAGAAGGGATGTGGATTCGTAGGTCTCTCTATACACTGACATCTATCATAATGAACAGTATACCTTATTGCATCTTGATGGAGTAAGGGCCAATAATATCTTATATTCAAGATTTTTAATGTTGTATGATTGATTGTAAAGTGCCCTCCATAGGGTTCATCATGGGAAGCTTGAGGATATTTAGAACTTCATCTTCTCTGAGACATCTTATGATGATGGAGTCAGGCCCAGTATAGAAAAAAAATCTGAATAGCCATGAATACCTTCCACTTTTTGAATCAAATCTCTTCTTTGTTTAGGGAGGAAGTGTTGTGGGAGCAACCCTCTGGTAAGGTAGTTAGGAATATCAGCATACCAAGGTGTGTTAAGGGTGAGGAAGAATAGGTGCTCATCTAAAAATGAGTCATCCACTATGGTATCTTCTTTAGGGGATTGTAAGCATGATAAGAAATTAGATATGATGTTGTCCCTACCAGGCCTATCTATAATGGTGATATTAAATTCTTGTAATAAAAGCAACCATCTTATCACTATGGCTGGAACAGTTGGTTTGTTCATAAGGTACTGAATGACTGCATGATTTGTGTGAATAAAGACTTGATACCTTATGATGTAGTGATAGAACTTGTTGATAGTGTAGACTACTACCAAGAACTCTTTTTCAATAACTATATAATTTAATTATATTGCCTATAGGTTCTTGCTTACAAAATAGATAACATAATTGAGTGTTCTTTATTTTTGGCTTAGCACAGCTCTTAGAATATTATCTAAAATGTTTGTATAAATATGGAAGACAATCTTCCAATCAAGACCATGCATAACAGGAGTGGTGGTCAATAATTCCTTTAATTATTTGAAGGTTGTATCATAGGCAAGAGTCTAGATGAATTCAACATCTTTAGTCAAGAGAGTGAATAATGGTGCTACTACTTTGCTAAAATTATTGATAAATTTATTATAATAATTAGCATGTCCTTAAAAATCTTGACATCTTTCTATTTTTGAGGAATAAGGAGATTTTTTATGATACTAATTTTTGCAACGTCAACATTAATTCATGCAGCAAATACATGACGGCCTAATATAATGCCTTCTATCATAAGCATGTAGAATTTCTTGTGACTTAAAGACAAATAGTGTTCTTGATAGCATTGTATCACTTTCTCCAAGTTTTTCAGACACTCATCAAATGTTTCTCCATAAACAGTGAATTCATCTATATAAATTTCTGCACATTCATTTGCCATATATGTAAATATACCCAAGATAACCATTTGGAATGTTACAGGAGCATTACACAGCCCAAAAGGTAATACAACATAAGCATAATACCCCAGGGATAAGTGAAGGTGGTCTTCTCCTGGTCCTCAAGAGCAATTATAATTTGGTTGTAACTATTGAAGCCATCTAGAAAAGCAAAATCTTTCTTCCCTGCTGGTATGTCCAATACTTGATCAATGAAAGGTAGAGAAAAATTATCCTTTCTAGTTGTTATATTAAGTTCCCTATAATCTATGCATACACATAATTTTCCATTTTTTTGGTACAATTACCAAAATTTAAATGCATTCACTATCTGAGATGGGGTATATAAATCTCACAGTCAAGAGTTTCTATAATTCCATTTTGACTATTTCTCTAAGAGCTAGATTCATCTTACGTTGTGGTTATCTGATTGGTTAGCACTCTTATTTGATATGGGATATGATGTGTGCATGTTTTTAGGCTGATTTTATGCATGTCCTCATAATCCCATACAAAATCACATTGGTTTGCATGCAACATGTTGACTAGGCATTTTTCCTCATTTGACTCTAGCTTGTTATTAATAAATAATGTTTTTCCTAAAGAGATTTAAATTTACTGTGAGAGTGTTTTCATCATTTCTATATTGCTAATGGATCTAGTTTGGCTTCAACTATGAGGTAGCAGCTGGTGAAATATTTCTTGTACAGATGCATCAGATTTATTTGCCTTCTAGAAGCTAGAAAATGGGTACTCAACAAATTACAGGTGGTTGGGATTTGTAGAATGAATTTGGTAATTATTTTGGAAAACATTGGAGAGAATTGCATCATCTTTTCTATCAAAAAAGGTGCATGCATAGTCCATGGTGAATACAAGAATATAGGGAGGCTACTCTACATCATCTTCTTCATCCCATAACATATGCTCTAGTGTCAAGGCTAATTGTGCTAGGGGATAGAGGACCCTTCATAGTGTGGTTATCATTGGAGATCAACATGTCACCTGATTTACAATTGATGAGGGCATCAACTGTGGCAAGCTAAAGATGTCCTAAGATAAGAGGATATCCACCAAAATTAGACTTAGGTTATAGCATAATAAAATCTATAGGATATTTTTAAGAATCTATAGTAATGGCAAGATCTTAAATGATTCTTTTTGGTCTGACTGTAGACTTGTCATCTATTTGCAGCATTGTAGATGTAGGATGAATATTATTCAGCTATAGTGTGTGCATGGTTTTAGTTGTCATTACATTTATTATAGCCCTAAATTCTATCAATGTATTTGATAGCTATTGATCATCGATCTAGACTGTTACTATTGGGCATCTAGGATCTTAATATTTCTTTGGTAGGGTGTTTCTTAGCATAAGGTCTGCCAGTTGGCCAATCACATGCACTATATTGGGGTCCTTCTTCCTTCCAAGTTTATGTCGACATAAGTCTCTAATAGCTTTGGAATATATGGGCACATCCTTGATCGCTTGAAAAAGGGGAATTTTAACATAAAGATTTTTGAGTTATCCTATGAAGTCAAATTCAAGCTCAATTACATGGCATTGAAGGGTAAGATGTTCTGAAAATGGTGGGTTTATTTTATCAACAACTTTATTTGTTGGTTCAAAGAGTTCTTATGGTGATGAAGGTGGGTTAGCATGATCTTTTGGAGTTTTTTGGTTTGACTCTATTATTATGGATGGGGTTTGAGGTGGTAGAACTTTCCCTAAATATAGGTGAACTTCACTAATGTTTACTGCATATGTTAGGTACTAGATAGGTTTAGTACTAAAGGTTGGTTGAATCAGCTTATTTTTAAGGTTATGCACGAGTTAGGCAGGGAGATGATTAGGCTTCGGTGCAACTTCTATATTAGGCATAAGAGCAAGAGGTTGTTATTACTAGTGTGGAGGGAATCATCCTTGATGGTTTCCCTAGGGTTGATTGGATCTCTAGGGCTGCTGCAACTGGTTTGTGAAGGGTGGGCCTTGAGGTGGTTTTCAAGCTTGTGTCCAAGGTGGGGATGCATTTTGTGGAGGTTTCCAAGAGGTGGTAAGGTAGTTGTTTGAGGTAGCTTCCAACTAGAATTAGGAGGTGGAGATGCATTATATGGAGGTTGTTATGAGGTGGTCAGGTAACTTGTCTGAAGTGGCTGTCAGCTAGAATTAGGAGGTGGGACATTCATCCATGGACTAGTCTAGTTGGGAGTAATTCCTACAAGTTGTGAGTTAAAGGAGGTAAAATTTACAAAAGGAGGATTTTGTCCCATACCTAGATAAGATGGTCATTAAACCCATGGCTTTCTTTATGCAACATAAAAAATTTGGTCTCCATCTCCTCCTACAACATGTAGCTTTATTATTTTTATTTCTTCAATCGTGATGTTAGCTACTTTGTCCTAAACCTTGTGACACCTACAATCTATCTTCCTCTTTTTACATTTGGATAATAGATTGTTAAAGCTTGATTTAAGGCTAATTTTTTTTGCCTTGAGTGCAGGCTATCCAATTGGATGGCCAAATGACTAATGATATCTTGTTTCATGTCTTGTAACAGGTTACTAACTTCATATTTTGATAGGCCACTTATAGCTACTAATGGAAGCTTATTCCCCTAACTTTGTTTATGGTAGACCTAGAATAGTTCTTGCTCAATTCCTTGATGTCTAAAAATGGAAAATGGGAGATATATCCCCCTCTCATTAGGTCCAAGGCTTCTAGACATTTTTCTCAGACTCCTTTTAGGAAGATTTTTATAGGTTCTTCTCCTAGTGCACTTTGCTTGAATTTTTGTACACTGAACATGAACTGTTCAACATAGTCTTTCAAAGATTCAACCCCTTCTTGAGTTATCCTAAAGATGTCATTTCTTTTGTAGCTTCTTCCTCATCCATATTCTTGATACTTATCTAGAAATTTCTTTTTCATATCCTCCCAAGTGAGGACTAAATTACTAGCTAGTCCCATGAACCAATGAAGTGTTGAGTCCTTGAGGGTGGCTAGAAAAAGTTTCAATTTTTGTGCATCTTGCCTGTAGTCATGGCTTTTACAAAAGATATAAAATTTGAACAAAAAGGTGTCTGAGTCTTTTGATAATGTACCTTTGAAATTGGGCAAAGCTGAGGATGAGATATTTTTCATTTGTGTTACACCTATTGCATCTATAATAGGAAATTCAAAAGTAACTGTGTCTAGAGTCTCGTTATCATCCACAAAGTCTCCTTCTCTGTTCATGATGGTTTTTATTGTGATATGAATACCAAAGGTACTTAGGATCACATCTTCAAATTCTACATTAGTCCTTTCATTAGTATGATAGTAAACATTTATCTACTGCTCTATAATATTTTTTCATGATGAAAAATCTAAAGATTCTTGTGAGCTTTTTGAGATTTGTTCAAGAAATCTTTGATGGAATGTTTTTCTGATGCTACTTTTTGGAGTGTTCAGTTCGTAAGGTCCTTCTCCTTCATTTCTCATTACTAACTTAGCTAATGCTTCCTTTGCTTTTATTTCCTTTTTCAAATCCAATCGTACTTATTTTGTAAGTTATTTCCTTTGGTTTGCAGTGTTTCCTTCTTCAAGAGCCCTCTAGCTTATGATCTATTTTTTAATTGGATTATTAGTTACTATGGGTACTTATTGTTCTTTATCAATATCAACTTATGGATTTTTTGTCAAGAATCTCTCTTGATAATCTCTTTCTCTCTACATAAATGTTGTGCTACACCTTTCAGTTATCTTGTTCCTTCCTACACAAGATTAGTGTCTTTTTGTTTTTTGAGTGTTCTAGGGAGTTGTTTCAGAATAAGAAAAAAGTACAATAAAGGAGTGAAAAATTAAAATTTTAATTGGAATTAAAATTTTACTTCTATAAAATAGTAAATTTATCTACTAAAAGTGAGAAAATTACTCTAAGAAATAGAAAATGAAAGTAGGAAAATTATCCTAGAAAATAAGAAATGAAAGCAAAAAAATTAAAGGCACACTTTGTAGAAAATAAATCACTCTTGCAAGAAATAAATATTAAAAACATGAACTAAGTAAATTACAAGATTGTAAAGAGGTATTCAAGGATATGCACCATTTACTTCCAAAAACTTAGACATCTAGCATAAGACATCCTAGTGCCCTCACTTGACTTGCCTGACTAGAACTATATGTCTAAAAACTTAGACATCTGGCAAAAGACACCATAGTGTCTTCACTCAACTTGTTTGACTGTGTAGAATAGCACATTAACTAATCTTAAAAAACAATGATTGATTTTTAAAAATAATAATTGACGCTCTCCCCAGCAATGATGCCAAAATGTTTTATAGACTAATTACCTAGTGAATCCCAGATTCTTGAGTCTAATTAACATTATCAACTCAGGGTGTGTACACTTTTCAAGGATGTCAGCACTATATATGCATTATTGATTCATAAATCAGCTTATTTTACCTAGTTGTATAATGAACTTATGTTGAATTCATCAGATAGTTATACTATGAAACTATTATGATAGAAATATAGAAATACTTCATACTTATAAATCACACATGCATCACACTTTATTTAATCAGATTAATAATTAAATCTACTTACACACTCTTAACTAAGGAGGTTCAGGATCTTCACTACAACTCCTTTCAAGGGGGCCCTTCCTTATTCAGAACTGAGTTTCAATACTTCTTTGAGAGATTTATTATAAAAGCTTCTTATAGAATGAACTTTCTCATTACTCAAATCTATAGCAATTAAAGATTGTTATAGAGGATTACAATGTAATGACTTTTATAGTTCTATTAACTATCCAATCTTCAATTCAAGTCATTAACTCCTAATTTGATCTAGGTTTTGCCATCAAATATAGAAGATAGTTTATTAACTTCTAACCAAAGACACCAAACTATAAAAAATACAAATACTTAAAAACTACTTCAATCAACCTTCAAGTGGTTAGTAACTGAATTTACTTATTTTAAGCTTGACTGGATTAAGGATAAGGTATACTATTTTTTTCTTTTTTCTTTTTGTCTCCTCATTTTCCTTCTCTTTCTTATCTTTGGCATCACATCCAAATTTACTTGCATATAGGGATTTCATACAACAACTATGATCCTTTCTAATTATCTATTTAGTTCTCAAGATAGTTGGATGTGTCCTTAATATCTAATTATAACAATAGCTTTATTTTGTACAGTGACTATGGGCAACCTGTGGGTGAAGCTTATAGTTTTTACAAGCACTCTATAGTGGCTATGGGCAACCTCTAAGTGAAGCCTATAGTTGTTGTGGATAACCTACAGTGGCTACGATCAGCCTATAGGTGGAGCCCATAGTTGTTACGAGTAACCTATAGTGGCTATGCATAGCCTGTAGGTGAGCCTACAGTTACTATGGGCAGCCTGTAAGTGTTTTTCCCAAATGAGATCCTACAGCCTTACATTATCCTTCAAATGATTGTTAAATAAAGTTACAAAAATATAATCTAATCAAAGAAAAAGCATCCATAATCCATAGCATAACATATATATATCAATGCACACAAAAAATCATAAATTCATTCATTCAATTGTATGAGTCATTGATGATTATGAGGATTTACATAGAAAAATATATATACTAGGAATAGATGAGGCTACAAAATGGAGCAATTGGTAGCCCCATCAAGTATGTTAGTGGATAACTCATATACATACCCCCTAATATCATTATGTCATGATTTAGTAGTAGAGATTATTGTGTGGGTGAAAATGACTTAGATGATTAAATTTAAATTTTATAATGAAAACTTTGGCCAAAGTAATGTTATAGTTATGACATCATTTCATTATACTTCTAGTTTACATGTATTACTAATATCATTTAGATAGAGGAATGGATCCCATGGTCTATTTGATTATTATATGTAATAGTGTTAGTACACACATGAGTTCTTGTTGTTTCTCAATATTTGTAGTGTCCTTATATGCCCCTCCATGAAGGGTAGGACCACTCTCAAAAGGGAAGTGGGCGGGAGACCATTGGTCTATGGTTGGAGGTAAAACACTCAGATGATGCTCTTCCTCTATCAACTGATTCAACTAGATATAATTACACTCAGCTTATGTGATGGTTCATTAAGCTATTTTATATAACTTTTTTTTTACTTCTATACTTATTGATATGTATATTTGACATTATAAATTATTGTAATTTATTCTAGATGTATATTCAACACAATAATGGCTATATATTTGTATAATATTCTAAAAATGTAAATATCAGTGGATGTAAATTCAATTAATATTCATTTATGGATTATATTAGCAGTGTAATACTTGTTTCATTATTTTTATACATGATGGATAGTTTTTTAGCTTATAGACTAGTTTACTTCTTGAGTACTAAATGGGTTATTTTAATAGTGGGTTTATTGATTGTAGCATATAATGCTTAGGAATCATTCAGTTTTTAAATTATAAATGATTATCTATCATTAATATCAATATAAATATTATAAAATATATATGTGTGTGTGTGTTTGTTAGTTAGCCCAGTGGGGTTCAATAGCCTTTGGTGTCATCTCGACACTATGTTCCCACTAACCCATTTTCTCCCAAGGTCACATTGAATATGGAAAACTAGGATTTTCTATTTCACAAGGAGGGGAAATCTATGACCCAGATCTGAATGTACTAGAGTGAAGTGAAGTAAAATTTAGAAGCATCTAGGTGGTCACATCTTATTTTAATAGATATTTCATATAAGACACTAGCATCAAACCTAGAAAATAGTATTGACACAATCATCTTAAGATAATGTTACTATCTAGAGAGACATAATCTGACAACTATTCAATAATCTCTTTCCTATCTATTTTTTACCTATTTCAGATCCATAACTGCATTAGCATTAAGACAAGCTAATAACATCACTTATTTTTCATTTCTATATCTATCATAGTTATACTTTTAATATTTAGACTATCTCAGCATAATAAATTTAGTGTATGCTTATATATGAGTTTAACATCTAATTGGATTATTATAGATCTAATTATCACCCTTGTGTCATTTCATTTTTGTATACCCCTTTAACAACTAGATAACCCCAATCTAAAACATTTTAGGGTTAAACATTTGGTGAACCTAGTTTTTGAACATCAAACCCTAGGTCACTTAGGGTTTTCTATGTTTTTCTCTTGTTGATCCATAAATTGCTATAAAATATTTGTAATCATGTTTACCATGGATATTTTTGTTAATCATTTCATGGTATGATACGTTATAATGGTTATTACTTGTTATATATCATGCCTAATTAACTCATTTCGATCCATAATGGATTCAAAACCTAGATTCCTACAAGCTCATCCTTGTTCTAATGTTTACAATAAGAGGGTTTTGAATAGCAATAAATAATTAATTTCTCTTCAAAATTCTTGTTGCAACATCACAAAAACAAAATTTGAGTGATATGACATTATTGACAAATTGAGTAACACGCATGCAAAAACTTCAATCCTTGAACTCCTAAAGCAATCTAATATTTAGAAGGATATGTTATATGATGCAATGTGTGAAACACAAGTTCCAAGTGATATTGAGCCTACTTATTTTTTTGATATCATGAAAGATTTCAAGAACTATAACAAAATCATCACTTTTAATCCAATAGATTTTCCATCTAAAGATATTGTTGACAAAAATTTGTCTTTATTCATACAAGTGAAAATATAAATTAAATGTATCAAAAGAGTGTTCGTTGATAACAGATCAAACTTAAAAATTGTAGTATACAATTCCTAACCATCATGAGTGTTAACCCAAATCTTATTCAAAAAATAATTATGCAAATAAAAAGGTTTGATAATTCACAAAGCCATCTGGTTGGTCAAACTACATTGAATATTACCGTGGGTCCTCGTATAGTGCCTACTTTATGTCAAGTTATGCCAAATAATTTGAACTATAAAACTATATTGGGATGGTCTTGGATTCATAAAATGCATGTGGTTCCCTCTACATTATATGCATGCTTAAATTTTTATCATCAAGGAATCTTACACATGTTCAATAGATCCTAATCCCTTCAAACACTATGTAATGGTCCAACAAATATATAATCCTAAATCACAATACTTTGAATATGAGTCCAAAATTGACACACTAGTACAAGAGCCTAATCATACTATGTTATTCAAGGTACCAAAAAAATAATTTACATGTTTATCTGAGTCCCCATCTTCATTACTCCTATGGTTAATAGAGTTCAATATTATATCTCTCCCTCATCCTATTGAGGTTGATATGAGTCAACCTATATCTAAAATATATGATTCGAATGTGTATTGTCAATTTCATCAGGGACCTAGACATTCAATGAACCATTACTTTACCTTAAAGCACAAGATCTAAGGTCTTATCAATGACCAAAAACTTACATGTGAGGATATCCAAAGGAATTAGGTTAACCATAACTCAAAAAGTATCCACACCAACAAGAACTAACAATTTCATTATACATGGTTGGTGCTTATTTTTGGTATAACTAGATTGATCCTATATAAGAAAAAACTACTTGTAATGTAAGATGCTTATGACAAATGGGATTTAATATAACAAACGTAAAAAACAAAGGAGGGTAGAAAGACTCCTTAGGAAACATAACATTACCAATTTCTTGTGGTACTTAAGTAATTCAAACATTAGTTTGGGTTATGGCTACCACATATCCATATGCACTTGCACTTGGAACTCTTTGGCTGTACCAAATGGAAGTAAAAATTGATCCAAATAATCAATGTATTTCCTTTCCTCATAAAGGCACATTAATACATATTTCAAGTGATGTCATTACTTCTTTTACTACACATGAAAAATGTGAGGAAAAACATGTTATGTACCTTTTCAACCTATCCAATCATGATGTAAACAATGTAAAAGATCCAACTTAAGTTTGTAAGGTTCACAGTGGGGAAATATCTATGACCATCCATTAGATGGCATCATAAGATGATCTTTCCTCTTCAAATATTTCAAAAATACCCAAAAAAATCAAAACACTTTTGGTGCTTACATGCTCTATTAGCTCCTTGGCATCCATGTGTTAGTTCCACATTGATGGATGATATACTCAATTACTCCTACATATACATATGTGTCACACTAGTAATTGAGTGTGATACAAGCATACATAGACACATGATACATTATTATTTTGAATGTTTGGATTTCCCTCTACTCATGTCATATAGACATTTGGGGCATTTGATTCTTTGATATTGATACACACAGGTTATATGATTCAATGATCACTCTACATTATCATGTTTGAGCTTACATACATACTTACACATGACCATTATCCATGATTATATCTTATAAAAAGTACTTGATATGCTATACACTTGACATTTTTCCTACCACATTGGATCCATGGATACTATTACATGTTTATTTCGGTTGCTTATTCTTTACTTTGTGAACCTCCTTGAGTATCTTGCCTTGCTATTGTATTCCTTATTCGAGCATTTAAATATGTTCCTTTGCTTTCCACCCTCGTGTCTATGTACACTTTCATTTATATTTGTATATGTCAGTGTTTATGGTATCGACATTTGAATATGTCAATCTTTCCTTTATGGACATTTGAATAAGTCATGTTCCTTAAATTGTGTGGCATTTGAACATGCCCCTTGTTTGTGATCTCCTTGGACCATTACATTTTGACTTAATATTGAGTACTCTTGTGTGTGTGATTGTTTTATTGTTGAGATTATATTCTTATGATATATATTTTTCCATGATATCTATTATGCATATTAGGCCTACATGTGAACACATTACTTATATGTGCTTTAAATGATACATTTACCTAGACATTTTTCCTTCTATATGCTACATGGTTATATTCACAAATTATACATTTGTATTATCCTTTTAAGGTAAGGAAACTAAGATTTTTTATCTTTCCCTCACCTCAAATTGGGGCATATTAGTGGGGTCATGTCATAGAGACATGTTCAGTGGGGGAATGCTTTGGAAGCATGTTCTCCACATTCATTCAATATAAGGTACTTACATAAATTTTTAGATTTAATGGGGGCTTGTCATATGGGCATGGCTTTCATACATTCACAGTTCTCATATTTAGTGGGGGAATGATTTGGAAGCATGTTATACACATTCATTCAATATATGTTATTAATACTCATTCTCGGATTCAGTAGGGGCATTCTTTGGAAGCGTGCTCTCCATACCTATTCAATATTCAGTATCTCCATATTATATTTGGGTCATGATTTGGAAACATGTCCTCCACATTGGTAATTATATTCATTTCCATATTTCTCCAAATATAGTGGGTTCATGCTTTGGAAGCATGTCCTTCACACTTATACAATTATCCGAATTGGCCAAAGCACATAGTTTTATGATTTAGATTCATAGTTGTGGTAGAATTATATACATTGGTACTATTATATACATAGTTTTAGAATGAGACATTTATAAGATGCATATGTTATACAACACATGCCTAATATTTCAAAATCAAAATTATTTTTGGATTCAAAACCATTTTTATGGATTATCACCATAACACAGATGTTTTCGTATTGATACTCCAAAGACTTTTATAGACTTTTATTGAGATAATATATACAGTATTTGGTTCACTTTTGGTAAAATTGAGGTGATAAAATCACTCAATATTGAAAAAAATTTAAGTTAGACTTGATCATCCAAAATCACTAGGTTATAATTATCGTTAGGTTGCACAGTTGATCTAATCTCAATTGTTAGGTGGCAACTCAATTTCGCTCCAAAGTTGGGGGCATGGGCCTTCCATTCTCTCTCTATCTCTATCTCCTTAGATATATGTAGTTTAAATATTTATCTATATTTTTCCTAATCTCAGTTTCAAAGCCTTATAATGATACATATTTTTTAAAATAACTTTTCAATAAGCAAGGCAGTTACATCGACATACAAGTATATTCCTAAACCTTAATCTTTCAATTTTAATCTATTTTCAAGTAATTTAAACCTAGATTATATGAATTGATATTATACTTTAACATGCTCTTGGTTTCAGGTTAGTCACCAATAAATCACTCAAGTTTAACACATATAAAGATAAGGTGTGCATACAAACCTAGGTATGCATTCATTTTCTTTAGACTAGTAATTTCATTACTAGATTAAAAGGGGGTAAATATAGATGATATTTTATGATTATATAACACTTAATCTTGTACACTTGGTAAACTAAGACCTTAGTTGTCCCTCTCATTTATTTACCTTTTCCTGCTTCCACAAGTCTCACATTTGCTCCATCTTTGTGCCCCTTGGACTATATCTCTTAATCTGACCAGTCTTATGTTGATGACCTATGTCTTCTATCTTTTCCAAAATGCTTAAAATGTACTTATCTTCCATCTCTATAAGTTTTAAACCTTCACCTACTTTCCTTCTCCCTGGACACTAATGTCCAAAATAAATAGTAGCATCGACATTACTATCCTATCTCAACGCAAGTGTCTAGTCCCCTAAAGTCATCCAATTTTCAAATAAAACATATCCTAATGGTCTGCCTAAGTGCTTTACTATGAGTTATTACTCTAAATGGATTGATATAAATACAATATCAACCCTCATTCATTCCTCACTTGGATAGACCTAGAAAAGACCAAAGAGACCAAGTTAACCTATCAAAAGCCTATTATCAATCATTTAATTGATCAAAGCTTCCCTATTTATATACCAGTCATAGGGACTACACATCTACAGGACTGAAGCACTAAAGGAGTAACCTAAGAGCCTTATTTGCTAAGTTACAAGCTAGGTCACTATTGTAATTATTTTTCACATATTGTATGATTCACACATGAGCCAACACATATGCAAAAATAACATGAGTCTCAGGCCCCCTTCTAGAGTATTGGCTATGTAGGTAGCTTCCTCAAATAGTGGAGTATTTGGGGTCAGCTTGACACCATGTGCCCACTAACCTATTTTTTCCCAAGGCCACATTGAAGATGGAAAACTAGGGTTTTTCCATCTCATAAAAAGTGATGATCTATGACCCATATCTAAATACACCAGAGTGAAGGCAAAATAAAACCTATAAGCATCTAAGTGGTCACATCTAATTTTAGTAGATATTTTGTACAAGACACTAATGTCAAACCCAGATAATAACACCAACATAACCATCCCAAGTTGACATTACTATGTAAAGATCCAAAAACATCAAAGCTATAATCTAATGATTGTTCTAGAATATCCTTCCCACCTACTTTCTACTTGTTCTAGATCTAGAAATGCATCAGCATCATAACAAGCTAAGTATATTACTTATTTGTCATTTTTATATTTATCATAGTTGTAATTTCCATATTTAGTCTATCTCAACATAATAAATCTAGTATACGCTTATATCTAAGTTTAGTATCTAATTGGCCTATTATAGATCTGATTATCACCCTTATGCCATTTAATTTCTATATGCCACTTTAACATCTAGATAATCATAATCTAGATCATTTTAGGTTTTAAAAATAACTATTTTTTTCACACGTAGGCCTAATATGTGTTATAAAAATCATGGAAATCTCTAGATAGTAACAACCTAATATGTGTTATAAAAATCATGGAAATCTCTAGATAGTAACAATACAAGCTCAACAAGCAAACAAACACACACACAAGAGCACTCAAAAGCAATTTAAAAGGTAATGGTCCAAGGATACTACAAATAAAGGGTGTGTTCAAATGCTACATAAATGAGTGGACATGACTTATTCAAATGTCCATAAAATCAAGAATTACATATTTAAATGTCCATACAAAAAACCATGACATATGCAAATTTCAAAGAAAGCATACATAGCCACAGGGGCCACAAGCAAAGGAGCATATTTAAATACTAGAAAATGGAATAAAATAGCAAGGTAAGACACTCAAGGAAGTGCATAAAGTAAAGCATAAGTAATAGTTATAAACCTGTCATAGTAGCTTATGGATAAAATTTATTAGGAAAAAATATCAAGTGTATAGCATATCAAGTACCTTGTGTAAGAAATAATCATGGATAAAGGCATGTATAAGTACACATTTAAACTCAAAAAAAAAAAAATAGAGTGACCATCAAATCATATAACCTATGTGTATCAAGATCAAAGAAGTGGTTGCCGCTAATGTCCATATGACATGAGTAGAGGGATAGCATAACATCCCAAATAGAAATGTATCGTGTATTTGCGTATGCCTATATCACACTCAAGTAGAAGTGTGACACATATGTGTATGTAGGAGTAAAAAAATATGCCATCCATCAACATGGAACTAACACATATATTATAAGGATCCCATAGAACATGTAGGTGCTAAAAATGTTTTTGGTTTTATTTTTTTTAATGGTTTTGATTTTTTTGGTATTTTTGGAATTTTTAAACAAGAAATATCATCAAATGATGCCATACAATTGATGTTTATAGATATCTCCCCCACTAAAAACCTTACAACCTTAATTTAGATCTTTTATATTGTTTGCGTCATGATTTGATAGGTTGAAAATTTACATGGCATGTTCCTATTAGCTAATCAGTCACCCATGACCAAGGATTGTTCAAAACTAGGTAACTGAGTCATCTAACCTTGAAATGGTCTTATTGAGAATCATGTCTTGGCGTCATGGGTTGGTGTTGTATGTCATCTCAAGGTCTAATTAAGGTCTTATTAGGGTGATAGGATCTATAATGTGTGACTTATCTAATCAATTTTATGCCATTATATTTGAAGAGGTCTTTTGCAATTCAATTTATCAAATTTTAAGGTAACTTTGGAAATATTAAGGTTATTTTATGAAATTCAAGGTATAAATGATAAATGGTGAAAATAATGAGGTGGTGATCATCCAAGAAAGCATGATGTTCCATGATGGATAAGTGTACCTAATAACAAATTTGGTAAGATGGAAACATTGCCATTTTAAGTATTTGGAGAGTTTAAGGTACTTTTGGAGATATTAAGGTTTCTATTATTTTGTCTTTTATTATTTGTTGAAGTGTTGTAATGTAAACACCTTGGGAGACATCAAGTGTGAAGGTCTAAAACCATGCATAAAGGTCAAAAATGGTCTTTTTGATTCATTTGACACTTGATAAGATCGTATTATATGTATTTATTCCCTTACACTTGGTCAAGGTGTTTAATACTTCTTTTCCAACGTATACTCACCTTGAAAACTATTTTGCTCATTATTTTAACATCAAAACATAGCATATTGAAGAAATGGTAGGGAAAATAAGATGGAAATATTATTGGTGCATTACATCACCATTTTACAATCTAATAGTAAATCCATGGGCATTATTCACAACTCTAATAGGGTATTTTGGCAGAATTTGGCAAGCTTTATTGATGAAGACAAGTCCATAAGTGATTATGCACCCTCAAGCTTGATTAGAAGGTCTCATTAAAAGGATTTTCAAAATGAGTATGGTGTTTTAAGATCCCCATAACCTTATCCATCATCCTTAATCTCAAAACCATGTAAATATATAAGTTTTAGGTCCAAAAAAGACAAAAACCTATTCAATTTCTCTATCATGTCACTTGCAAGAAAAGAAGGGGGATTTTAATGTGGTTGTTTCATGAAGGAAGAGAAGAATCAAGATAAATGATCTTAGGGGATGTTGACCACCCATATTTCATTAAAATCCATGGAAATATTTTTGGGATTGGGGGGTAGAGCTCTATGAATCATTGTTAAGAAGTTTACAGCCTCTTAAACCCTACTATACAAACCCTATTATACCCCATTGTCATGGTTTTCCTCTTGAAATGGCATGTATGTGTCTGATGAATGCATGGAAATGGTTTTAAAGTGTCTCTTATAATTCTAATGACTCATTTAATAACAAACTTGATGCAAATTTCTAGTGGTCATGGTTCTACTAGCAAGAAAATCTCATTGATCTATTGTTTTGGACATGACAATCAACGTTCATTGGAGTTGTGGGGTGTTTATAGTATGAAAATGATTAAAATAAAATTTAAATAATATTACCAATATTATAAAAACCTAATAAGCCTCCCTACACCATCTTCAATCAAATATCAATGCCTGAATGAGCCAAATATTAAGGTACATATATGTAGGGTTAAAGAGTGTAAGTTTCATGGATGTTTAACATTATTGAGAAGGTTTTGGGTTCATGAAAGAACATAAAAGATATGAAATGAATATTCACTAACCTCTCACACTCTATTACATGTTTCCCTAAACTTTCATGGCCTATTAGGTTTATTTATTGTACTAGTTCAACATATAGTCTTCAAATGGGAGAAATACAGTCATATAGGTAAGAAAATTTGATGTTTAAGGATTAATGCATATAAAGTATAGTTTTAAACATTGAAATATAATTTTATAGGTTACTTAAGAAACATCCAACCAATTACTATTCCCTCCATGATCAAATTTGATGGGAAGTTATAGGTAACAAGTTATGAAATCCAGTGGTCTAGTGTTCTTCAACAAGGTTCTAAGTGTTAAAGAAAAAAGAATAGTTATGTAACCAAAAATGAGGTATCCAATGCATCCTTAAGATCCTTACCATAATTCATCCAAACTCAAACATATTCAAATCATGTAAGGGACAAACATGGCAAGAAATAATGTATTCATGCATGCAAGGGTAGACTGTGTCAAGTTTGCAAAATGAGAATGAGAGATTCTTGGAATGTATTATATGTTTTCTCATTTGGGAAGGTTATTAGGTAGGTCAAAAAACCTAAAAAATTCTCTTAATATCATTACATGTCATAAGAGGTAAGAAATTTCATTCAACCAGTAGATTTGAAATGATTTTTAAGATTGGATAGTTACCTACAGGTCTACACAAAGAAAAATGGAGAGAAAATGTGCATTTTTGTGTTTTAAATAAGGTTTAAAGGTTAATTATAGATGTGAGGGACCATGAATAAATTTTATACAATGATTTTATTCCTTTGAATGAGGAGAAAACATCAAAATATATAAAATCAAAATATATAAATTAGGGTCAAAACCCCTAAACTATTAAGAAACCCTTGGGATGAGTTAAAGTAAGTGATAAGAGGTTTAAAGGGTTAAATCCTTTAGAAATAAGGCATGTATCAATACTATATAATATGTTTATAAGTCAAAATCAAACATTTGGAACCCTTTTTTTCTCAAACAATTATCTTTAATGCACATTATAGGCCTACAAATCTCATGAAGATCAACTTTCTTACATGGGAAGTTAAATGAGAAGATGCATGGGACCAAATGCCATTGGGGAATGTTGAATATGTCTATTCACTCCAATTTCATGGCATTATTTAATCAATCAATGGGTTTTCCCTTATGAATGATTTTTAAGAAGATAAATAGGTCTAAAACCCTTATAAATCCCTCAAAGAGATTAATGACTATAAATGACCCTCTAATGGACATCAATGCATATGAAACATCTAGAGGACATATTTAAGCCTCATAGGCATATGTTAGACCAATAATTTTGGCACGTGTGGAGAGGAAAGTATGGTAAAGAGGCCTAAAACTATATTTTATGACTAATTTACTTGGTATTTGATGGTATTTGAGTTTCTTAACTAGTTGAAGAGGATTCTCAAGCCTAGGCAGAGGTCTAAGGACCTCCAATCAGTCATTCAAAGAGCCCTCATAATGATATAGTAGGTTTTCAATCAAGAAGCTAAACCAAGTGAAGAATGTCTCTTACTTACATTGAAAGAATGATGTTTATAAACCTTCTTAAAGTAATCTAATGGAATGATAATCTTTAATCACACCTGTAGACATCTAATACCACTCTAGGATGACCCTCTAAGTCATGAGCAAGTCCATTTGGTTTCTAGGACAAGTTCAAGAAAATTACAAGATCTTGCATTTCTACTTGCATGTTTTTAGTTCTTGTGAATGGAGTGGCATAATGGTTCTTCAAAAGTGGTAAATAATTCAGACAAGGAGATACCTTATCACCTTTATTTGCATCATTATGGTTGAATCTTTGAGCAAATTTATTTCAAATGTAGTGATAATTAGAGAGTTTTAAACCTGCTAAGAATGTGGACTCGATGTCTCATCAATAGTTTGTAGATGATACCATTCTTTTGGAAAAGGCATCTATTAGGGAATCTAAAATTTTAAAGCAAATTCTACTTATGTATGAAAAAGCTTCTAACCAAAAAGTGAATTTTGAAAAAAGTTTAGTGTTATTTTTCAATACGTCTTTGTGAAGGCAAGCTATAATAGCTCAGATCTTGGATTGACAAATCAAACAAACTCCTTCCCCTTATTTGGGAATGCCTTTATTTATAATCAATCTCCCTCTTGTAGCTTGGAATCCTCTGGTGGAAATATTTCAAAGATTGGTTGGTTGGTTGGAAAGGAATATGCTCTCTTAGGCAGGAAAACTCTTGCTTATCAAAAGTGTCTTTCAGAGCCTTTTGGTTTATCTTATATTTATTTATTTTAATCTACCTAAGATCATAGAATACAAGATTAATAAAATTAAAAGAAAATTTTTATGGACATGTGCAAAAGTTAGAAATAGAATTCATTTGGTGGCCTAGGAAAAAAATTACATGGCCAAAAGCAAAGGAGGCCTAGGTATTCAAAGATTAAATTAGATGAATAAAGCCATTATCTATAAATTTATTTGGATATTTCTAAAGGGAACTAGTACTTGGGCTAATATTTTAAGATTCAAATACATAGATGGCATAGATCCTATTTGTATTTTTGAAGATGAACATTTTATTTGTGGATATCACTTCTGGAATTTTCTAAATGCTAACAAAAATCTTATATCTCTTGGTTCTAAATGGCAACTAGGAAATAGTGTTCATGTTAGCTTTTGGAAAGACTCATGGATTTTAGACTAGCTTATAATCACTTTAGAACTATGGTACTACATTCAATCTCACATTCAAAACAAATATGGCAGTCAGGTTAAAGATTATTAGCAAATTATAGAAGGTACAAGAAGCTAAAAAAATTTGAGTATTGATAATTTAGATTAGGAAGATAATACAATTCTATCTAACCTGAATAATTTGCCAAGAATGCATCATTTATCAAAAACCATCAATGAGGATCATTTGATATGGAAAGAGTCTATTGATGGACATTACCAAGTCAAATATAGTTATAATTTGGTGGCTAATCTTCCAAGAATTGATGTGAAATGGGATATATTATGGGACAAGTTCCTCACACCTAAAGTTAATTTTTTCCTATGGGTGGATGTTCAAAATAAAGAATTGACTATGGATAATTTAAGGAAAAGAGGTTTCACTTTGATCAATAGGTGCCCTTTGTGCAAAAATGATAATGAAATAATTTTTCATTTGTTAATTGATTGTTTGTTCACCTATGAGGTATGGAGCTTCTTCCTCAACAAATTTCATGTCTTATGGGTATTTGTTGGTTCTTTGTTTGACTTATGGAAATCTTAGGAGTGTCCTTTTCAAAATGATCTTTTGAATAAAATATAGCAGCTCACTCTTCCTCATGTTAATTGGGGAATTTGGGGTGAAATAAATAACAAAAATTTTAGGAATAGAAAGCACCCAATTATGGTTTTAACCAAAAAAAATTGGCTATTGTGGAAAATTTTAAAGTTAAAACTAGTGGAAAAGTTAAAAACTTGTTAATGTTTGAAAAATAACCAACTTTAAATTGGAAAATTGATACTTTGTGCATTGATAATATTAATTCCAAAGATGAAATAAGAAAGAGTACTAAATGTAAACTCCCTCTTATTGGGTGGTTAAAGTTAAAATTTTAATGGGGACTCCAAGGGAAATCTAGGGCCCTCAAGAGGAGGATGGATTATGAGAGACCACTAAAGAAGGTTTATTGTTGCTTATGCTTGGGATATAGGGGTCAAATCTAACCACTGGGTAGAAGCTCTTGTCACCCTTTGGGGAATACAATTGGCTAAATAATTGGTTCTTCACCATCTCATCATTAAGGGAGACTCATTGAATATAATAAATTATCTTTCCAATAAAAATGTAGTGAGTTGGAGCACCAAACAGGTTGTAGATGAGTCTATATCAAGTTTACAATCTCAGCGAGAGGTGTCCATTTGGCATGTTTACCACGAAGGTAATAAGGTTGCTGACTAGTTCACCAATATGGGAGTTAGTTCTACATGTTTTATTAGTTGGATCATAAGAGAAGAATTACCTTAGGATATATGCTAGAGGGTAGATGAGGAAGCTCCTATTTATGATGCTTAACATGGTTAAAATTGTGGGGGCCTTCTCCACTTGTAAAAACAATATTGATTGGAAAATTATTATCGAGTCTCTTTTTATTGTTATGAACTTTTTTAGTGTTACGCCCCTTATCTTTTTTAATGTTCCTAGAGAGAAGCCTCTAGATTATCTAGGGAGAAGACAACGTAGATTAAAGATTTATCAAGATTTGAAGAAACTCAATAATGGATTTAAGTGGGTTGGCACAAGGCACTTAAGGGGAATTATCATTTTGTATCCAGGGAATTCCAAAAACCCTTGTTCCAGTTCAAAGATACAAAGTAAATTATTCTCCATGGGGCTACCTAACAAAACTAAACACAAGATGCCAGATGAAGTTAAAAATAATGAATAGGTTTGGGAGATCCTCCAAACATTGGCAAATTTCATGATGATAATTGAAGTCCATGTTAAACATGTTTTGACTTTATTTGTTGATTCTTGGGATAACATAACATTGAATATCAATGGAGCCTTGTTCAACATCTATGAAGAATTGATCGCTCACATCACTAGGCTGGAAATGGAGGTAATCAAAGTGTACAAAATTGGTAGAGACTAAAAGAAAGAGAAAAATAGAATTTTATTCGAGGGAGAAACTTTGGAGGTATTTCATAATGGTTTTGATCATGAATCTTTGTCGAGACCTTATGGAGATATGGCCTTCCATATTATGCAATATATCACACTAGATGGTAAGTTCAATGTTGTGCATTAGTCTTTGTTTATCTTTCTCAATTACTTTATACATGTTATTCCTTTGATTTTACCTTTATACATTCTACTTTCTATGAAAACTTCTATTGAAAAAGTTAAAAAGGGTAGATATACAATTTTGATGCATGAATGAGTCATTTTTCTCATTTAAAAATATTTCAAAGGAATGAATCAAATAAGCTAATTTTCCCAAACCTCACAAAATTAAAAAAGAAGTTAGGAAAGTTCAAAAGGTTTGGATTAAGTATCTAGGTAGAAATCCTAATAAAGATAAATATCAAGGTAATATCAAGAACATCCCCAAATCAAAAGGGGTTAGTATTAAGAATTAGATAAGAAGTGCTACCAAAAATCCTTTAAGGACTGGTTAGAAGTTACCTAACATAGGTAGAACTAGACTTTAAACTGGGTATTTTATCTTGGTTGATGATGTTGTTGGAGATAACGAAGAGACCAATATCCAGAACATGTCTAAAAGGGAGAAAAATAAGACCACAACTAACAAAGATGATAAGGGTAAGAGGAAAGTGAGTGATTACTCTAAGGAGAAATAGTTGGAAGAACCGGGAACCCAATCTCATGATCCTAATAAAAATTACAATGCCATGGTTGATTCTCTAAAAGTTAAAAAAAATATAGACAAAATTGAAGAAGAATTAGATTTACAAAAATTGATTATGATGTTGTTTATGAAGGAATTGTTTGAGCTCAAAGGCAAAGTGAAAATTCTCCAATAGGATAATGACATATTGAGTCAAAAAGATGTTGATAAAGACTGTAGTACCCAAATTCAAAGACTCAGAGATAGGGTTGGTGCCATGGAACGTGAAGATGACAAATTTAAGAATAATATCAGGTACTTGGTTAATTACATTAAGCCTGCCATGCATGTAAGAATTCAGAATTTGGAGAGTTTAAGATCTTATATGGGAGGACCGATTGATATGAAAAGCTCTTAAAAGGGCAAGGCTATGCATATTTAATGTATTCAATGTTCTAAAGATATAGATAAGGAAAATATGCTTATTTATTTTGACTTGAACCTAAAATGCATGAAAATTTATTGGGAGGATGTCATAGTAAGCTTGGATATTTAGAATGCTTTTAGTTCTTTTTTGGGTATTTTTTGTCTTTGGTGTTACTTAAGCTATTCTCAAGCTATATTTTGTTTGTTTGTAGTTGTTCTTATGACTGTTTAGTCCTATATCTCTTTACGGCTTAGTGATCCCTTTTATTATTTTTTGTTGATATTCTTCTTATAGGGATTGGGGTCCCTAGTTACAAAAAACCCACCTTTAACCTTAATAAAAAAACACATCTTGAGGATGAATAATAGGACTATTTCTTAACCTTCTCTTGGCATTGTAATTGGTTTCATGATAGATGGAAGTCATGATGGACTTCCTATATGTCTATCCTCTCTCTCTCTTCTTCATTCTTCTATAAATACTCCTAAAAAGGACATTGTAAATGATCCTCCAAGTTAGTATGGTGAATCCCTTCTAAAATTGATACTTATTATTGATTTTGAAGTGAATGCAAACTAATTTTTCCTTCTTCATCAAACATTTAGTGTGTTTATTGTGATTTTTTTATGAATGATAGTGTTGATGTTTAATTTCTTTGCATTTGTCCTCTTCATTCTTATTATTTGTGAGAAAATCATCTTCTTGTAGGTCATATGGTGTGTATCAAATCGTTATGCAAAGATTAATTTTGGAAAACCTTCATTAATGCCTTATTCTAGGCCTCTTGATTGTCCCTCTTAGTTGATATATTAGTTGCAACCTCCTTATTAAAATACTTGTGTTAGATAATTATTTAAAGTTGTGTGATTATATTCAGCCTTATTTAAATTTGTTATCAGCTCATAGACCATAGGAGGAGACATAAAATTTGGTGCATTACCCATTTTTTTGTTTGCTTTTAGCTTTCTCCTTCCCTTTTCATTGAAATTTTTATAGGTGTAGTAATAATATAAGTGTAGCATCAAGGGAGTTAGCCCTCTTTGGAGGTTCTCTTTAGTTACAGGCCACCCATAGACCTAGAGAGTTCTCATTATGTTAATTGAGTGAGGATACCTATAACACCTCCTCAAAGGGTGCAACTCAAAGTGACAATCGTTCTTCTTCACGTTTTTCATGTGTAGTAATATTAATGATATCATTTAAAATGTGTATTAATTTTCCTTCACAAGGAAAGGAAATACCTTGCTGATTTGCATCAATTTTTTATTCTATTTGGTATAGCCAAAGAATTTATAATGTAAATACATATGGAGATTTGGTAGGCATAACCCAAACCCATGTTTGAATTACTTTAGGACTACAAGCAATTGGTAATGTTATGTGGCCCAAGGATTCTTTCCAACCTCCTTTATTTTATAAGTTTGTTCAGTTGAAGAAAATTTATTGTAAGAATTTTACATTGCAAGTAGTTTTTGCTTATGTAGGATCAATATGGTTATGCCAAAAATAAGCACCACCCATGTATAAAGTAATCATAAAATCTTGTTAGTGTGGATGTTTTTTGTGTTGTTCACTTTGAGATTCTTGCATAAGATGTGGATGTTGGATTAGCCCCATGTTAATTATCATTTTCAAATTTGTTATCTAAATATTAGGATTACCACATTGTTGTACATAATAATTAGTCGGTAATTTGTCTCCCTCCTTTGTGTGAGGGATAGAACTTTAGTATTTAGAGGGAGATATGTTAAGTTCCTTTGAATGAGTAATTTTGAAAGAAGCATATCCATATAAGTCATTATATAAATAGGTAAATGACTCATATTATTTATGCAATGTTTATTCCTTTAATGGGGAAAGAATGCCTCTACTAAATATTAATTATAATTCCAAATCAGAGGCCCTAATAGCTAGCTCATATGATGTAATTTTGAATTGAATGGTATAATCTTGAAGGGATTCATCGTCACTTTGTTTGAAATTATGAAAATTCTATAATGTAAGTTTTGTCACCTTGATACACAAGGACCCATTTGACCACATGATTAGCTATGTACATTATTTTTGTCAATGGGCATAAGATGATAAAATATTGCTAAAAGTTGTCCATATGAGGATTTTTTATAAGGCTCAAAATTGGTTCTATAGTTTACCAAAGGGTTCCTTAACCAGTTTTTTACAATTAGAAGATGTATTCTTCATAGATTTTAATACTTCTAGTTATATCAAAGAATTTTTGGCCATGTGTCTACTTGTTCAATAATGGAGGTCCACATTATTAGTTATAAACACTGGATAGTGTTTTCCCCATGTATTTGTTATTTTTTGTGACCAACACATCCCTTTTCATAGAAGAAAATGGGACCTCTACATTGTAAAAAAAATCAAAAATTTCTTGTCCCTCCATCAAGCCCAGTATGATCATATAGATTTATTGTAGCCCTGATAATGGCTTATTTAATTAAATTTAAACATATTTCACAATTTTTCATGTTCAAAGGAGTTGGTCCTATTGTATTCCTTAAGTGTTTTAACACTTAGTTTATTTTTTGGGCATTAATTATTTCTTATAGAAAATCCACGTAGAAAAATCTCCTAGAGTCTCAATCCCAAAACATTAGTCTTAGAGTCCTAGCTAGCTTTCTCATAGCCCTTTTGGTAGACAAATAAGTGTCGATCTACTTACGAAGCACTTTGGACTAACTTAACTTTTTGTACATTGTTTACGTCTCAAAGGTGTCACAGTTATCAAAGCCTCAAGAGGTTCAATCCAATGAAGAGGTGATGAATTTATCTATACTCCTAGAGGTGTTAAGGTTGTCAAAGACTCAAGAAGCTCGAACCAATGAGGAGGTACTACATGTCTCCATACTCTTAGAGGCTTTAGAGCTATCAGATTCTTGAGAGGCTCAAACTAATGAGGAGGTAACCATGTCTCCATACACCAAGATGTGTTATATTTGTTAGATTCATTGAAGACCCAAAATAAAGAGGAGGTATTACATGCCTCCATACACCTAGAGGCATTAGAGTTATCATATCCCCAGGAGGACAAAACAAATAAGGATGCACCATGTATCTCCATTCTACTAGAGGCATTAGAGATGTCAAAGGCCCAAACCAATGAATAGGTACCGCACATCTTTATACACCTTGAGATTTTGGAGGTATAAAATCCCTAAGAGGACCAAACTAATGAAGAGGTGCCATGTATCTCCATATACCCAAAGGAATCAGAGGTGTTAGAGATGTCAGAGTCCTAAGAGGCCCAAACTAATGAGGAGGTGTCATGTGTCTCTATGCACCTAAGGGTGTCAGAACTATTAAAGCCATGGGAGGCTTAAAATTTTCAAAAAAGTAATAGGTTGGATCTTGACCCAATCACAGAGTGGCACATGTATTTTATATACTCAAGTGGCCAAATCATGTAGGCATAACTATAAAACCAAAAGGTTCTCCATAGTGCCTAGTTGGCAAAGTACTTAGTGAGATCACCACTCTCTAATTGATGTGTGGTTGACCCTAATGAATTTCATAGTTTCATGAGGGATAAGTTAGGTGTGTGACTACCATACTCCTCAAATTTATTGGTTCAATTTGGGAAAATCATAATCTAATAGTTGATGGAGTTTCATCTCTACCAACTAGTCTAAATGGGGCTTATTTTCAAATTTTCAAATTAAGGACAAATCAAGAAATTGCTAAATTAATATCAAGCACATCAACTATGAGTTTAATTGACATAAAACAACCTATAATTTCCCATATAGATCTTTCTTGGTCCCCTTTATCAATCACACTAGACCCTCAAGGATTTGTCTTTAACCAACGAATATCCTCCTTCATGTTGAACACCCATCTCCTAGGTGCAATAAGTCCCCAAGACTTCATGACCCTAGACCAATTGAGGTCTCACAAGTTTCCTTAGTCTCTCCATCTAATATCTCCTCCATTCACTCCCATGCCACCTCCCACACTCTTCACTCCATTTAACCCTTCACCCTGGCTTCCTCCACCCATACCTCCACCTTCTACTTCAGTTGTTACCATCTATGTAGCCTCATCTTCTACTACCTTTAATACCATGGCCGAGAAAGGATAGAAGGGTTAAGCTGAAGCTTCAAGTTCACAAATACCAAAAATTAGATATCATGAGGACCCATACATCTAGTTAAAATTCAATGGAGACTCAATCAAAATGAAGAGGGTGCTTTATAGACCTTCACACAAGAGATGGACCCTATTATCTATAGGAAAGAGCAAGACCTCTTCTCCCTCATAAGGAAGATAATTATTATGAGAGAAGATAATATGATAGAGGGCCTAATCTCTATGATCAAGGCCACCAATGATCTCACAAATAAGTTAATTGATGACCTCAGAGACCAAGTAAAGATTCTATAATCCCAGGTGAGGAACTCATTTTTGGTTGATTTGATCAATAGAGTCGAGGAAGATATGATATAGTTATTCATATCTCTTAATAGGGTGATTAATGTTCTTTCAAAGAGCAATTTACTCTTCCAAAGAGCATAACAATATCTAGAGATAATATTCAGAGTGGAAAATAAGTGTATAAATATGGTAGTGGTCATCAATAAGGGGATCTTCCCATAGCTTCAAATCATGCCCCTCACTAATATGAATTTGTATCAAATCTTCATAGGAACCATGAGGTCTTCACTCAAAGATTGGCTCAAGGACATTAATGCCACAATCAGGCCCTTATAGAAGATCAAGGACTATATCTTTGTATACTTCAAAGAAGTCAACATCATAGTCTTCTTTGACTTAGATGGCACATTACTCAACTTTGACAAGCTTGGGATCTACCTCAACCAATTTAAGTAAATAATGAAGAAAAAGGTGTAAAATCCAACATGGAGGGAGCCAAATAAATCTTAGATCTTTCCACATAATTAACCACCATCATTAACCAGGTCAATGAGGTGAAATTCTCTTTACAATCCCCCCTCAAAGTTTACGATAGGTTGTTGACTCAAGTAGAGGTACTTTTTAGAGATTCACCTATCAATTTTCCAAAGTTAGATCGAGAGAGAAACTTGGTGTCATAAGAAATAGTATCTCATTAAGGATTCTGAAAGCAATTATGAAGTGGTCCCCATTGAGCTTAAATTGAAGACCCTTGTGGTCCTAATTAGGTGGTGTGTTTTCAAGACCCTGGGTCCTTCCTCTCTTCCTTGTCTTTCCTATGGGCATCATTATAATGATTAAAGTTGTAACTATTTTGGGCCATGATGGCTTAGAGTGTGATCTCATGCTCTTTGTATGTGGGCCCATGTTTTTTCCTATTTATGTTGTTATTCTAGCTCATTGTAAAGGTCAACAATTTTGTAAAATAATATTGAGAGATTAATCCATAGTTTTATTTTCATCTCGTTGTGTTTTATTTCATGAATGCCTTCTAAATTTATATGTTATAAAATGTGATATTAATGCTAGGATCTCAATTAAATTCCTTTATAAAATTTACATGATAGTTAGGATGAGAAACATGTTATTCTAATTATTTTTTTTGCTCTCCACATTTCACTTAGCTTATTGTGACTCTGTGTGCAATCAACAGTAGTTCAGTAAGTGCTCATTCTTATCAATACTTATTTAAATTTAGCATATATCATTTTCCTTTAACTCACTTACCTATGTGGATAAATTTTGAAATCATGTGAAACTCGACATAAAGTGGTAAAACTATAGTTGGGCACATATGCAAGTATCAAGCATTGATGTTCTCTAGTGTGCTCAGAATGCCCCCATTTTTAGCCTTACCCTTCCCTCTATTTTATGTTTATTTGTTATCTATAATTCTTCCCCTATTTTATAAATTATGAAGTGAAGTGTGATGGATAAACTCATTGAATTATATGACGTAGTGTGAAGAGGCTTTGTATCAAGCGGGAAGTAGGAATTGAATCTATGGTGGTAGCATTGCATCTCTTGGACATCTATTTCAATCAAGCTATTTCATGGAGCCAAATATTTGCAACTCATGTCTTAGATTATTTTAGTATAAATATTGAAGTGAGAGGATTAAATTACCTTATTTTCTCCCAAGCTTCGTTCAATGCACCTAACTCAATAGGTGTATTTGAGATCACAAAACCTTTGGTTGAACATCAATGCCTCTACCCTTTAGTTTTTCCATTTATTTGTGTATCACTACGTTGACTTCCATTATAATCCAAACACTATTCAAATATGCGTATCCTTTGATGAATATTACCACACCTTTAGCTAAGTTTAAGTTTACAAAGTCTATTAAGACTATACCATTGTTTTGAAAGTGGTTAAAATAAACCTTTTTAATCAAAATTCTTAATACACAATCGACCTCCTTATAGACTATTTGAAACCCGTGTAAACTATATACTCCATGTAATATAAATGCTAAAGGATTTTTATAAAAAGTGTAACAAGTATAAATCAAGGTGTTTCTATCTAAATTAGGAGGATTTTGAAGACACCAAAACTACACACAATCAAAGACATGATTAGTAAAACTGTTAAAAAAAAGTCTACAGTGGTATAATCAAGCAATATAGTGACAAATATCAACAAGTTATCTCAATCGTAATAAATCCATTTAAAATTTAAGCTAACATGAGTAATAAAAACTAAGATACCAAACACTCTATATAACTCACATCAAAACACAAGAATTATTTTTAATAAACGAACTCATACAATTTAAACAAAACTGAACTGAAACAAAAAACAAATAGTCAAGATCATGAGACTATATATGTGTGTGATAATAGTTTTTGATATATTTATGTATTCCCATTTTTCACCATTTACCACACCTCCCCTATGATGATATCCCTCAATGTTATTCTATGAGGGGAAAAATACCATCTTGTATCCATTTCAGACATGATAAAGGTAGTTAGTCCATTTTCATTATTCAAATATAAAAAAACTCATTATCAAGAAATGATATGATTACAATTATATCAACCATTCCAAGATGTAATAATAGTAAATTTTGTGGCCAACATGACCCCCTTTCATAAAATAAAAGGGGACCCCTTCGAAAACTCTCAACTCAAAACTTTCCTAAAGCTCAAATCATCTCGCACTTGTCCTGAACCATGTAAAACCTTAAACCCCTATTTCACTTTGATCAACTAATTATTTTTCAATGTTTGTAATGAGTGAATGGTCATCATGGTGATCCATACAATCACTTGTGTCTATAATATTTTAGCCTTAATGTGTTACAATATGAAGGTTTCCCATACTTATAATATTTTATGCTAACTACATTATTTCACATAGTTAAAATTATGCAAGTTCTCTCAAGATGACATCACCCCAGAGTCCTACTTGGCATTTCATGCAGCTTATATGGTAGACATGCAAGCTTTCATTTGATTTCATGGTATTTTTATGACTTAGTCACTTTTCATAAAATTCACAAGAGCATGAAAAATGAGAATCTCCCATATGTAACTTGTTAGACTTGTCAATATCCCAAAGGCGTTAGAGTTGTCAAAGCCCTAGGAGAACCTAAACACTGAGAAACTACCACATGGAATTTATCAAACTTATCAGTCTCATAGAGGTGTTAAATTTGTTACATCCCTTAGAGAGCCTGACAAATGAGAATCTACCATGTGGAACATGTCAAACTTATTAGTCTCTTGAAGGTGTTAGAGCCATCAAATCCCTAGGAGAGCCCAATGAATGAGAAGTTTCCATGTGGAACCTATCAAAGTTGTTAGTTTCCTAGAGGTGTTAGAGTTGTCAAAGCATCGAGAGAGCTTAACAAAATAAAAGTTGTCACATAGAACTTATCAGACTTATTAGTCTCTCAGAGGCATCAGAATTATCAAAACCCCATAAAAAATTGATAAAAGAGAAGTTATCATGTGGAACCTATCAGACTTATTAGTCTCTCAGAGGCATCAGAGCTATTAGAACCCTAAGAAAATTTGATGAATGAGAAGTTTCCATGTGGAACTTGTCAAACTTGTTAGTCTCCTAGAGGATTTAGAGTTATCAAAACCCAATGAACCATAGGTTGCCATGTATCACTTTTATACAAAATGACAGAAAGGGCCCAGACTATCCTGATTAAGCAAAAAAAGGTAGTCAAAACTTATAACCAATCATAAAGTTCCACATGTCACTTATGTATGATAAATGTAAAAATGGTTTAGAATAGTGTGAACAAGCAAAAGAAAGGTATGAGTTAATCCATAATATGGTAATGGAATGCCATATGTACATAAAAAGTCCAAGTGGTTGATTCTAGTGAAATAAAAGGTAAAAGAGTGACACCCCAACCATGCCTGGCTAGCCATGGCCACATAAAAATTACCTAAATAACAAAGAACACATGGCCTAATTGGAGAATACCTAAGGTCTCATGGGATAAATTATGTGTGTGCCTACCATGACCTTACATTAATCAATTTGGGTAATCGAGCTTTGATTTGATAACTTATAAGCATCCCCTCACCATCACCAAATCTAAACTAGGATTACATGTTAAAAATTCTCTGAGTTAATGCTAGATCAATAAATATTTGAGTGGATTGTGCCACCAAATCAAATTTGAACTCATGCAAGATGATCCTCAAAATGCCATTAATATAGGATATTTTTATGGATCCCTATAAGTCCTCAAGTTGTTTTGATTTATAGTGACTGTTCCCAAATCTAAAGAATCCTTCCCTTCAACTCATTCTCAAGATTTTATTTCTTCTCTTGGGCCCAAAATTCAATGCTAAGCACATCTCAACTCTCATCCATGGCCATATCATCTTCCAGACCCATCCATGATCCTATATTTAGAGATACCACCTTCTCATCAAACCTGACCCATTTCAATCATTACAACAAAGTTTTCATGGTAATTAAATATGTATAGAATCCCACCTTAGATGATGATGAGGAGGTAACTGAGTTATTTGACACACTATTAATCCTTTAGAAGTCAAGATTGGACAAGGCTACTATAAATCCATAAGTATTCCTATGTGTTGATCTCCTTGGGAACATGCAAAACTTTGTGTGTGTGTGCATGACATTACTCAAGACCTAGTATACTCTATGGGGTCCCATAACTAAATTATAGACATATCTGAAGCTGCCTTCAAGTAATACTACAAGCTCCTAGATTACACCATGATTTATGACTAGAGATAAATAGACATGTGGACTTATATGCATGAAATATATAGGGTTATCTAGGATTATGCCATTGACCTAGACTGATGGACCAAAAGTGGTGGCATCAATGCTTATAATATTTGCACCTTTTGGGAAGGAGTTCACATTGGGATGCTCTTTTTGAATCAATTATTTATAGAAAGGGATGTTATGCATATCAACCTTATTTGGTTTCCCATGCTCAATATAATCCTCAAAGGGAAGGAAGTCCTAAAACTTAGAATCATTATCAATTTTAACTTGGTCAAGGGTGTTAATGAGGCCAAAAGAGGTGGAAATTTTTATATGATGAACCATCTTGTCGACATAGTCTACACCACCCTCATATTCAAGCCTTATGTGTTTCCACCATGGACCCCTTCTAATTTTTTGGTTCATGTGGTATTTTATAATATGTACGTGCAACATTATAGGAACCAAAACTGGAACATCTATGAGTCCTTCTACCCTATCATCTACATGGTCATTAATAAGAGGCTCATGTAACAACTCTCAAATGAGATAAGGAGGATGCTCTTTTCCATAAGATCCTATAGGTACTACTGGTACCACACTATCATTTAGGTGGAGGGTGTTTGGCAAGCCCCTCTCTTCTCACCCTATCAAGTCTTAGATTGCCTCACAGAGTAAAAGATTTCTTATCAATAAGTCAAGGGTATCATGCATTACTCACTTGATCATTGGTAGAAGGTGTGTCTAGACTTCCTAATTTTCATTCACTATCATGAATAAAAGAATCTACCTTTGTTGCAGAAGATGACACAGAATAGGAATTTATTTACCTTGGAAAAGTCAGAACATAGAGAATGGGATTCTTACAAGGTTATAAGCACCCATGTGATGAAGTACATAACCTGACTCAATATCACATATCACCATGAGATTTATGAGGATGATGATATTCATCTCAATCTGACCAATTATGCTAAAGTACTAGTGTGGGTAGAAGTGGAAAAAAATAAAGGAAAGCAGGCCCAATCTAGACTAGTCCCTGAAGAAAGGTTAATACCACCTCCATAAGATCCTCCAATGCAGTCACCTCCACCATAGTTAGCCTTGAGGCCCATGATAATTTAGATAGGAGAAGAGATTTAAGAAATTGAACCCCTATAGTTCTAAGAGAATCATACAATGGGTCTTGATGCATTCACGTCCATGGGTTTCACCTCCCCTACTCTTGACTCTAGCCCTACCTTCATCCTCTTCCAATACCTTTAGAGTTACTGGAGGCCCAAGCTAGGTTGAGCCCCTAGCACCTACCAAAACATAGAGACATAAAATAATCTATTAGGGTGACCCAAAGTTCCAATGGGAATTTGATAGAGAAACTAAAAGTGTGAAGAGTTATTACACAAAAGTTCACTCTAAAAGGGGACCTAGTGGTGTGGAGGATTGAAAAATATATTTTATCCCTCACCAAGGTGAGGACACCCAGTAGGGAGGAAAAAGTGGTTGAGAATCTCATGAAAGACATGAAGGATCAAGTTAGAGCACTTGAGTCACAAGTGAGGAGAAATTTATTGATGAGGTTGATTGGTCAAGTTGTGAAAACCCTCACACAACTATTTACAATCTTTGAAAAGTGACTAGAGCCTCTTTGATGAGAAAAGAGCACCTCCAACACACTCAAGCATATTTGGATAGGTTTTCCCACATGGAAAATTAGTGAAATAAGCTTATTTTGGTTCTTCACAAGGGAATGTTCTTGGAGCTTAATATTATGCCTCTGGTTGAACTAAACCTCTACTAGACTTATGTTAGGTGCATGAGGACTTCAATTGAGGAGTGGTTGGCTATGGTGCAAATAATGATGAATCCTTTGGATAATATCAAGAAGTAGATGTTGGCCTACTTCAAATAGATTGACATCACTATTTAATTCAACCCAAATGGCCCGTTATTGGATAATGATGAATTCAAGGTCCACCTAGCCTAGTTTGACCAGGTTACATGGCAAAAAGTGGGCAAAGATAACAAAGTTGGGGCCAAATTCATTATGGAGTTAGAAACCCAATCAACAACTAACATCATATAGGTGTCTAAGGTAAAGGTTTCCCTAGAGGCCCCACTCCAAGTCCATGAGTGGTTGTTGGTCCAGGCTTAGGTAATTTTTTGAGAGCCATCTATGAACCTTATTGAGTTAGATCAGGAGTTCAACTTTGTGGTAGTCTCATTCAAAGTTAAGGAGGCATGTCCCAAAAAATTAGGAAGTGGTCTACCCATGAATCCTTTGTGATTTTTTTCTTAGTGGGCCTCAGGGGATCTTTTGTGGGTATAATGGAAATATTATGCTAAAAGTAGTTGTAACAAACTTTAAGGCCATCATGGCTAGGGATGAGAATCTCATGTTCCTAGGAGATGAATCCCGTCCTTATATATATTGTAGTCTTAATTCTTGTATATGGGTAAGCATTTTTCTATATAAAAATCATATGAAATAATGTTATTTTAAGATTTTTATCAAACCTTGTTTTATGTTCATGGATGTTACCCACTAATTATCGTTTTGTTAAGTGATGCTAGCACTAGAGAATTGATAATGTGTTCTTCCATGGATAATTAATGTAGTAATAAATATGTTTTCATGAAATTTTATTCATTTATAGGTTCTTATTATTTCTTATATAACACTTACTAAGTCTATTTGCTTGGAGCTTCAGAGTTGCTTAGAACACCATGTGTGTTAGTTTACTACAGATGATTTCATGTATTTATCTTTAAGTACCTACAAATTAATCATTATTTCATTTCCCAAAAATCTCTCCTTGTGTGACTAAGAGTCTCATCATTTCATGAAACTTGGCATATAGTGGTATAAATGTAGTTAGGCACACCCTCAATTCTAAAAACATTAACATGTTTTGTAAACTAAGAACCTCTTATATGTCTTACCTTACCCTCTCTTTTATGGTTGTTTTAGAGTCAATAAACCCTTCCCCTCTCATTTATAAATTTGTGAAATGAAACCCATTAGTGCTTCAAGATTTAATTATATTAAACTAGATTAGATAAGTGAACTAGAACCTCTTTGTCAAATTGGTTATTGACCATATGGTGGTAGCATTACCTCTTGGAGATATATTCTAAGTAAGATACATCATGGATCTCAATATCTATAACTCGTGCCCTAGATTTCCCCAAATCCAATCCTAAAATGGGAGGATGTAAGTCTTTTATTATCACCTAATACTCTTATGGGCACCTGATCTCATAGGTACTTATCAAGACCAGATTTTGGGCATGACAATAATTGGTCATAAAAGGAGGGTTCCCTAATAGCCAAATTTTTAACTCGCTATTTAATCCCAAAATAAATTGGAGCCTACTACATGGATCACCAGATCCCAAATCATCTATGGGAGATTGATTATTTCACCATTAAAAATTCATAGAATAGCCTAATTTGGTAGAGGTACACCTAGGTTTATAGTTGCCTCCACTAGTACATCCTCTAAATATTCCCCAAATATACTAGTACCCATGGTCAGTCATATGTCTTGGTTAACTAAGTACATCATTAATGTTTTTAGATATGTTCATAACCTCCTTAGGAACCTATAAAGATACCTACCATATTTCACTCCCAATGTGGGATGAACTATTGAAGAACATGTGAACTCATACAAAATAGCTCTTAGGCTTCTAAATGTAAAAAATGAGGATGTTTCCTACAAATTATTCCCATTCACCTTGATGGATGTAGCATATGATTGGTTCCTAAATCTACTCGAGAACTCCTTCATGATTTGGGAGCAACTTAATAACATGTTCATGGCCCAATTCAAATAATTCATTGACCCTAGTGTGTTATACCAACATTTTGATTACATTAAGAGAGAACAAAATTATCCTAATAAGAAATTCAATGTCAACTTTCAAAAAATGTATAGTCAAGTCACTGCACTATATAGATCAAATGCCTTATTATCTCTCAAGATGTCCAAGACTGGGTTAGATCCTTGGATTGTTATGTTTTTGTGTAAAAACCCTTTAATGACAAATCTACCTCTAACATATGTTAAAGATATTAAAGTGGATAGGAAGCTAAATACCTAAGGTAAAATGCTAGCACTCATTCTGAATGCATTACCAAATTATCCTACCTTAAACCCTATCCCCAATGTAAGCCATAATGTCCCATTATTTCCACCTGTGCTAGTAACAAACTAACTCCTATTAAGGCACATTACACCTAACTAACACATAGAATTCCTTATCCCAATAAATAATGAATCAACACCTCAAGATCATAATCAAAAGCCTATTACCATTGTTAATAATGTCTTAATCATACCCTAGGAGTCCACCAAAAATGAGTTGCATGTCATACAACGTATGGTGCGAAGGCTAAGCAATTATTTTTTAGGCTTTTAGAAATAGATGTAAAACTCTAGTGGTGAGAGCTTGAATAGAACTTTACCTACTAGAGACACAATAGGTTTTAAAACTACCTCAATAACTAAACAGAACCCTCTCCCAATAAATTTCTTAAGATCAAGATTTGTAAGATAACCCTCCCAAACTAGTATTGTGTGTAAAAAACTAACCAACATGGGGAACTTGATTGCATAGATTTTTGTAGTGCCTTTGATATCTATATAGGTAAAATTAAGAATATGAGGTGGTCTCAAATCATCCCACTATTGTGAACCACCTTGATACATCCAATACTACTATAACCCAACCACAACTTTCATGTTAGAGACTATGCAGTTCCCTAAATAATTGGATAATGAGTTGGAAGAGGCCACCGATGAGGTGCAAGCCTTATAATAGTTCTAGTAGAATAAATAAACCCTTATAAACCAAATTAAATAATAACCCCTTATCACAACTAATCCTTCAAATAATGGTGCAACTCTTTGGATCATAAAACTAGGAACAATTTACCACCTCCAATACCTAGTGAACCTAAGGTCCCCATAGATGTCTCAATTAGACATAATAAAAATAAGTTATAATATAATGGAAGATATGATGAATATTGAGGCTAATATCACACTTCATGAGTACCAAGTAGTGAGATCTTTTATTAAAATCACTCACAAAGAAGCCAACCCAACCAAAATATAAGGTTACCCATACCAATGTGGTCATCCATGAAAACAAAACTAAAGGTCCCCCTTTCCTCCTCACAGTTAGACTATTCAGGAAGATCCTACATAACTACTTATTTACCTCAGCTAATGTGATTCCCATAGGAATTTATGATAAATTAGGGTTGGTCCATATTAAGTAAAATAAAGTGGTAGTCTAACTAGATAAATATGAGGTTAAGGTAGTTGTAGAACTTATAAACGTACATATGAAATGAAATATGCACATCCTCATCCGCCACATTATGGGCACACATTAGATGTGATTATTGGTAATTATACAATACATACACCTCCCATGGTTTAGATACCTTTTATTACTTTTGATGATAGTGAAATTATGGTTGATAACTCGAACCTTCATTAAATATTAATTTGAGCATACCTTAATGACCATCCTATTCATAGTGTTATGATTGATAATGATGATAGAAAAAATATTTACACCATGACATTACTTACACATTTGGGATATACACATGATGATTTACACCCTTCGACCAAAATGATTAGACCATTCAATGGGACCTCACAAATGGGTCTTGGAAAGATTGACTTACCTTTATAAGTTGGTCTAACACATGTGGTCACTACATTCTTAGTTATACCATACGTGGGAGTCTTTGATATGTTATTTAGATGGCCTTGGATACATACACTCTATGTAGTACCTTTTACAACGCATGGGTGTGTTAAATGCATTCATACCAATAGGGCAATTACAATTTCTAAAATTCCATATGAACATCCACTTAAATAAGAGAAATTTATACCCAAGAAGTTAATTTTCAATTAATTAAGGTTAATACTATATGAAAGGTTAAGCAATAGGCAATCCCCTTCCCTAGGCAGCCACTATTTGAGATACCATTGCATCATAGATATACAATGGATTTCACAAAATCCTCATCTACTAATATACAACATATTTAGTTACCTAGAAAAATGAAACATGTTCCTATTTCTACTAGTCCAAATAAACCACAAAGTACTTAATGATGGGTTCCATGAACCCCCATTCCTTTTTTTGTTTCCTCATGACCATTGATTCCTATTACACATACATAGAGCATCATAGATTCTATAGTGCCAAATATTACATATATACATGTTTCTTGGCAATACCACCAGTTTGTTACACCAAGTTTTGAGTGGGGAGATACCTATGAGCATCATTTAGATGAGATCATATGATACCTTTTTCTTATCAAAATTTTTTAAAATACCCCAAAAAATTAAAACACTCAAAACTCAAAAAATATCCAGCATTTCCATGTTTTATTAGTTATTTGGAATTTATGTTGTTGGTTACATGTTGATAGATAACATATCATTTATTTATATACACCCACATATGTTTCACATATATTTTGATTCTAATATAGGCATACCCATCCACATTATATATGCACATACAGATGTTGGGTCTTCCCTTTATTCATGTCATCAGTACATTAGGGGCATCCACTTATTTGATCATGATACACCTAGGTTATATTATTCTATGATCACTTTTCATTATCATGCTTGAGCTTATGTATTTACATTTGCCTTTATCTATTATTATATTTTTCACAGTGTACTTGATATGTTATGTACTTAATATTTTTTAATGACACATATATCAAGGGACTAGTATGATATGCTTATGATGATTGTTTGTGATTCCATGTTTCCATTTTTGTAATTCCTTGAGCATCTTACCTTTCTTGGTCTTGTCTTATTTATTTGAGAATTTTAATATGTTCCATTACTTGCACACCCTGTGCTTTTATTTCCCTATTGTGACATTTGAACATGTCATAGTTTTTTATATGTGGACATTTCAATATATCATTCAGTGCTTTGTGGAGTTTTGATTAACTCATGTCCCTTTAATTGTGTAGAATTTGAACGTGCCCCTTGTATGAGGTTTCCTTGGACCATTACCTTTTGTTTTAATTTTGAGTGCTCTTGGGTGTGTGTTTGATTACTTATTGATCTTGTACTATTACTCTCTAGACGTTGCCATGTTTTACATCATGCATCTTAGGATTTGATGTGATCACATACTATATACCTCATTGATATATTTACCAAGAAATGTTACTCATATATGCTACATGATCCATACACAACTTATACAATTATCTTGTCCTTTTGAGGTGAGATAACTAATAGATTCTACTTCTCACCTCAAAATGGGGGCATATCAGTGAGGATTTCCACACTTTCATAGATTCTCCAGATTATAGTGGGGGCATGTGATGTAAACATGTTCTCCACATTTACACCAGTTCTCGTATTCTTTAGTTAGTGGGGACATGTCATGGAAACATGTCCTCCACACTTGCACAAATATCAAATTGGCCAAATTTCATAGTTATATGATTCAAATACACATTTTCAGCAACTTTATATATATTGGTACCATTATTATACTCAATTTTCAGTTTGAGATACATATGAGGTGCATATGCCATGTAAAGGGAACCTTAAATTTCAAAATCAAATTAGTTTCTAAATTTAAAATAGTACTATAGAATTTTATCATACATAACATGGACTTTTATGAACTATTATTGAGCCAATATATTATAGAGTTCATTCACCTTTTGGAAGGTTGAAGTGATTAAATCACTCAATCTTACTAAGTTTATAAGTTAGACTTGATTAAATCATCTACTTCACTAGATTTATAGGATGGAGTGATTCAAATTTATAGGATGGAGTGATTAAATCATTCACCCTCACCAGATATATATTATGATTTGATTGGATCATTTAGACTCACCAAGTTATAATCATGATTGGGTTACACAATTGAGATAAACTCAACGTCCATTATAACAATAAATGCAATACAAAAATATATCCTCAAAATTGCAATAAGAGAAATTATGAAGCGGAAATTAAAGCAAACCATGTAACATAGAAGATAATGTGGTTCACCCAATGGGATACATCCATGGAAAAATTCATCAGCCATTTATTTGTATCAATAATAAGGAGAATACACAGTGACAACACCCTGTTACACCTCTCTCCAATCTCTTAACCTCTTGTCTTTAATGCACCAATATAAGCTAGCACCAAGCTTACAATCAAGTTCTCAACCAAGATTTCAATAAAGACTTCACAAGTCTTCAATTCTTCTTCACCTTCTTAAAAAATGCAATAATGAATGGAATATATAGGCACAACAATAAGAAAACCATGAGCCAAAACCATTACCTTATTTTTCCTTGTCCCCCACATGGCCACTAGAAGACAAAACTCCCACTTGACCACAAGAAGATAAAACTCCCACTTGACCTTAAGAAGATAAAACTCATCTTTGTATTTTACACCAAAGGACAAAAAACATGTGAATCACTAAGATATAAAAATGTTTTAAATTTTATGTGAAAGTAGGTGGGTCAAATTTATATGTGCACTCAATGATTAAAGTGTTTTGCCTTGAGTCTAAAGGTGATTTGGACTTTTGTGCACAAGTGGAAGACAATGACTGTTGTTCTTATTTGTCCATTCATGTGGAGTGGGGTGCCATATCTTTATGGCACATAAAGTTAGTTGATATTGTCTAAAGTATATGCTCTACTTTATTGACCTTTGCACATATAGACAAACACTACATTATGCATTTTATTCATGTATGATGGAGTGTGGCACCATTTGGGAATCTCTCCCTAGCTTCTCTTCTTCTCTATTATAATTCTCTAAAGGATGCTAATCCTTTGTGTTTTGATTGGATTTTATTGAATCTATAAAATAAAGCAAGTCTCTATGATCTTGAAGTCCTGAAATAAAGTAATCCCTTGTAAGCTTGAAGGTAGGTAAGGAAGATTTGGGATTAAGCAATCATTGATCAGTTGTTCTTGGATACTTCTTGGATAACTTATTTGTTGGTGAGAAGTAAGGAGAAATAAAGCTAAGATCCTTCAAATAAATCTACTTCTTTGAGGAGAGCCATTATTGGGAGCAAAGCTAAAAGCTTTGCATGTAAGTTACACGGTGTTTATAAGTTAGGGGCAAGAAGGCCAAGTCAAGGAAGGAGGATACTTTGTAAGAAGAGGAAGATGTTTTTTTAGAGAGAATATAAGTTAGAAGCTATCATTACCCCATTTTTTTATTTATTGTTTTTTTAGGGTTTTCCACGTATATTTTTCTGTTATGGTTATTTCTTTATTCATTGTTGAATGATTGTTTTAATTTCATACTTATTTCTTGCATGGTTTAGGATATTTTTCCTAACAGCCATGTGGCAACTCATCTTTTTACCAAGATTAGGGGCATGATATTCTCCAATCTCTATATATATGCATGCACTTGCAAGTTTCAAAATTTTCCTAATCTCAACTCTAATGCTTCATAATGAAGCATTTTTTCAAATCAAATGACCAAAAGGTAATATGGTTGCATTGAAACACGTGTACTCCAAACATTGCTCTCTTTACTTTTAAACATTTCAAATGCTTTCAATTTCATATTATATGCATTGATTATACACTGTAACATGCTCTTAGTTGTAGGTTAGTCATTATCAAAACACTAAAGTTGGGCTCATATAAAGGCAAGGTGTGTTATACACCTAGGTACACATTTTTTCCCCTTTAAATTATCAATTTCATTGCTATATTAAAGTGGGGGAAATTGTAGATACTAACTCTAAATTATATAGCACCTCAATCTTAAACACTTAGCAAATACCTATCATGGTTGTAACCTTCATCTCTAATACCTTCTCACTATTGAAGGGCTCACATTTACTATCTGTGTGTTAAATTACTTATCTCTTAGTCCAATCATATGTTATTTTCATGACTAGGCCTTCTATACTATGAAAAATAATCTAAACCTATTCATTATCCTTATCTACCAAATTTGAACTTGTACCTATTTTCTTACTTCTCAAACACTTTGTCCTAGCTAGACACCTACGTCAACATAGGTATCCCTAATACAAGAGCATCCAAGGTCCCAAATACTATTACATCACCAAAAATAGAGTGTGTATGCTTTTCATTTTGGTTATGGTGTGCTTTGTTGGAGGAAGTTTCTTAGTTTCTATATGATTTCATCTTGGTATGTTCTTGGTGACATCACACTTATAATTACATCATCATCTTGCACAATGATTAGTTTATTTGGTGGTTGAAGATAAATACTTCATCTTTTGTGATTAGTAAAGTTATGGTGTTAATCGGACTTCATAGTCTCGATGAGGTCTTAGTTTTGATTAAGATCTCTCTGTAGTTGTATTCAACCTTTCACAAGTTTGAAATGGTCTAAGTGAGACTTGGTCGATCATGACTTTTTTATTTAGGTTTCACTTTTCTAGATAGGTCTTGGCTTATTAAAAAAAACTCATGGTTATATTTGGGTTTTAAAATCCCAAATGGGTATTAGATAGACAACAAAGTTTTAGTAGTGGTAATCAAGTTCTTTTACCCTAATTTGGTCTTGCCTAAAGGTTTGGTCAAGGTCCTTTAATTAACATAAAACTTATAACTTAGTCTTGATGGATTCACTTTTCATTATAGGGCTAATCAGGGAACACTTTCCTGATTAGGTCCATGACTTCATCAAAGTTACTTGATAATGTTATTCAGGACTGAGTTACCTGATTAGGTGTTAAGTGTTATGCTTGAGATATCTTCTTGGTTTTCAAGGTTGAAATGTTGATTAGGTTGGTGAGATTCCTAAATGAAATTTTATAATGATACTCATAGTTTTGGAACTGACTACATATGAAAACATTTTAAAGTTTTCTTACAATTATATCTAGAGTATGAATCTTGTTGGGTCAGGGATGGCTTGCCTAATCACTCATAATGCAAATTCAGGATGTAAATCCTAAAATGTTCTTGGTAAGAGTTAAGTTCTCCATGTAGTTATAATCAGAGTTTAGAACCTGATTGGGTCTATAGCACATTCAAAAAGGTTTTAGCACCAAAATAGACCCTATAGGGTCTACAATGTGATATATGTCATCAAAAAGCTTGATTATGTCTTACCAATGGTAAATGATCCCTAGAATCTTGACTAGAATTGATTGAGTGGGCAGAAACATGATTATTGACTTTCCTTATGTCGTTTGGAGCATGTAAAACTTAAGATAGATCATGAAATGTTTGTAGAAGACAAAGGGACATCAGAAGGAGATTATGGGTCACTTTTTATGGCCCATATAACTGAAAATGGCTCAAGTTTAGGAGGGCCTACTAGAAATAAAAAATAGGATCAATTTCATATTTTTTTGTTCATTCTTGGTTTATATATAGATTGTCGATGTGAAGCCATAAGTTATGTATAAAATTGTAGGTGTTGTTGTTTATTTCCTCCTTATTATTGTATACAAGTAAGCTAATTTTAGGCTAGAATTAGATTGCATTTACATTGTGTATTAAAGAAATTTTGAATCTCTAAAGATTGTATTTCAATTATGTGATGAAATGTGTTGTGCATCTATGAAATGTGTAAGCCTCTACAACACGAGAGATAATGGTAGATGTTAATTACTTTCTCGCTCCTTATGTTTGCACCAAGTGGTATCAAAGAAAGGTGTGTGAAGTCTTACAAGATTGACAAAGTTTGTGAGGATTAATTTGGAGACCATTTTAGGTTATAAAAGAGGATCATGTTGATTTGTGATGAGATATGGCATACAAGAGAAGGGCACATGAGATGGGTGAGTTGATAGAGATGCTTAAAGTGTTCCAAAAAAGACTAGATATTACTACATAAGGTGATTATGGTGAAATTATAGGTGATATTGATGAGAAAGAATTGATGGTGGGTTGTTTATCCTTACAAGTGTGGATAGATTTGGATAAAGTCCAAGTGAGTGGAGGAAAAAAGGCCAACAGATGAAAGAGACTGGCTGAGGTTGTGATGGTAAAAAGAGGTAAATATTTGAATGATATTTATTTGCTTTGTGGATAAGAAATTTAATAATATATCATGACTTGGGTATTTGAGCTTGAATTTTATTTTGTGAATGAAAATATTGTTGACCTCATGAGGGCGAAGGTTGCACGCAAGTGGTTGAGTGGACTTGCAGCCATGTTTTGTAAGGATTTCCAAGTGAATAAATAACATAAGGGTAAGAGGAAATTTTATGAGTGGTAACATGTGGTTTCCAAGATGTTGGGTCATTTTATGCACCAAAAATTATAGTCGAGATGGTTGAGGAATCTTCATGTGAAGAGGCTTGAGAGCAGATATGAGAAGCATATTACCAAGAAGGTAAATATGGATGTGGATCTATCATGTGAATAGTCAAATACTACTTTAAGGAGTATCAAGGAGGTGTATAGGTACACCAATGTGCAAGTTGTCTTGGAAGGCAATAAGGATAGCTTCTATATATAGAGCCTAGTTCTGATTTTCAGAAAAACTATGTTGAAATGAGTTATGAGTAGCCCATAGAGGAATAAATCCTTGTGAAGGATGATTTTGAGGTGATAAATTTTTCACCAAATGTTTGAGACCCATTATATGTTGATGGGCAAGTGGTCGATAAGTCCCATGAGTGAGTTAGTGTTGATTTATCCTTGGTTCATAATGACATTGAGATTGTCAATTATTTATTGGATGGTAGAAGGGTAGAGGACAACCAAGGTATGATGCACATTCATATGAGTAAAATAATTGAGGTAAAAGAACATTTAAGCCATGAAGAGTTGTAGGTGAGTGAAGGGATCAACCAAGTATAGTTCCAAGTTTCCATTATGGAAGTTTTAGATAAGGTGGTCATGTAAGCTAGTGCACACACATAAGATATAGTGAAGGTTCAGCCATGTGATAGAGCTGAGAACAAAGGTATAAATGAGGAGAGGACAACCTTTGAGGTCACTGATATGGATATTTTGAGATCTTATTGAGTAAAAAGTGTGAGAAGCATGCTAGTATTGGCGAAGGGTTGGATAACATGCCTTTAGAGCTTGATGAGATGGTTTATGAGGTGGATGAGGTAACTCAATTTTTTCCTAATATGTTTGTACATTGTGTAGGTCCAACCATGGATAAGATAGCGAATATAAGGACTAAGTATGGAGCGGTTCAAAATGTTCATTGGTATGAGAGATGGAGTGAAGAAGTTGACCAAGAGACAGATATGATAATGGTAGATGAAAAGTAGGTTGATGTTGATATTTTAGCCCTAGGTGATTATCTTCAATGCAAAATAGAGACAAAATAGTGTAATAAATCATGGTAATATGTTTATTCTCAAGAGTATGTGGATATAGAGGCTCATTTGTAGCAAATTGATGAAGGAGAGTTGCCCAAAAAATAATTGAATGAAGATGGAGAAGGCTTTCAGAAGCCTAACCTTTTTGTGTAACAAACTTGTAGCATGGAGATGGATGAATTGGAGTAGGTGATTTTTATATTATCTCAAGTATGTAATGTTTCAAGTATGGAGGGTGAGTCTCTTGAGATCACTAAGTAAAAGGAGTTGGTATCGTGTATGGAAACCCAAGCATGTGAAGAAGTTGAGTTTATAACTAAGATGGAGAGATTGCTTGTTATAAAAATGCAAAAAATGAAGGATGAGAAGGTAAGAACTATCCTAGAATTTATTTTAGATGATAGAGACTATTATTTGAATTCCCAAGCATATGTTGATTCAGTTGTGCTGAGATTGGGAGCAATATATGAGATTATAGCCATGAGAGAGCAATTATAAATGATGGTTTATGATGTTTTGAATGATCCAACAACTGGTTGGATAATGTGTGAATAAATCCAAGTTTGATTTAGGCATAGGGGGATGGACAATAGTGGGTTTGAGCCCACATGTGGAAGTGAGGTGCATGATAGAGCATCTTAGTGGTGGTGGACAGATGAGAGTGGGTTTTAGCCCGCAAGTGAGTTGGATGAGATGGTTATGCCTTTGGTAGAGGAGGATTAATGATGGTGGGTCAAATCCCATAAAGGAGAGGGATTTTGGTAATTCAAATATGATAAGGAGAGAGAGAGTATAAATGTGAAGAGAAGAGAAAAAAGTATGCAAAAGCTAGAAATGGTGCAAGAAAAAGAACAAATAATTGATTTACTTGGTAGGTTGGAAGGGGATTCCATGGTGACTTTGACCTCATGACTAAAATAGTATATATGTTACCTATCCCATCTATGTGAGCCATAACTCACATTCTTTGAACTTCGGGTGTCTAATACAGGAGTATCCAAGGTCCCAAACAATGTTGCATCACCAAAAAAAGAGTGTGTTTGTTTTCTATTTGTTTTGATTTTCATTTTAGTCATGGTGTGCTTTGATGGGGGAATTTTCTTAGTTTTTGTGCTAGTTTATCTTGACATGCTCGTGGTGACATCAAACTTGTAATTGCATCATCATCTTACATAGTGGCTAGTTGTTTTGGTGGTTGAAGATAAATACTTTATTTTTTGTGATTGGCAGAGTTACAATGTTAATCAAACTTCATAGTCTTGATTATGTCTTGGTTTTGATTAACATCTCTCTATAATTCTATTCAATTTTTCAAAAGTCCAAAATGGTCTAAGTGGGACTTGGTCAATCATGACTTTGTTATTTAGGTTTCACTTTCTTAGATAGGTCTTACAACATTAAAAAACACCTCACAATTATATTGAGGGTTTTGAAACCCTAAATGGGTCTTGGATGGATAAAAAAGCATTAACAATGGTAATCGAGTTATTTTACCCCAATTTAGTCTTTCCTAAATGTTTGGTCAAGGTCCTTTTCTCATCAGAATAAAATATTTGACTAGGTCTTGATGGATTCACTTTGCATTAATAGTGCTAATTGGGTAGCACATCCTCAATTAGGTATATGACTTCATTGAAGTTGTTTGGTAGTGTTATTCATAACTAAATTACTTGATTAGGTCTTAAGTGTTATCATTTGAGACATAAATTGGTTTATAAGGATGAAATGCCAATTAGGTCGATGAGGTTCCTTAATTATTTTAACAATACTACTTGGAGTTTTGGACCCGACTAGGTCAACAAGCATTTGAATTTTTGCTCATAATTCTATCTGGTGTATGAATCTTGATTAGGTCAGAGATGGCTTGATTGATCACTCACAATGCAAACTAAGGATGTAAATCCCAAAATATTTTTATTAAGAGTTAAGTTCTCCATGTAGTTGTAATTGGATTTTAGAATCTGATTGGGTCTAAAGCTCATTCAAAACAATTTTAGCATAAAGAAAGACCTGACAGGGTCTACAATGTGACATATGTCTTCAAAAATCTTGATTACATCTTACCAATGGTAAATGATCCCCAAAATCCTGAATAGAACTAATTTAGTGGGCATAAACATGATTATTGACTTTCCTTGTGTTTTTTGGAGCATGTAATGTCATAAATAGATCATGAAATGTCTACAAAAGATAAAGGGACATCATGAGGAGATTAGAGGTCTATTCATGGTCCATATAAGTGAAAATGGCTCAAATTTTGGAGGGTCTACTAGAAATACAAAATAGGATTAGTTTCAAATTATTTTATTTATTCTTAGTCTATAAGTCACTCTATATACTGCCAATGTGAAGGCAAAAGTTCTATATAAGACTATAAATATTGTTGATTATTTCCTCATTGTTATTGTATGCAAGTAAGCTAAATTATGGAAAGAATTTTATTGTATTTCCACTTTATATTAATGTAAATTTGAATCTATGAAGATTATATGTCAATTGTTTGATAAAACATGTGTGTCTATGAACTGTGTAAACCCCTACAACACAAGATAGAATGGTAGACTTTAATTAGTTTCCCATTCCTCGTGCTTGCACCAATCCCTTTTCTAGCTAAGTTTATAGTGTCCTAAATTCATCCAATTTACAAATAACATGTATCTTAAAGGTCAACCTAAGTGCTGTAATGCAAGATATTTCCAAAAGGGGTTGGTATATATATAAGATAAAACCTCATTCATAAATCACATAGCAAATTCATACCTCTCACATACAAATCAATAAAAGAACTATCAATCAAGCATTCAAGTGATCAAGGCTGCCCTATTCATCCCTAATTCCATATCAGTCATAGGATCAGTCTATTTATAGGTCTAAAGTACTGAAGGAGTAACCCATGAGCCATATTTGCTAAGTTACAAGATAGGTCATTATATATACTTTCTTAACACATATTTCACCTTTGTGCACACATAATCCAACACATAGGAGAGAATTACATATTTTTGAGGTCCTCTTTGGAGTATTGGATATGTAGGCAATACCCATTAACAGAGGGGTCCTTGGAGTAACTTGACATCGTGAACTCACTAACCCATTTTTTTCATAATCACTCCAATGGTGAAGAAGCTAGGGTTTTGATCATTTGATTAAGATCAATAGCTTATGTGCATGATTTGTACACATCATAAGGAAGGGGACAAAAAACCAGAAGGCTTTAGTTGGTCACATCTAAATCCATTAAGTATTCCATATCACTCTTTGAAGAAGCAAAACAAAATTTACAAAATAAGGACATTGATTCTAAGATTAGGAGACAATTTGAGACTGATATTAATTTATTTAGGTAGAGACTAGGAAATCCAATGTATCAATAACAATAATTTGGGAAAGTTAGGCCCATATATGAGTCAAAGACTATTAGGAGATGTGAATAAAAGTCACATGTGCATGCATAAGTCAAATATACTAAGGCTTGGTCAAAACTAAAATTATCAAGTGTCTAATACCAAATATGCATATTTAAAGGTGATAGGATTAGAAGGTGCATTATCCATGACCCTGGTATTTGAGGTCTCTAGATGAAGTGAAAGATTATGCACTTATCTTTTCAAGTTATCTATAGTATGCATCATAGTCACTATCTCATATGTAGGAATGGTGGTACTTTCAAAATGTTCACTCAAATGATGAGTCCTACCATTAATCGGATCCACAATAACATTATTGGTCATGGATGTATGAGTCAAACACCCATCATAATGTATAATGTATGTAAGAACATAAGTACAAGCCACAAGGGTGTTTACATGAGAAATATTTGCTTTCTTTACTTCAATTTGTATTATTTCCTCAACAAGTTTAGGGTTTGTAATAAAATATGGATCCAAATATTGAATAATACATTTAATACTATAATATTTTAAACTCTCACATTTTAAAATTTAGCATCCATCAAAGACAAAGCACTTTCATCAATTTCACTAATGTAAAACATGATTAATGCAAATTAAATCCCCACAAAAAGGAAAGGAAACCCCTAGAGGTGGAACGTGGGAATATAACTCCAAAATCTGAATTTGAATGAATCCAAAAAATCAAAACCTAAGGGGAAAGAGGGCTTAAACCCTAGATTAAATGTAATAGTGTTGGGTTCACCAATATGAATTACCCTATTTTTGTTATAGGTGAATGACAATTGATGATAAGGTAATTTGATTACATAAGGAAGAACTACCATTCAACAATGTAAAATAGTACTGTCAAATTTATCCTAATGGCCAAAAATAGTAAGCCTACTAATTTAGAATTTTGAAAACAAGTAATAGAGAATATGAAAAGTTAAAAAGTTTGAACATTCACACCTTGGAGATTTTTGAAATTTTTAATGCAGAAATGGAATGTGTAGGCTTGTAGCTCATTGTAAGCCAAATTTGGAGTGCACACTTTGCATCTATAGGATCAACGCTTGCATTTTTCATGTTATGGGCAAGATTAGTGATGACTTATACTGATCACCATTCACATCCTCATGCATCATTTGTGTCTTGCACTCACTTTTAAAATTTATATTTTGTTCTGTCACTTTACCACTAAATATCATGCCTATTTATGCATGCACTTCTTTGCTACAAGGGGTAGAGCTATTTAATTTTATTATCTAATGTTGTTGACCTAGCTTACCATAAGATGTTATAAAAAGAGAAGGGAAAAAGTAGTTGGGTCAGGTAATCAAAAATGGTGTTGCGACTACATATCCCACATGCTAGAATTAGAGCCTTTTGGTTCATGTGCAGTGTGAATGGAGAAGTAAATTGAGGTCTTCAACCTCTTCTTCCCTAAGTATGAGATGTAACTACATGCACATTCCTTAGGCCAATTGTGGTACAATATGTGATGTAAGTCTTTGAGCAATGATAAATCGATGTAGAGTGTGCCTAGATTTGAAAATAAATGATGAACAATGAATTTGAAACTTGTACTGAGTCTCTTAAATTGGAACCTCTTTGATACTTTCCATATACTTTAAATTTTGTATTAAAGGCCTATTGATACACCAAAGCTGACAAAAAAAAATGAGAACAACTGGAAAATAGATCCAAACATCGAAAAGACATTACCATGGGTAAAAAGGTAAAAAATAGCAACAGGGATGAGATTGACAGGACTATCATTCTTGCCCAAGGTAAGATTGGTAGAGTTCCATTTCTATCCCAAAAGAAGGAACATACACAAACATACAAACAAGAAAAAAATTAGATTCATGAGCACAAAATAAACATGATAGAATGATAAACATAAGAAAGGACCACAAGATCACATGAGAGAGAGAGAGAGAGAGAGAGAGAGAGAGAGAGAGAGAGAGAGAGAGAGAGAGAGAGACGGCTCCTAATTCAAGGTGATGACCCATATGCACAAAACATTACTAAATATATTATAATAAAAAGACTTATACCAAAGTTAGGTGTCTATAACTGGTTGGATAGACTGATCTTTATGTGAGAGAATCTTTTAAATCTAATGAAAGGGTGAGGGACCCAACCCTATTATTTACCAATTAAAAAATCAAACATGTCTTAGGGAGGATAAAAAGTCAATTAATAAAAAAACTCCAATTCACATTTTCTAAACTCATTTAAAAAATCTCCAAGTGACATTTGCCTATCTTGTGGATAACGATCAAAATTAAACCCATCATAGCTCGTCCAAAGGGTTAATACCCATCCCATAAGTATAGTTGAACCCCAACTCCCAAAAAAATTTAAAAAAAAATAATCAAATTAAATAATTGAAGTACTATTTTTTTAAATAAATAACAAAAGAAGGATTATTTCATTAAATATCCATCAAATAATTGTGGTTGTTAATAGCCTGTCAGGTATCTCTATTAGTAAATTATGGATCCTAAGTGTGACAAACTTGACATGGTAATGAGATTGGGAATGACAAAACAAGTGACAATTTTATCGTTTGAGTTATATTTTCAACTCAATCACTTATATTTTAAAAAATAGACGATGAGAAAACTATGGTTTAACAAGACATTAAAATTGGTATGACTTAAGTTTGGGATATATTTCAAAAGATTTGATCTTATGTGATACACAATTCAAACCCCACAAGAGTTTTAAATAATGAGAAAATAAAATTAAAATATTTATTTTTCGTTGATTAAATTTTAAAGATAGGGGCACCATTTTAGGCACCACCATCATTTACTACACCATCTCTCATTTACGTAAGCAGGAACTTCGAGGATCGAAGATTCCTAGATAAATTATCCCTATTCGTTATTTGTTGTTTTATTTCATTTCAATTATTTCTTAGCTTTTGTTTTCATATATATATATATAAGATTGGTTATGATCTCTTAGTAACTTTTTTTTTCAAAATCTATATCTTTTTTAAAGGATAGTTTTGTGTTTGACTTTCAATTTTGCACTTCTGCAATCAAAACTACATTTAACCTAACACACACAAATACAAATGATTTCAAAATGAAATGCATTAAAATTAAGTTAAATACAACCTAGCTACAAATTTATCATTGATTCCTTATGCAAAGGAGAACCTCCACAACGATTTTGCATCATGCTTCTTTCTTTGTTGATTAGTTTGAAATGGCTTTTATGTCTAATGGTACAATGATAACTTTTACGCAACACCTCTCCTCATTGTAAGTCGTTATAATTTTAAATATATAAAATATGAGATTATTTTATATATCTAATAAATGTTTTTTAAAGATGGTTAAATGATATATTAATTAGACATTTAAATATTTTTCCCATCAAATGATTTGCATTTTTTCATTCTTATTATACATTTTGCTTTAATGTTTCATAAGTAGTGGTTATAAATTCAAATCCTTGTACTGTCATTTTGGATTCTAAAAAGGGAAGAGGGATAAATTTAAGGTTTACATTTTCAAAAAAACTAATGTAGGTGCCATTATATTTTTACGAGTTCTTCTTCTTGATATATTGAGTAAGGATTATAATGAAATCAATAAAAAATTTAGATGATACTTATTGAAATTTATTTTATTTTTTTCTTTCTAAGACTTGTATAAGATGTAATTTAGAATCTTATTTTTATATTTATATTTACATAATTTTTTACAGATTTTTATTATGCCAAGTATGACATATCTAAAACTATGGTTTGAAATTCTCCCTTGTTTTTACAAAAATTTCTTTGGTATTGAAGGAAGTATATGTAAATACTAAGTTTTTGTTATTAAATATGAATCAATAAATAGATCCGTTATTTACAAAATTGAACACGTCATAGGTAAAACTGATAAGTTTAAAATAATCACAATTATTTTCATAAACTAAATTAAAAAAATAAATCAAATAAAGATTATCAAATTTTATTCAATTTTACTATTTATATTCTTACAATTTTTCTTCAATTTTAATATTTATATTCTTAAAATTTAACACTATATTCCTATATTCATTGCTGTAAAACATATACTTCATTTTAAATTTTTAAATATTAAAGATCTCTTAATATTATATTTCTTCATATCATATTTTCTAAGATGTCAATCTTAAATACAAGCTGCATAGACAAGCTTTCCCAATTTTTTGAGCAATTGCCTTTTTGTAAGCCCTTCCAACTCTCAAATATCCATTCCTTTATTGGAGCCACATTTCCTCATGACCTTGGAATAATAAAAAGAAAACTTAATGTTTTTAATATTTTAAGAAATGCATTGATTGATCTTGTTTGTAGGGTTTTATTTGATGGCAGTTATTTATTTAATATTGTGTTTTAAATGTTATTATAATTAATAATAAGAGAAAGAAATATTAGAAAATATATATATTTATTATAATTTTTATAATTTTTTATTGTTTATGTAAAATTTTATTTTTTATTTAATACAATTTTTTTTAAAAAATTGATTTTATTTAATATTTAAAAAATATAAATATGATTATACGACCATTAAATTTAAATCTTACATATTTTTGAAAACATATAAAATAAAATTTATAATTTTTTAATGAAAATATCATATAAAATTATTAAATTATTAATCTTAAATTTCTTTATACTATATCTTCTCCCAAACAAATTGTTATGAAATTCAATATATAAACATTTCTCCATTTTTTTTTCATTAAAATATTTGAAAAAAAAATTACTAACAATATAAAAAACAAAGAACAATATAATGCTGACAACATTTCTCGTTAACTAATTCAGTTTCCAATAATTCTTCCAAGGCATCAACCAATTCTTTCTAACTATTCCAAGTCTGGCTTCAACTAATATATTTATTGGCTTGCCTTAAAATGTGAACCATAAATAGCGTTTGTGACAAGAGTCTGAAGGACGCATTCATTAATGTTTTTTACAAGAATAAAAATATATCCTAATCTAATTTATATATTCTTTAATGTGAACCATAAATAAAGGACGTATTTATTTATGTTCTACTACTAAATAAAGGACATATTCATTTATGTTCTACTACTAATTTGACATAATAAGTAGATAATGCGGCTTCTTGATTTTGTATTTTATAGTACCAAAAAAAATTGGACATTTTTGGACCATCATAACATTTAGGGTATTATCTTTAGTGTCTAAAATTTATTTATTAATTATAGGAAGCCATGGTGCAAAGAGGAATTGCAACACACCATCATTCCTTATTCATACTTGAATTCTAATAAACAACTAGTGATATGGACGGTGATCATTCCAATTAAGATTAATGACCAAAAAAAAAAAAAAAGCAAATTGATCTTAACTAAGGAATAAAATACAATACACTTATAAGAATGAAGATATTGTTTAATTGAGAAGAAGTGCAATTAGAATAATTTTGAGAATCAAATTTGAAATTAATATAAGGGATATTTGTCACATTTTTGTAGACATTTTTTTTTTTTAAAATATATATTTGAAAGAGCAAATAAGATATTTTTGTTGTGTTCACCATCACATTTTATTCTTAGGTTAAAAATAGAGATCCTTTTTTTTTTTAATTAATATTTTGACAGTATAATTTATGATTATGTTCTTCATAATAAATTAATTTGAATATTTACAGAATTTCATTTAAGGCTTAGCTAAATATTCAATAATCATGATATTTTTTACTTATGAATAAAGTCTATCGTCTTTTTATTTTAAATTGTTTTATCACATTTTGTTATAAACTTTATCTTATGAATGTTCGATCTTAATTCTTTGTATTATGTGAATGAGTAGTTTCAATTCATGTATCTATTGACTGCTTCTCGTATACAATTTGCTTGACAAAAGACTTCATTTTATCGAAAAACTTTACTTCGCCGATTTTCATGTTTTCTCGTAGGTTTTCAAAGACTCTCAGGGCCCTCCAGATCCTTCCACATGTTCAAATTTCATTGACATATGGCTTTAGAGTCCTATTTTTTATAAAAATAATTATCTTTTAAAGTCCCAAGGCCCCCGAGATCATGCCATGTGGCACGATCTTAGCAACTGGGCTCCTCGAAACCTCAAAATCTCGGGTGCATTAAGGCATTAGCCTGACAGCCCAAAAGTTGATCAACATTGGTAAAGGTCCATGCCTCTAAGGCCTCGAGAAGGCACCACATGGCACCCACTCAGGTGCTCATAGCAATTGCAGTATTAGCCCAAAGCATGAAGAGCCTGGGAGGCTAAAACAAATCCATTTAGCAATGATTGAATAAGCACAGACTAAAACCCAAGATGATTAAAAAGAAGCCACGTGGACCTAACAATGACAGATGAAAGACAGTGAGCTAAAGCCCATGGATGCTAACAAGCTACCAAGTGACAAAGTAGGAGCCAATAGGCAAAGCTAATAGCCTAGTAAAGAAGAAGGATTGTGACATCGAGGAAGAGCCATGTGGCAACGATGGTATCAGAAAAGCAATAGAACTAAGGTTGACAATCCATCTAGCCGTCAAAACCATCAAAAATCTCGAGAGGACTATGTGCCAGGTTTGAAAAGTGTAGTCAAAGTGCAATTGGTTCTTTACTAACTAAAAGGCCTAGAAATGATAGATTTTGGACTAAAAATGAGTGAATTGATCCAAGAAACCTTGAAATCAAGTTAGGGATGGTTTTTTCATTTCATTAACCCCTAAAAATTGAATGTAGAAGTCTACGTAGGGTATGGTTGAATGGTAGTCCCAAGAAAATCACAACGATAATCTACCATCAATATTTGAATCTGATCACTATTAGCCCTCCAAATTGAATGAAAATTAGTCAATATGGTGTGATTTATCACATGGAATGGGCATGGAAAAAATCTAAGGAAAGACAATGAGCATAAAAGACAAAATTCAACTTTTAATAGGCATGGTCTCTAAATTGCAAATCATGCTCAAGCCGACGAATCTAATAGAATCCCGACTATATTCCCCAATCATCATTGAAAGTTTATAATTACCCAAGTAGTGGGTGAGCAAACTTCATGGGCAAATCTATCTATATAAAAGACATTTTTTCCCTTTGCCAAAGGTTAGCAAAATTTTGTCCTAAAACACTGCCAGAATCAATCCATAATTACACATGTTATTTCCTCATGCTTTTGGACTTTGCTTGTCTGCCAAGATTTGCACTTTGTGTAAATAAACTCTATCAAAATTGTAATAGGACTTTTACTTTTCTAGACTTTTTCTTTTGTTCGTCGAATGTTATCCATTGTTCATAGTTTTGAGTCTATGCTTGCATAAGAGGAGTGATTTTATGATTAGTTACATAGGTAGGTGTAGTAATTAAATTGTGCCGAAGCAAATCTAGTTCCTTGTTTTTCTTTCATTCTCTCTTGAATGCTCCATGTTTTATGTGTTTTTAACTACAAAGTGTTTCAAAATCTTTGTGGGCAGTTCACTATAAATATTTGAGTGTTTTAAATTGGTGAAGAGTTTGCAAGTTGAACATCTAAATTTACATCCCTAGAAACTTGCCCATTATGTCCTTACAAGTTTGTGAAACTGCTGAGTTAGGTACACAGTGGTATAATTATGACTTGGCATGTTTCGGTTCTCAAACATTAGCATTTGCTTTATTAGAAACTTTATTTTTTGCTTTACCTTCTTCTCTTTTTATGTTTGTTTTTAATTGAAGCACTCTCCCCAGTTTTAGAAATTGGCAAAGTCGGGCTCAATAGTAATCAACAATCAAGTTTAATCGTCTGATAACAATTCCAAGTGTTATGAAACAAACATTGAGCCTCTAGTGGTAATAGTTCATGCTTTTAAATTAAAATAGGTTAAATAGTTTGGTCATAGGATTGAACCAACATCAATCTTAAAATGAATGAGGAGATATATTTATCCCATGCATTGTCCCTCACTTTTCTCTCTAGAACTCTCAACCTCATGAGTGCTTGTGGATTAGGATTTCGGGGTGAACAATAGTTGGTTCTAGGAGGGTTTGAAGGAACTATCTATTGATTGAGGCTTGCTACCCCTCCTTCATGTTTTATCCATTATTGTGTGCTTCAAGTACAAACAACAATAATTAGCACTAGAAAGAGGGATCCCATTATAATTCCATCTTTGATTAAGCATAAGAATAATTATAAACTACTAAAATTTGTTAAGAATTGGTTAAGAATTGTTATATGCTTTGGAATTCACTGACTTTTGCTTTGTTTGCTTCTACTTCTTTCCCATCTAAATGTAAATTAAAATGTATGTAGTAATTAACCCAAGAAGAATACGTGTGATGGAATTGTGCATGGTAAACCAAGTTGGATCTTAGTGTGCACATTACCCAATCCCAATCCATTTATGGGAGGTTGATTATCTTGCCATTACAGATCCATAAAAGATATCAAACTGCTAAAGGTAGACCTAATCCTTTGGTTACCCCTATTGGCTCAACCCCTCAAACCACCTAGAATTAACATATATCCATGATGTCACATATGGTTTGGCTTGTTGGGTTTACCATAAACATACCTGGGGTTATCTATGACTTACCTAAGAATCCAGAGAGATACTTGCCAAGATTCACTCTTAGTATAGAAAGGACTATAGAGAAGCACATAACATCATACAAAACTACTCTAAGACTTCTCAATGTTGAGCATGAAGACATGGTTTGTAGACTATTCCCCTTCACACTTATGGACATATCATATGATTAGTTTCTAAACCTTCTCGATGATTCCATTACAAGTTAGGACCAATTTAGTAATACTTTATTGGCCCAATTTGAGCAATATATAGACTCAAGTGTCCTGTATCAACAGTTGGAATGCATTAAATGAAAGTTCACTGAGCCTTTAGGAATTTCAATACCCATTTCTAGAATATGTATAGTGAAGTCACCAATATTTACAAACCTGATGTTCAAATAGCATTAGAGATATATAAAAATGCATTAGACCCATGGAATATGATGCTCTTGAGATGAGACCCTACAATAGTAACCTTGCCTTTGGCATATGTTGAAGCTATCAAGGTCAATAGACAACTCAACCCACAATGTTAAATGATAGCTCTCATCCTTAATGCATGACCCAACATGCCAACCTTGAACCTTGTTCTTAATGCAAACTAGAATGTGCCTCTATCTCAAATGTTGTCAATAACTAACCAACGCCCTTTGAGACATGCTATTCTAAATCAACACCTAGTTATCTTAATCTGGTGAAAAATTAGATGGTTCCCCAATTACAAGATCGAATGATGTTATCAATTGCTAACAATACCCCAAACATACCCCAAAAGTCTATAAAAAATGAGTTAGATGCCATCCAATAAATGGTACAAAGACTAAGTAATGACTTCTTTGGTTTGCAAATACAAATGGATAGTTCTAATGTTGAGAGTTCAAATAAGAACTTCACTTACTAGAGACAAAATATAAATTACAATCGATCCCACAATCAGCTAGAGCCTTCTCCTAATAAGTTACTCAAAATCAACATTTATGAAATAACCCATCCCAATTGGTGTCATGTGCATAACACAACCCAATATGGAGAGCTTGATTACATCAAATTTTGTAGTGCCTTTGACATTTTCCATAGAGAAATGGAAGAGTATGAGGTAGTGTCGAACCAACCTAAATAATCCAATGATGGTAGGTTGTCTATCACAACTATGGTGTTAGAAACCATATAGTTTTATATCCAATAAGAGAATGAACCAAAAGAGAATGCTAGTGAATTGCATGTTTTGAAATAATTTCAAGAAGTAATTATGCCCTTATGAACTGATAGCAATAACAACCCCTTACTACATCAACTCCTTTGAATAATAGTGCAATTCCTCCTAATCCCAAGGCTAGGAATGACCATCCACCTCTAAATTCTAATGAACCTAATGCCCATGTGAAGATTCAACCATCTCAAGGAAGAGATGGATATAATATCATGGAAGATATGAAAAAGATCAAAAACCAACATCACATTGCATGAACTTGATCAAATCACTAAGCAATGCAATCTCTTACTCAAGTCACTAAAAAACTAGTTTGGCCCAAGCAAAAATTAGCTCACATCAATGTGCATATCCATAAAAACAAGATTGAAGTGCCTCCCTTTCTCCTAATGGTTAGGTTATTTAGGAAGGACTTACACAACTGCCTGGTAGATTTAGGGGCTTCAGTAAACATAATGCTTGTAGGCATTTTTGAAAATTTAGGCTTAGTCCCTATTAAGTTAGACAAGGTCGTAGTACAAATAGATAAGTATGAGGTCAAGGTAGTAGGCCAGCTAATCAATGTGAAAATGTAATTAGAATTAAAGCCAAGAATCCAACAATTCATAGATAAACAAGTTGTAGACATCCCTAAAGCATATGGAATGTTACTCAACAGAGATTGGTCTAAATATTTGAATGGATACATGGCCATTGACTTTTATCACATGTGATTACATTGGAAAGGCATTGCCAACCAAATAAGAGTGGATAGAGAACCAAGGATTAAACACGTGATAACATAATATAATATGTTCAATTAGAAAGTAAACTTAGTAAATTCTAATTTAGGGATCTACACTTTGGAAATAAAGTTTGCTAAAGGCAAGACTGATAATAATGTTGAGTTGTTAGGGTTGTGGTCATTATATGTGGATAAAGCCTGCTCTAAACAAGGTTCTAGGGCTAGAGTTTTGATTATCAATCCCTAAGGTAATAAATATTTGGCTACTTACATATTGTGATTTCCATGCACTAAAAACTTAGCAGAGTGTGAGGCATTAATCCTAGGACTGTAATTTGCATTAAGGCACAAGGCAAGAGAGCTAAAAGTATTCAATGATTCTGAGCTTGTTGCGAACCAAGTAAGGAGTAAATTTCATTATAAATTGTCATACCTTATGAAATATAAAAATAGAACATGGGATTTCATTGAAATGTTTTATGTGTTCAACACTATCCCTATCCCTAGGGAATAAAATTAGATTGTTGACTTATTAGCATCCTCAACTATGAGCTTAACCCCTTTCGATGACCTTGAATTGCAAAAATTCACCGTGTAATTAGTCCCTTGTTCCTCTATTCCAAAAAACATGATGAATTTCTAAGTCTTTGAAGATAACCATCAAATTGTTCAATTCATTAATAATGTTGGGGCATTTAAAACCCAAATAATAGATTGAGATGAAATATATAGTGTTAGGGTTAAACTCAACAAAGATGGAATTATCAATATTCAAGGGAATTGAATCCCAAAGAGGATGATCTCTCTAGAAAAGGCATTTGACACATTCGACCCTACACCAATAATTAAGAAACCCAAATTTGCAAATCATAAGTGTCCAGCCATTAACCTTATTTTCTTGGAAAGACTTCAAACTATTAATGTAAGTCTTGATTGGATGGACATAGAAATTGAGTAGCGTTGAAAGTTGTTGTTGATTTATAAAGATGTAATTACTTGGGCCTATTGAGACCTCAAAGTCTTCAACCCAAAGGTGATCACTCACACCATCCACCTTAAGCCAGAACAAAGACCATTTTAGTAAAAGTAGAGACATGTGAATCCAATCCTTAAACCATCAATACACAAAGAAGTTCACAAGATCCTTTTTGCTATAATAATATTCCCAGTTCACCATCCCACTTGGGTGGCAAACTTAGTACCTGCCTAAAAGAAAAATTGGCAAAATTAAACTATGTATAGATTTCTAAAACCTAAACAGAGCTTCAAATAAAGACAATTATCCATTGTCTTCCCTTAATGAAGTAATTCAAATGGTTAATGGATCCTAGATGATGTCCTTAGATGGATTCTTGAGATATAACCAAGTTTTAGTAAATTATAACAATTGAACTAAAATTAAGTTTATAATGAAATGGGGCACGTTTACCTACACACTACTGTCATTTAGATTGATCGATGTTGAAGTTACATTTCAAAGAGTAATGGATTTCACATTTAAAGGTCTAATTGGTTAGTGTACAGTAATTTACATGGATGATTTAACTATATTTTCAAAATACATGTCAGATCACATCCACCATTTGCATAAGGTGTTTGAGAGATGCATAAGGTATGGCATTTCCTTTAACATATAAAAGAGCATGTTTAGTGTCACCAAAGGTAAGATTCTCGGTCATATTGTCATGAGATAAGGTATTACTATTGATCTCGATATATCTAAAGTAATTTCTAAATTTCCTCAACTTAATAGTAAAAAAGAACTAAAATCTTTATTTGGTAAAATTAATTTTGTTCACAAGTTCATTTCTAGATTTTTTGAAATTGTGAAGCCTCTTTATGCTATGTTGAAACAAACATTAAAGTGGAGTGGCATTTTGAGTCAAAGAAAATATTTCCAGACATAAAATATGCCATCATATAAGCACTGGTGCTAATCAATCCAGATTATGATAGAAACTTTTATATTTACCCTTTTTCCTCCGAACACACCATTGCCTCCTACCTCACATAGATATGTGATAGAGAAGAACACCCTATTGCATTCATGAACACCAACTTGAAAGATGAAGAGTTGAGATACTCTATGCTAGACAAATGTGCTTATGCTTTGGTCAAAGGTATGAAAAAATTTAGGCACTATGTTCTTAGGACTAAAGTGCATTCAATAGTGGTATATCGAGCTTTCAAGCAAATGTTGGGCCATAATAAGCTAGGGAATCACATAGGTAAGTGGGTGACTAAGCTACAAGAGTATGAATTGGAGATAAAACCTAATAAACTAGTCAAAGGATAATGTCTTACTCAACTAATAATTGAGAATGATCCAAGGACCATTGTGCATTAATTAAACTAAGAGCAAATTTTATGGTAGAATTGGTACACTCCAATTACCCATTACCTTCTCTATGTAAGATCATATCTTGGACTTAAACAAATGTAGAAAAGAGATCTCAAACTAAAAGTGACACAATATATGCTGAAGAAATGAGTTATCTTTAAAAAAATCATGAAGACAACTATCTTAGATGCGTATCAAAAACTGAAGCCAAGGAAGTCATGATTGATTTCCATGAGGGACTAAGTATTGGTCATCTTGCAACAAATGCAATGGCACAAAAGATACTTTGGGAATTATATTATTGGCCTACCATATTTAGAGATGTCCATGCATAATTCAAAATGTGCCATCAATGTCAGACCTTTACCAAAAGAGAAATCCATGTTGTAATTCCATTGTAGCTAGTTATAGAAAGGATGTCATTTTCCCAATGGGGACTGGATTTCATGTGATTCACTAATCCTAACTCCTCAGTAGGCCAAAAGTTTATTATTAATACCAAAAACTATCATATGATATGGATAGAGTCAGTGATGATGAATAATATCACAACAAATGAAGTAATCGAGTTCATGGAAAATAATGTGACCACTTAGTCTGGGACCCTTGTCTCATTAGTTTGTGATAATTAACCTACATTCTAGTCCACATAATTCATTGGGTTTACATGTGATAGTGGTATCACTTTAAGGTTCTCATCCAATTACTACCTGCAAGGGAACGGATTATCAAAATTAACTAGTAAGAACCTCATTGCGGTCATCAAGAAGTTTACTGAGAATAAGACTTGAAAGTGGCATTCACTATTAAAGTTTTCCCTTTGGGTTGATGATGTAGAGATATTGAGCAGAAGTCTACAAATCATTCACTCATGTCTTTAGTTTCCATAACTAATCTCATTCTTTGGTTATGCTTGTTTTGATTATCCTTGTCTCTATCTAGTTTTCCTCTTTTTGATGAGGTCTCAATAGTCAAGTTGTATATGTACCTATGATTTTAAATTTTAGAGACACTTATTTGTGTCCTTTTTATTATATCATAACCATTCATATTCATTTTCCCTCATACTCTTCAAACTAGTCTCTTTGGTATAATCAACTCCTTCATTAGTGCTTCCATTGGGCACCTCTTCATCGACAAGACCAAATCTTGTTATGAGTGTCAAAGACTCAATATCTAGTTAAATATAGCCTTAAATGTGCTTATAATATATTTTTGATCCCCTTTCAAGCATTCAAAAAATCTCAAACTCTCAATAAATACCTTTTGGCATAATGCTTTTATAAGGCTTATATAGGCTAGTAAGTCTGTTTAAGCAATTTCTCTCTCTTTAGTAAATTGAGGTATTTTTATCAATGTGAAACACCTTTTCTAGACTCCATGTATCCATTTTGAAGTGTGGGTAAAATATCAAGCCTTGGAACCATTCTCAATTATGACTTCCTTTGGAAAATTCCCTTCTTTAAGGCCTAATTAGGCCTATAATCTGACACAGCCCTAAAATATGTACCATCCATACTCCATTCAAACCAAAAACACTTGAATATATTCACACATGATTAGGTGAACAAGAATACAAAATTTGGTCATTTTCTAATGGTGGGAACTCTTATAATGGCCAAACCCTAGTTCTAACCTGGTTATAGGGTTTTACCTAGTCTACAGAGGCTGATACCATTCAAAAATCAATTTCTTGGATTACACAACACATCAAAGGTCCAAATCAATTCCATGGGTTTTGTCTTCATTTCATTCAAAATTTCCAATCATTTATAATCTTTATCCCATCATTCACTTGCTCGAAACAATAAATATAAAGTGTTTTTGCATGCTCTGTTTGACTGTGTAAGTTCTACAAGTAAAAACCTCACCTTATTTTTGCTTAAATATCACTCCATGTATCTCAAGACCTTCACAAGGTCTGTCCACCTTCAATATACCCTTCCAAATGGTTTAGTCACCTTCTACATTCTTGTTTGAGTCTATAATATTCAAGATACAAAAAATAGTGTGTGTCTTTGTATGACTATATCAGGGTTATAAGCTTTGTTTGTTATCCCATAAGTGTCTAGGATTAAATAGGGGTTAATTAATATCTCATCCAATTCTACCAAAAATCAAATACACCTCTTTATCAATCTACCTATAGAGAGATTTTGAGCACACTATGAATTTAAAAAAACTAAATCCAACTCAAAATGCAAACTACCAATAGGAAGAATTTATAAAATAAATCAGAATGATAAAAAAGCTTACTGAATCCCTTATTTTATGTTACCTCATTCCAAGATTTTCAAGTGGATAATTAGACTCATATTGACTCCATGATAGCTTGATGTTAGATTGTTGATGGAGGATTCAATGGATGTTTGGACATGGATTGGCTATAAGATTTCTAGATTCACTTTGACATGGTTTTGGTATGGACTCTCTAATTTCATTTTGACATGGTTTTCGTATGATTTCTCAATATGGTTTGAGGGTGGAGGGAGAGGTTGCTTATATAGATTCAATGAGGGAAAATCAAGAGTTGTATTTTAAATTTGGAGAGGTGAGATCAATGGTTCTAGATTATCCAAGGAATATTAAATTCCTTGGAAAACCTCTAGAATTAGAGTTCTCTAGAGACTTGGAGGGAACTCTCCAATTCTAGAGACGTCTTCATTATCTTAGATATAATGAAGGATTATGCGGGGGTTAGATGGGGGATTAGGTGAATATTACAAACACATGGATGTAGGGAAGGCTAGGATGTAGGTTAGTAGGTGGGTAGGTGGGGTTATGGGAATTTTAAATTCCCATATAATGTATAAATAGGATTAGATTAGGATAGGGAGATGATTAGGAAAATTTAATAAATAGATGCGATGAAATAAGGTTAGTAAATATAGGATAATGGAAAGGGGATATTATATATATGTTTATAAATAGGATAAATTAGTAGGATGAAATAGGTTAAGTAGAATTAGTGTTGAATAATAGGAATATTAGTCGACTGTTATGAAGCGAGCAATTTTAAGTGCATACATTTTGCCCCTCTTTGAAATGGAATTGTGAGTGGAGTGAAGTGGAAGGAGTAATGGTATTTCAAAGAAAAACCATGTCATGGATGAATGCTATTAGATGATGTTAAGGGATATGATGCCCCCTCGAGGGGACATGTGAGGAAGAATGAGTCGGATGACCACTCAAAATAAGAAAATATGGGTGGGATGAGATGGATAGATGAGGGGATGGGATGATAGATGTGGGATAGGGGATGAATAAGATGAGGTTGATGTTTTGAAATGATCTATAAATTGATAATAATTCCCTTGGCAAGGACACATGTACAGGGAATAGAGATGATGGGTGTTACGGTTGTCGACACATCCCAAGGGGGAATCAACCACAATAAGATGATGATAGGATTAAAGGCCACCAACTTTAGACATATTATAAGCAAGGATGCATGCAAGGGAGAGCTATAAGCCAGGATAAGATAATGATTTGATAAGATTAATGATAGGTGTAACTCAAATCTAAATCAATCAATATGATGTTGTTGATGATAGAGAAGAAATGGAATTATTGAGTAACCAAAATGATTTGGATGATGCCCCTAATAAAGACACATGCAATGGAATGAGAGAGGAGATAGTGTCTGAGCTATCCTTCAACACTAAAAAGTGGCCAAGTGTTGCCTACATAGTCTGGAAAGACATCAGGCTGATGTAGTTTTGATTGGGAGATGATGACGATGATGATGATTAGAGAATGGTGATGATAAGGATGATCAGGCTTGTTAGTGATTGAAGGATATGATTCAAATGATGAGATGAGGATGAAATATTGAATGTTGGTTGGATGGATTGAGAGGATTATATTAGCGATGGGAATAATGATGATTAGATGAATGATGATATCAAGCCATCATAAATGTCGTAAAGCTCATCATAGTCTAGGTGATCCATTAAATATGGCACTTGGCAGTATGCCCCATGATATAGACATGACCAAGAGGACATTTGCATCCTCAAGGGAAGTTTTAGTGTCCTCATAGCATCCATGTTCATTACCCAATAGACAAAATGACATGATGCAATCAAAACATAAGATAAACAAGATATATACAATCGTACAAACAAGATAAGCAATAGATAAATAACACACACAAAAGACAAGTATCTACATGTAATGTCACAATGTCTTGCTTAATGATGGGATAAGTGATTAGATAATGGGATGGACTAGGATGATCGAGATGTGGTGGGTATGGCAGATGGACTTGGATTGGGATAGGGTGATCATGATTAGGATTAGGATGAGATGTTGCCTCTAGTTGAGGATAGAAGGATGGAAGGACATAATGGGGATCTTTGAATACTAATTTAGTCTTAGATCTAAAAGTGGCCAAGGATGGTGATTACATGAGTGATGACCAAGGATTACCAAAAAACAAGGCCCTGTACGGATCCAATCTAACAAAGAGACTAGGAGATGATGATGGGATCAAATACCTTTCATGCTATCAAAAGTGATTTTATGGGTGCTAGACACGAAGAGGAAATGATAAGGATAGTGATGGGATCAAGCACCTTCCATACTATCACAGGGTAATTGGATGGGTACCAAGTATAAAAAGGCCTTGATATGAAGTGATGGGTTCCAGATTAAGGTCTTTGACAAGGTGATGTATGTTTGACAACACTTAGCTAACATGATGATGAAGATATGATGGGTGACCACTTAGGATTGGTTCCAAAACTGAAGGTTGTATCCAAAGATGGGGGATAATAAAAGACACATGACATGGATATGGATGTGATTGGGGGATTAGGCATAATACAAGACATGATGAACTATTTTAGGATTTTTCAAATTTTATGATTTTTAGGGTTTTTGACATATTTCAATTTTTAGGGATTTTTGAGGTATATGTATATACACTGTACAAATGCGGTTACTAGAAAAGGGAATACCAAGCCTAGAAATTAGGAGAAGGATGGAGGGAATGATGTATGGGATGATAAAAGGATGAGCGTGATGCAAAAAAGGCAATAGGATCAAGGAAGGAAAGATTAGGCCTTGCCAATGACCACATCATGAAGGACAAGATGTTTAGTTGTCTAGGTGTCTATTGGAAGATATGCCAATATGGTTTTGGGATGTTTATCAAAACACCTTACACTTCCTTATGAAGGTCAAGATGGAAAGGAAGAAGAGATAGGGTAGAGTACATGATGTGGATAGAGGGATATGTACAATAGACTATGGGATAAGATAGATAAGGATGGGTGATATGGACAAGGTTGACATGGGATGTGACAAGTGGGAAGGATGGATGAGGATATAAAATAGATGGATTTGCCCCTAAGTATTAAGGAAAAATATGAACAATGGATTATTTTACCATGATGCTGAAAACTAGTTTTCATCAAGGTACTTGCCCAAGGTGCCAAAAGACTAGTTTTCACCATTGGATGAGTGATTTTTTTTATTTTTTTGAATTTTGGCTTTTTTAGGCATCTCAATTTATTATATGATAGCTGAGATGCAAGGTGTGAACACTAGATGGATTATTTAGCCACAACCTATTGTAGGGATGTGTGATGCTAGGATCATGTTGTCATTGTTGGATGTTGTTGAGTTGTGCAGCTAAAAGCATCACTGAATGTGCAAATGTGGAGGTTGCTAGATGATATAGTAACTGACATCGGTCAGATCCAACTGACATCGGTTAGGGGTCGACCGGCATCGGTAGACATTGGTCAAAACTAGTTAGGGGTCGATCGACATCGGTCAAGGGTCGGCCAGCATCAATCATTTGTAGATCGACACTGACTTTTATGCGTTTGCATGAGTTTCCAGAACTGTTCTAATTTTGGACGAACAGTTAGTTTGCATGTAAAGACTAATTTTAGTCTTGAGTCTACATTTCTAATTATTGTTTGGTTTGGGATCTATTTAAGAGACCCATGGGACTGTATTGTAATGTAAGCAAGGTCAATTAGATTTGCAAGTGTGCAAGATCAAGTAGATTTACGGGTGTGTCTGTGCAAGATCAGTTACATCTATGGGGTAGCAAGATCAAGAAGATCTGCAACACACGGTGTAAGCAAGATTAGGTAAGATCTGTAGGGTGCAAGATCAAGAAGATCTGCGAGGGTCAACAAGGCAACAACAATTGGGTTGATTGTCACAAGGACTTGGAAGTAAGCAACAACAACCATCGGGTTGATTGTCGCTGGAGGGAATAATAACTTAGTGTTGAGTTGATTGTAATTGATTGAGAGAGAGAAATCTTGAGGGAGAATTACTGTACATCCAAGAGGTGTGAGAAGAGTGATATTTTTTCATTGTATTTTTTTCTGGAAGAGTGTAATACATATTATATTATTTCTCGTATCACCTATTCTTTATTGTTTTTGATTTCTAGTTACTTATTAATTTTGATTTAATTTTGTGTTTAGTTGCTTATATAAAAGTAATCAATTGAACTCTAAAGAGGGTCCTAATAGTTGGTATTAGAGCTAGGATCACTAACAAGTGGTAGAGCGGGTTAGTGTTTGTTGATTACAAGGTCACTCACAGGGGTTTCTGTTTGAGTGGGAGTAAAATAATGGCAGAAGAAAGTAAACTAAGAATGGAAAAATTCAATGGCAAGAATTATCAATTATGGAGGATGCAGATAGAAGATTATCTGTATCAGAAAGATATGTACTTACCGTTGGGTGGGGTTTCAAGTAAGCCCACATATATGCAAGATGAAGAATGGAATGTTCTTGATAGAAAGGCTCTGGGATCTATAAGGTTGAGCCTGGCATCGTCTGTGATTTCCAACTTATCATAGGCAAAGACAACGGTAGAGTTAATAGAATCTTTGGCAAATTTATATGAAAAACCCTCAGCTTTGAACAAGGTATTTCTTATGAAGCAATAATTTAATTTGAAAATGTAGGAAGGTGGATCGGTATATAGTCATCTTAGTGATTTCCATGGATTAGTAAATCATTTAATTTCAGTCAAAATAAATTTTGATGATGAAATTAAGGCTCTCTTAATCTTATGCTCTTTACCTGAAAGTTGGGATAGCTTGGTAATGGCAGTTAGTAATATTGCGTCTACTTCAAATATCTTGAAAGTTGATGATGTTGTTAGTGTAATCTTGAATGAAGAAATTCGCAGGAAAAGCACAAGGGAAACATCAGGTAATGCTTTAAGTGTTAGAAGCAAGGGAAAGCAAAGAGAGAAGGGCAAGAAAAGAAAATCAAGGTCAAAGATAGGCAGTAGATCCAAATCTAGAAATGGAGGTATAACCTACTAGAATTGTGGAAAGAAAGGACATGTAAAGAAAGCTTATTGGTTGAAAGAAGATCAACATGAAGGTAATGAAGAAGTAGATGTTGCAGGTATTATTGCATAGGATGCTCTTATATTTTATTTGGATAGTCAGGTAGAATCATGGATTTTATATTCTGGTGTTTCTTTCCATGCAACCCCAAATAGAGAATTTTTTCATGATTATGTCCATGGAGACTTTGGAAATGCTTATTTAGGGGATGGTGAGCCTTGTCAAATTGTTAGCAAAGGAAAAGTGCAGCTGAAATTACAGAATGGCAACACATGGGTGTTGAAAGATGTCATGCATGTACCTGTCTTAAAGCGGAATCTGATTTCTGTAAGAAAGTTGGGTGATGAGGGTTGCACAATAACTCTCACAGCAAAATCTTGGAAAGTTTCCAAGGGTGCACTTGTTTTAGCTAGAGGTAAGAAAGTAGGTACACTTTATCTATCTACTTGTATTACTGATTCTCCTTCTATTTTATGTAATTTAGCTATAAATGCAAAGATGTGGCACTATAGGCTTGGTCACATGAGTGAGAAGGGAATGAATGTTCTTAAGTCAAATGGTAAGCTTTTAGATTTGATAGATCTAGATTTCTGTGAGCATTGTATTTTTGGAAAACAAGAGAAAGTGAGGTTTCTCAAGACTGGGTCAACAAAGAAGAAGTACAGGTTAGAGCTTGTTCACGCAAATGTGTGGGGATCAACTCAGGTAGCTTCTATTGGAGGATCATAGTATTATGTTTATTTCATTGATGATGCTACAAAAAAGGTATGGGTCTATTACATAAAGAGGAAATCTGATGTTTTTGACACATTTAGGAACTGGAAAGCCTTGGTTTTCAATGAGAAGGTGATGGACAGTGATCAGCTCAAGAGGATGAATAATTTTGAGCAGGGCAATATTGATTTTGACAAGGTTATGATCCAAAATGAGCTCATGGGTAAAAATCATCACTCACAGGAAAACACAAAAATTGACGTCAGTCAGGCAGAGACTGACGTCGATCAAGCAAGAACCAACATCGGTCTAGTGGAGACCAAAGTCGATGATGTCAAACAGGTAGAAACTGATGTCGGGTAAGAGAAAACTGACGTCGGTCAGGTTGGTCATGTGGAATCAACATAGGTTGGGTGCAGATCGAGAGATGACCAAGATCGGTCACTGTTAAAATGAAATTTAGGCGAACAGCAAGCTGTAAATGAGTTTCAAATGCCCATGAGGAGGTCTAAAATGGTAAGTAAGCCTCAAATTTGTTATTCCCTTTCTTTATACTACTTATTGCTCACTGATGGTAGAAAACTAGGAAATTTTGAAGAGGCAATGCAGGTAGAATCTAGGAAACAGTGGAAGCATGGCATGAATGAGGAAATTGATTCCTTAGAAGAGAACCAAACATAGGATTTGGTAGAGTTGCCAGCTAGAAAGAAAGCACTGAAAAATGAATAGATTTACAAGTTAAAGAAAAGAGAGAATGGACATGTAAGACATAAGGCCAGGTTATATGGTCTCAAGCAAGCTCTAAGACAGTGGTATTTGAGGTTTGACAGGTTTATGAGAGAGCATGGTTTTAGTCAATGTCAATGTGACCATTGTATTTATTTTACCAGGTTGGATAATAGTAGCTACATTATCCTGTTATTGTATGTAGTGTATATGCTTGTTACAGGGTCACACATGTAGGGAATTATTGAGGTAAAAGTAAAATTAGCTCAGACATTTGCCATGAAGGATTTAGGAGCAGCAATCCTTGGCATGTGTATATCTAGAGACAGAGAAAATCACAAGTTGATTTTGTCTCCAGAAGATTATGTGAATAAGGTAGTGGAGAGGTTTAATATGCAGGATGCAAAACTGGTAAGCATACCTATGGTTGGACAGTTCAAGCTGAGCAAAGAATAGTGTCCTAAATCACATGATGAGGTTGAGTACATGGTATGTACTAGACCTGATATTGCCCAAGCAGTGGGAGTTGTCAGCAAGTTTATGGCCAATCCAGGAAAGAAGCACTGGAAAGCAGTTCAGTGGATTCTTAGATATCTGAGAGGGACTAGTAGTAGGTATTTATGCTATGTAGGGTCAAACACTTCTCTACATGGGTATGTAGATTTAGATATGGCAGGTGACTTGGATGGCAAGAGAAGCACCACAAGATATGTGTTCACTGTTGGTGGAATGATGGTTACCTGGATTTCAGAGTTGTAGAAGGTTGTTGCAGTCACAGTGGCTAGCAAGGATAAGAACCCTGCAGATATGTTAACAAAGCTGGGAACAAAGGAGAAGTTGAATCTTCATTCAACTTTTGTTGGTCTTCAAGATTGAACTTGAAGATAGAGATACAAGCTAGAAACAAATTAGAGGATGTTGTTGTATAGGTACAGGTATAGGTGCAGTTGTTTATCTCCAAGTGAGAGATTGTTGAGTTGTGGAGCTAAAAGCTTCACTGAATGTGCAAATGTGGAGGTTGTTGGATGACACAGTAACTGACATCAGTCAGATCCAACTGACATCAGTTAAGGGTTGACTAGCATCGGTAGACATCAGTGAGAACCAATTAGGGGTTGACTGACATCGGTCAGGGGTTGGCCAGCATCAGTCATATGTAGATCAACACCGACTTTTGTGCATTTGCATGCATTTCCAAAACTGTTCAAATTTTAGATGAACAGTTAGTTTGCATGTAAAGACTAATTTTAGTCTTGAGTCTGCGTTTCTAATTATTGTTTGGTTTGGGATCTATTTAAGAGACCCATGGGGCTGTATTGTAATGTAAGCAAGGTCAATTAGATCTGCAAGTGTGCAAAATCAAGTAGATCTATGGGTGTGTGTGTGCGAGATTGGTTAGATCTGTGGGGTAGCAAGATCAAGAAGATATGTAATACACAGTGTAAGCAAGATCAGGTAAGATATGTAGGGTGCAAGATCAAGAAGATCTGTGGGGGTCAAGAAGGCAACAACAATTGGGTTGATTGTCACAAAGACTTGGAAGTAAGCAACAACAACCATTGGGTTGATTGTCGCTGGAGGGAATAATAACTCAATGTTGAGTTGATTGTAATTGATTGAGAGAGAGAACTCTTGAGGGAGAATTATTGTACATCAAAGAGGTGTGGGAAGAGTGAGATTTCTTCATTGTATTTCCTTCTGGAAGAGTGTAATACAGATTATATTATTTTTCATATCACCTATTCTTTATTGTTTCTGATTTCTAGTTACTTATTACTTCTAGTTTAATTTTGTGTTTAGTTGCTTATACAAAAGTAATCAATTGTACTCTAAAGAGGATCCTAACAGTTGGTATCAGAGCTAGGATCACTAACAAGTGGTAGAGCAGGTTAGTGTTTGTTGATTACAGGTTTACTCACAGGGGTTTCTGTTTGAGTGGGAGTAAAATAATAGCATAAGAAAGTAAACTAAGAATGGAAAAATTCAATGGCAAAAATTATCAATTATGGAGGATGCAGATAGAAAATTATCTGTATCAGAAAGATATGTACTTACCGTTGGGTGGGGTTTCAAGTAAGCCCACATATATGCAAGATAAAGAATGGAATGTTCTTGATAGAAAGGCTTTGGGATCTATAAGGTTGAGCTTGGCATCGTCTGTGATTTCCAACTTATCACAGGGAAAGACAACGGTAGAGTTAATGGAATCTTTGGCAAATTTATATGAAAAACTCTCAGCTTTGAATAAGGTATTTCTTATGAAGCAATAATTTAATTTGAAAATGTAGGAAGGTGGATCAGTATATAGTCATCTTAGTGATTTCCATAGATTAGTAAATTAGTTAATTTCGGTCAAAATAGATTTTGATGATGAAATTAAGGCTCTCTTAATCTTATGCTCTTTACCTGAAAGTTGGGATAGCTTGGTAATGGCAGTTAGTAATACTGCGTCTGCTTCAAATATCTTGAAATGATGTTGTTAGTATAATTTTGAATGAAGAAATTCACAAAAAAAGCACAGGGAAAACATCAGGTAATGCTTTAAGTGTTGAAAGAAGGGGAAAGCAAAGAGAGAAGGGCAAGCAAGGGAAATCAAGGACAAAGATAGGCAGTAGATCCAAATCTAAAAATGGAGGTATAACCTGCTGGAATTGTGGAAAGAATGGACATGCAAAGAAAGATTGTTGGTTGAAAGAAGATCAACATGAAGGTAATGAAGAAGCAGATGTTGCAGGTATTATTGCACATGATGCTCTTATATTTTCTTTGGATAGTCAAGTAGAATCATGGGTTTTTAATTTTGGTGCTTCTTTCCATGCAACCCCAAATAGAGAATTTTTCCATGATTATGTCCATGGAGACTTTGGAAATGCTTATTTAGGGGATGGTGAGCCTTTTCAAATTGTTGGCAAAGGAAAAGTGCAGCTGAAATTGCAGAATGGCAACACATGGGTGTTGAAGGATGTCATGCATGTACCCATCCTAAAGTGGAATCTAATTTCTATAAGAAAGTTGGGTGATGAGGGTTGCACAGTAACTCTCACAGTGAAATCTTGGAAAGTTTCAAAGGGGCACTTATTTTAGCTAGAGGTAAGCAAGTAGGTACACTTTATCTATCTACTTGTATTACTGATTCTCCTTCTATTTTATCTACTTCAGCTGTAGATGCAAAGATGTGGCACTGTAGGCTTGGTCACATGAGTGAGAAGGGAATGGATGTTCTTAAGACAAATAGTAAGCTTTCAAATTTGATAGATCTAGATTTTTGTGAGCATTGTATTTTTGGGAAACAATAGAAAGTGAGGTTTTTTAGGATTGGGTCAACAAAGAAGAAGCACATGTTAGAGCTTGTTCATGCATACGTGTGGGGATCAGCTCGGGGAGCTTTTATTGGAGGATCACAGTATTATGTTTATTTCATTGATGATGCTACAAGAAAGGTATGAGTCTATTACATAAAGAGGAAATCTGATGTTTTTAACACATTTAAGAACTGAAAAGCCTTGGTTTCAATGAGAAGGTGATGGACAGTGATCAACTCAAGAGGTTGAATAATTCTAAGCAAGGCAATGTTGATTTGGACAAGGTTATGATCCAAAATGAGCTAGCGAGTAAAAATCATCACTCATAGGAAAACACAGAAATTGACGTCAATCAGGCAGAGACCGACATTGATCAGGCAAGAACCGACGTCAGTCTGGTGGAGACCAAAGTCGGTGATGTCAAGTAGGTGGAAATTGTCATTGGTTAGGAGAGAACCAACGTCGATCAGGTCAGTCAGGTGGAACCGACATCAGTCGAGTGTAAATCGAGAGATGATTGGGATCGGTCACTATTAGAACAAAATTTGGGCAGACAGCAAGCTGTTAATGAGTCTCAAACGCCCATGAGGAGGTCTGAAAGGGTAAGTAAGCCTCAAATTTATTATTCCCCTTCTTTATACTACTTGTTGCTCACTGATGGTGGAAACCCAGGATGTTTTGAAGAGGCAATGTAGGTAGAATCTAGGAAACAGTGGGAGCATGGCATGAATGAGGAAATTGATTCCTTGGAAGAAAACCAAATGTGGGATTTGGTAGAGTTGCTAGCTGGAAAGAAAGCACTAAAAAATGAATGGATTTATAAGTTAAAGAAAGGAGAGAATGGACATGTGAGACATAAGGCCAGGTTATATGGTCTTAAGCAAGCTTTAAGACAGTGGTATTTGAGGATTGATAGGTTTATGACAGAGCATGGCTTTAGTCAATGTCAATGTGACCATTGTGTTTATTTTACCATGTTGGATAATAGTCGCTACGTTATCCTGTTACTGTATGTAGTGTAAATGCTTGTTGCAGGGTCACACATGCAAGGAATTACTGAGCTAAAGGTAAAATTAGCTCAGACATTTGCCATGAAGGATTTAGGAGCAGCAATCCTTGGCATGAGTATTTCTAGAGATAGAGAAAATCACAAATTGATTTTGTCTCTAGAGGATTATGTGAATAAGGTAGTGGAGAGATTTAATATGTAGAATGCAAAACCGGTAAGCACACCTATGGTTAGATAGTTCAAGCTGAGGAAAGAACAGTGTCCTAAATCAAATGATGAGGTTGAGTACATGGTATGTACTAGACCTGATATTGCCTAAGCAGTGGGAGTTGTAAGCAAGTTTACAGCCAATCCAGGAAAGAAGCACTGAAAAGCAGTTCAGTGGATTCTCAAATATTTGAGAGGGACCAACAGTAGGTATTTATGCTACGCAGGGTCAAACACTTTTCTACATGGGTATGTAGATTTAGATATGGCAGGTGACTTGGATGGCAGGAGAAGCACCACAAGATATGTGTTCACTGTTGGTGGAACGGCAGTTAGCTAGATTTCAGAGTTGCAAAAGGTTGTTGCAGTCACAGTGGCTAGCAAGGATAAAAACCCTGTAGATATGTTAACAAAGATGAGAACAAAGGAGAAGTTGAATCTTCGTTCAACTTTTGTTCATCTTCAAGATTGAACTTGAAGATGGAGATATAAGCCAGAAATAAATTAGAAGATGTTGATGTACAAGTACAGGTACAGGTGCAGCTATTTATCTCCAAGTGGGAGATTGTTGAGTTGTGGAGCTAAAAGCTTCACTGAATGTGCAAATGTGGAGGTTGTTGGATGACACAGTAACTGACATCAGTCAGATCCAATTGACATCAGTTAGGGGTCGACTGACATCGACAAACATCGGTTAGAACCAGTTAGGGGTCGGTCGACATCGGTCAGGGGTCAGCTGGCATTGGTCATTTGTAGACCGACACCGACTTCTGTGCATTTACATGTGTTTCCAGAACTATTCTAATTTTGGATGAACAGTTAGTTTGCATGTAAAGACTAATTTTAGTCTTGAGTCTGCATTTCTAATTATTGTTTGGTTTGGGATCTATTTAAGAGACCCATGGGGCTGTATTGTAATGTAAGTAAGGTCAATTAGATCTGCAAGTGTGCAAGATCAAGTAGATCTATGGGTGTGTATGTGCAAGATCAATTAGATCTGCGAGGTAGCAAGATCAAGAAGATCTGTAACACATGGTGTACGCAAGATCAGGTAAGATCTACAGGGTGCAAGATCAAGAAGATCTGTGAGGGTTAAGGAGGCAACAACAATTGGGTTGATTGTCACAAGGACTTGGAAGTAGGCAACAACAACCATTGGGTTGATTGTCACTAGAGGGAATAATAACTCCGTGTTGAGTTGATTGTAATTGATTGAGAGAGAGAAATCTTGAGGGAGAATTACTGTACATCCAAGAGGTGTGGGAAGAGTGAGATTTCTTCATTGTATTTCCTTTTGGAAGAGTGTAATATAGATTGTATTGTTTCTCATATCACCTATTCTTTGTTGTTTCTGATTTCTAGTTACTTATTACTTTTGGTTTAATTCCGTGTTTAGTTGCTTATACAAAAGTAATCAATTGTACTCTAAGGAGGATCCTAACAGATGTGTTTGTGTTTGAGTGACCTATGATGATTCTTGATTGTGACCCTTCCAAATATCTATACCAGGTATCTTCATTGCCCCTAGGAGAGACAATGTTTCCCTAGAGGGTGATGTGAGGCATGGATTCGATTAGAGCTTAATGGGGATGTATGGGACTAAAATAGATGATAGGACTAAATTGTATTATGGGTTCATGATAGGATGGTATGATGGATGATGAAGGATTAGGATCAAGATAGAATAGTCTTATGGGTAATGGGGGATTAAGACTATCATTCACATACATTATTGGGGGTGATTGACTTTCTTCAATTGATTAGTGCCATGTGATGAAAGACTGTAGGAGATCCAAGACACTTTGACTTTGTGGTTTATATTTGATCTTATTATTTGATGGATGATTGATCATGCTTTAGTCATTATTTGAATTATGAATACCCTTGGTGTCTGATTTTGGGCTTCACCAAGGGATATTGATATTTTACTTGATATACAATGATTATTTTGACTTTGATAGTCTCCTAGTGCCAAATATCAGGCTTCACTAGGAGAAGACATTTTTGGATAAAGCCGATGATTTGACTCTGCTTGATTTTGATTGATGGGATCAAAGATTACTTGATTATGATTTATGACTTTTGGAATATTGTCTTGGACCTTTGAATTTGTGGTACATATTATATTAATCGAGGAAGGGTCCAACAATGCATGCTCTTATTTTCCTTTATGGAGGGAAGTGATTAAATGATCATTGACATGGAGAAAAGGGTCCATGATGGATGAAGATGGTGGTGAGGGCATGATGAGGTCAATGAGTGGTGATGGGGCACCATGGTCTTCATAGGGGTTCTTAGGAGACCCAGTTTTGACATCAGATAAAATCTCCTCAAGATCAACAAAAGGATCACTAGGACTAGCTGAAATAGACACATCTAAAGGAGGATTAGACTCACTCTGAAAATCTTTTATAGATAAATCTTTTAATAACTCATTTATGATGTCATTATTTTGAATGGATTCAAAATATATTATTGGTAATGAATTAGAGGTATGTAGATTATAGATATCCTCTAAAGATAGGCATTATCAAAATCAATGAGAGATGACATTTTTTATGATGAATCTGATTAGGATATGGGTGTTGAACATGATCCTATAGAAGATAAGACCTCGAATGTTGAATTGAAAGTTGACTCTGATGCACAATATATAATGCTATTATTTGTAAATGCATTTTCTACTATTAACCTCTCAATAAGGGGTACTTGAGGTGATGGTTGAGAGGGAGATGATGGATGAATGACAAGTTTGATAATGATAGGCTCATAAATGGACTTATGAAATATGGGGAGACTAGGTTAATAGGAATAGATTTGGTTGTGATGGAGGATTTTTTGAGGATGGGGGGATCATGAAGGACAGGTGTGGTGTCTTGACCTTGGCTTGGAAAGGGAAGAGCTTGATCATGATTAAGAAGTGAATCTTGGCATTCCTTTTTTTGTTCACCTAGGGATGTGGATGCATCTGGTTCATTGTCAAACTATATCACCACGATCAATGAGGTCCTAGACAAAATCTTGGAAAGGTTGACATCGATTAATGGTATGCCCCCAAGTTCAATGATATGAATAATAATGGTTACTTTTATACCAAGAGGGCATTGGTTTAGTGGGATCAAGATTTCAGATAGGTGGATAGACCATCATGTTAGTGGCGACAAGTTGTTTGAAAAGGGATTCTAATGATATGGGAAGGGGAGTATAAAAACCTGCTTCATGTTGTGACTTAGATGTGGAGGTAGTAGACTTATGATCATATGGTTGTGGATATGACCAGGTCGATGGATTCAAGGTGTCTAAGATTGGATTCCCTTTGCTAGTATGGGAATGGGTAAATGATGGTTTATGGCTAGTGGATGGAGGATTAGTATGGGATTCACATGATGGGGCTTGGATGAGAGGTGCAATGAGTTGAAGGGGATAAACACCTTTGGGAAGTGGTACAGCCATCATAATGAACTTTAAGAAGATCTCATCTTTATGGGTAGTTATATGTTGGTCGATGAAGGCAAGGTCTAGCTCCATGGTGATGGTGGATGGATGATGGATGATGTAGGTAAGATAAGTATTGGATAGCGTTCTTGAATGAAATAGATCAAAAGGATCGAGCTAGGATGATAAGTGATGATGTGGATGAGAGAGACTAATGGATCAAATGTCAGATCGATAGTGCAATAGGTGTTATCAACTTATCAATAATGTCTAGTTATCAAACTAGAAAAAAATATTGGGGATATGATGGGTACTTAGATTCAAACTAACAAGAGGATGATATGATGGGTGTTAGTTATGAATAAGGCAAGATGATTAGACTAGGGGTGATTGATAGTTGATGGGTTTGTTATATTGAGACTGACGAATTGACATGATCCAAAACTCGAAAGCTTTGGTTGAAAGATAATTCAGAAATAAGAACAACACAATTCAAATAATGCTATCTCTGAAAAGAGATGTTTTATTGATCAAAATTGCAGACCCAAACATATGCCTATCTCTGAGAAGAGATGTCTGATTTCCATTTTAGGTTACATCTTCATTTATACATGTTTTGAAGGTGTGGGGAAGATGTGGAAGGTAACCAATCTCAAGGGAGATGAATTGGTTTGACTTCCATGATTGACAACAATACATAATTTGAGGAATTACTATTTTTAGAAACTTACTATTTTTAGACTGCACTACTAAAATTGAAATTTAGGACACTTCCATTGGGTTTTATGGGGTCAAACTTCATTGATAAAATCTCAATGCCATATCACGACGTTCCCCTCATTATTAGCTTTTCAATGGTTCAAACAACGAGTCAATTTGAGCTATGGTGCAAAAGTTATGGCTCCCGAAAGTTCCATCATCAATTAGGGTGGACCTATAACCCGAATTGTCATCTGAATTATTGCCTGGATCATGACAAGACACTAAAAAGCTATTGATTATGATATGAGATTTGACCAAGTGGATTAGGATGATAGGATGATAAGATGATAGGATTAGCTCAAGACCTTAGACCAATTTTCTCAAGATGGAATGGGGTAGGATTAGGTGATGAAGGTAATGGGATATGGACAAGTATGATGATAGGTGATAATGAAATGATGAGGGAGTGGGATGGGGATGGTTTAGACCCATATGTGATGTAGAATCCAACTAGGATAAGATGAGGTAATGACTAGATGACTAGATGGATGATGAAGATAAGGTTAAGACAAGTGATCAGGTATGGATTTATGATAAGATGTGGATAATGAGGTATGATTAGGGGATGAGTAATGACAAATGGGTCTAGTGATAAGATGAAATTAAAAGGATGTTCAAGAGAATGAATTATGTACAAGAAGGTAAAAATAAGGATATACAAGGTGATGGGATAATGAGACAAGATTGTATGGGGATGATTAGGACTGTATATGAGGTGGACTTAGGATAAGTGATGGGTTATGATCAAATATGTAAGGGGGTGATGTCAATAAAATGATATGGGAATGATCAAGACTATGGTATGATTGATGGATAAGGCAAGGCCAAAGTGAGGTCTGATTGATTATGGATGAGGTGGTCTTATGACAAGGTTTGACTAATCTAAGATAGGAGATGAGATAACAAAGATGATATACAAGAAAATGGTGACAAAGATATAGAAGATGATGATTGGGAAAGGATGTATAAGATGATGGGGTATAACTAGGATGATGAACGGATGTGGCTAATATGAGAGATCGGGATATGACTAGTAGAAAGTATAAAAGAATAAATTATGTAAAAGGGGATTAGATTAGGATATACAAGGTGATGAGATAATGAGACAAGATTGTATGGGGATGATTAGGACTATATATAAGGTGGACTTAGGATAGGTGATGGGTTATGATGAAATATGTAAGGGGGTGATTTCAATGATATGGGGATAATTAAGACTATGGTGTGATTGATTATGGATGAGGTGGTCTTATGACAAGGTTTGACTAATCTAAGATAGGATATGGGACAATGTAGAGGATATACAAGAAAATGGTGACAAAGATATACAAGATCATGATTAGGCAAGGATGTATAAGATGATGGGGTATAACTAGGATGATGAGCGGATGTGGATAATATGGGAGTCTAGGAGAATGTATAAGAGAATAAATCATGTACAAGAGGATGAGGCTAGGATACACAATATGTGAATATGATTGGGTGGATATGACAAAGAGAAGGATATAAAGAGAGAGTATGTAAAATGATGACTAGGATATATAAGATGGGATGCAAGTGACAAGGATGTGGATCAAGACGAGGATGATAACTAGGATGTTTACAAAAGGATGATGGGGGAGATATGTACAAATTGATAGAATGATGAGGATAGAATATACCAGAGGATATCTATAAAGGACCTAGATAGGATATGGATGGGTAAAAGGCCAACTTGACTCACAAATAGTATGGGTTTAGCACAACACACACCTAAGCAAGCACAAGTACAATCATAAATTAGTAAATTGTATGGGTGTGTAACTGATGCCCACACCATCTAATGTCTACACATGTGAGGTTTTAGGATAGTGACCCATTACAGAATCAACTAAACCCTCTCAACCATATTTGTACTTGATGGATACTTTGGTGTTGATATTGATGCCTATATTGGAACACCTATTAAGATCGAAAGGTCGTATACTGGTTGAATGGGCTTTCTAAGGGAATATTAGATATACACAAAGGTACATTGGGGACCAAGTCCATATAAGGTGTTATCTAATGCCTAGTTCAGAGAGTTAACTCTTTCCCTTCACAGATGACTTATATGGGCTCAACCGCTTAGCCTAATGATAGCTGTCCCTAATTGTTATACTCCATTAAAACATAGAGTTTTTATAGTGTGCTAGGATGAAATCCATAACACTAACCCCTATAGACTAAGCCCATGCATGGGTATCAATTTCATGTCACATGTTATCCTAGGGAGAGGGTTCAATAAACAGGCAAACACATGATACGATTAATTAATCATTCTAATTACCTATGTGTGTTTCAGCACGATATGAAAAATCATTATATACAAGGAGAATTAAAATATATATACACACACAAGACTAAAAAATTATTTACAAAATACTAGAAAAGAAAAGGATATAGTTAAATCAATGATCAAGATAATGATATCTAAGACAAAAAGTAGAAGATGGCACCCTCCCTATAACCATAAAAGTTAAATATCTGATGGGGTGCCTAAATATTTAAGGGACCTACAAGAAGAAGGTTATTAATTTGAATTTTTGAAATCTCACAACTCTCTGCAATCCTATGAGTGTATAGGGCAATATCATGACCAGAATGCACAACCGCGTGATTGGAGTGTCAATCTTGTGAGTAGCTAGTCACAGGTTTGTAAAATGTGAGAAAACTATCATGGTTAACTACAAAAGTCATGACTATCTAACAATCTTACCACTAAGAATTACAAAGCCATGATTTTATATAAGTTGATAGTAGCAGTTTTGTTGTAAACCTCAAAATCATGACTCTGATTGACAAATTCGTGACTAGCAACAAAAATGTAAATAGTGATATTGTAGTGTTTAAGCAAAATAGTATACGTATATGACCTAAGAAAAAAGACTAGTAAATCAAAAATGATTATAGGGCTTCATTTTTAATAAAATTATTTAATGACAATCAAAATATGCTACCAAATTATAAGACTAACCCTAACTAACATAGACTACAAAGCTACTAGGGATGATAATGCCACTATTTATAGTGAAAGCTAGTGACTGGGGCAGTCATGGTATTGTCAAATGGAGATAAGGCAGTTCTATTTGATGGCTTTTATATAATACTTCCCCTCCTCTACTCCTTATGAACCCTGCAAGAAAGTAAACACCACTTATTAGGAGTTGTTGATGGGTAAAGAACGTGGTAGAATGCTTATATAGAGTAATGTTTAAGTGTTCAACCAAAAGGACAAACCTCTCTATTTTTGTCTTATATGTCCTTAAGACATCTCAAAAAAAACCTTGAAAACACTAGAAAGGATGATCCAAAATTGATAAGGGTAGTGTTTTACCATTTTGGGATGAGAGGACAATACCGCGACTAAAGATGGCAATCTCGCTATTACTAGGGTAATACCACGAGTAGGGCAGTTACAGGTTTGTCAAAAATGTGTGGTTAGGTGATTTATGAGGGGTATTTCCTTATTTACCTACACATAAAATAAAAAATATAAGACCACAAACCCACAACAATAGAGCGTTAGCACAAAATAGGTTAAAATCTAAACCCAACTATAGTTTTTGGTAATATCGCTACTAGGAACATCAATATCACTATTTATAGGACAATCTTGCGACTATGAGAGTCATGGGTTTTTCAAAAACTACTAAAACCTATAACCACTAGTGGATAACCTATAATATCACTACTGGCCTTAACAAACCTGCTACTGCAATGTCATGACTAACAGTGTAATATCACTACTTACCTAGAACGCATCGAGATTTCAAAATGCTAAGATTTTCTTCACCCAATCAGACCTGCAAGCTAGAAAAAACAACACTAACAAGCAAAATTGATTAAGTAGGATCAAGGTCCCACCATGGTCACCAAAATTTAGAGAGATTTTGAGCACACTATGAATTTAAACAAACTAAATCCAACTCAAAATACAAACTACCAGTAAGAATAATTTATAAAACAAATTAGAATGATAAAAAAACTTATCAAATCCCTTGTTTTATGTTACCTCCTTCCAGGATTTACAAGTGGATAATTAGACTCATATTAACTCCATGATAGCTTGATGTTAGATTGTTGATGGAGGATTCAATGGATGTTTGGACATAGATTGGCTATAAGATTTCTAGATTCACTTTGACATGGTTTTGGTATGGATTCTCTAATTTCATTTTGACATAATTTTGTTATGATTTCTCAAGATGGTTTGAGGGTGGAGGGAGATGTTGCTTATATAGATTATACGAGGGAAAATCAAGGGTTATAACTTGAATTTGGAGAGTTGAGATCAATGGTTCTAGATTATCCAAGCAATATTAAATTCCTTGGGAAATCTCTAGAATTAGAGGTTTTTAGAGAATTGGAGGGAAGTCTCCAATTACAAAGACTTCTCCATTATCTTAGAGATAATGGAAGATTAGGTTGGGATTAGATGGGGGATTACGTAAATATTAGAGACATAGGGATGTAGGGAAGGCTAGGATGTAGGTGGGTAGGTGGAGTTATGTGAATTTTAAATTTCCATATAATGGATAGATAGGATTAGATTAGGATAGGGAGATGATTAGGGAAAATTAATAAATAGATGGGATGGAATAATGTTAGTGAATATAGGATAATGGAAAGGGGATATTATATATATGGCTAGAAATAGGATAAATTAGCAGGATAAAATAGGTTAAGCAGAATTAGTGTCGACTAATAGGAATATTAGTCAACTGTAATGGAGCAAGCAATTTTAAGTGCACACACTGCATACACTCCCTTCTCAAAGAACAAGCATACTCACATAAGAATGATTGTGTCAACCAACATACACCTATGCAAAACAAGGGACTAGATATATACTTGTAGTTGTTCGAATGTACCAAACATGTTTCCATAGTTACACACCTTTTCTATTTTGTCACAACCTTTTAGACTTATCACCCTTCTTGGGCCTTCAATTCTCACTCTTCCTGCATAACTTCTCCATACAAAATAGGGGACTTTTTCATAGGATTGTGCACTAACATTTTATCAAACATTTGGACTTTGTACCTAGATCTTAAAGTTCAACCCACTATATTATATTTGTTCACCACCTTAACAATACAATATACCATCTTTTCAATCTCAAGAAACAAGACTTCGTTAATCTTACTAGGATATGAGTGTGCACATAATCTTGGACAAGGGTCTGGCACTAAATGTATTCATATACTTAGCCTTCCTTAACTTCATAGAGAACTGTACTATTTCAATAGAGACAGGGGTAAAGTCTTGATACCTTTCTCTCACTAGTCTTATGGAGAATCACTACAAACATATTTCATTTAAGATTGAGACCTACAGCCAATGTGGACTGTTGTCATCCACTAATCACACAAATTGAAATTCTACACACTTGTTAACATATTTAAGGTCTTGAGGACCTTCAAAGGCAGCATAAAACCAATACCATCATATATACTTGGAGGAACCACAATAAAACCACTTTCCTTTATTTAAAACATTGATATCTATTACAACAGTCCATTCATGGACCTGAGTTCTTTCTTAAGAGGATTTATATATTCTTCTCCTTTTCTAGTCTTCCTCCTTCTTGAGGAGATCTCTCTATCTTACTGCACCATTCAACTCCCAAATGACTATTTGTTTTCCATTTTCAATGTAGGATCTTTGGTTGGTTATGCCAACCTCTTTTCCATAACCAACTCTCAATGTACAACGGGGGCTTTTAAACTTATTCTTATGACTTGAATTAAGATATAAACATGATTTGTATTCAAACCCTTTGTCTCTTGACTATAATAGACCTCTTAAACAAACTTATTCACCTAAACACTTCAAACACACAAAATGACCTCTTAGACTCTATTGCACTATTTGAATTTTCAAATTCTTGCTTTTGGAGGGAAAACTCCTTTAGAGTTATAACACACTCTATGACTCCAAATGAACACTCAATGCATAAATGGACCTCATAAGGTCTTTTACACACTTTAACACTCACTTTGACCAACTTTAGTCCTTCACATTAACAAAACTCAAAAATGGATCCTGGCTTGATGCTTCTACTTCATATTCCTAAGGAGGGAGAAAAATTAAGCCTCCATATTTATTTCTCATCTTCTAATTTGTCTTTTGAGAGTCTTTCACACTTGTTGGACTATTTTTCATTCTTGCATGTTCCCTTGTCTTTGTTAAATGCTTGCATTTCTTCCTTGTAGATTTGTCTTGCTTTCTTTTTTATGCATCCTCTGTCTCCATGAAGTGTTCTATCTATTGTAGCTCATTATTTGTTGTATGTTCCATCCTTTCCAAGTCAATTTTGTTTCCATCATACTTGGATGCAACTATATAGACCTTATTATCTTTCCTCTTGCTTGTTTTATAACTTGCTTCATCATGAATCTTGCTTGATTTTTGCTTATCCTTTCTTCTTGTTCATGATTTAATCTTATTCATTAGGATATAATGGCCTCTCATGCATCTTATCCTTTGTAATTTAATTTTATACACTTTCTTTTGTTACCTCTTCCTCAATATTCTTCACATTTTGATGCTCCTTACTCTCAACTTGCTCACTGTGCAAGTGCAATTTCTTGTTCCACTCATTCTCATCATAGTACAATATGATTTAGGCTCTTTTTGGCTTCCCATATCCATGTTTATAAAATGAAAACTTAGATTTATCTTGTCCAATTGAGTAACTCACTTTGTGTACTTGATTCTTTTCCATTTGCTTGCATCTTTGTGTGCATAATTTTTGTGTTTTCCCTTGTTGCTCCTCTTTTGGTGTTTCTTTGAGTTCATATTTGAATTTTACCTATTTTACCTCATCTATTTGTAGCCTCTTGAATGGAATAAGCATGTCCTCTATCATCCTCAATTCCTCTTACAACTTGAATGCATCTGAATCTTCATATGCCTCATCAAACTTTGGTTCACTTTGCTCCTTCTTGTCTTGGGAAACTTCTTCTTTATCTTCTCTTTAGACTCCCTCATTTTGGAGATTCATATCGACCTTTTCATGATGTACATCATGATTTTCAAGCGCTCTTTGAGGTGTTTATTCCTCAACTTCCCATGCTACACTTTCATTCATCGATGCCATGGTTTTCATAAACAAGATATCTTCACTATTGGAGTCAAATTCAAATGTATCATCATATACAACATTACAAAAAAAATTATAACAAATACTAATCTTCTTTTATGCATTATTTTCCTTATTCACATGGTTGTACATTTCCTTCACTTGCTTGGTTTACTTGCACCATATTTTTGGCTTGCTTTGTAGGCTTGTTATCTTCATCTACCTTCATGCTTTCTTGGAACACACTTGCAATATGATATTTTTGAGCCCTTGCCATGATTTTCACCACCCATTTACTGCCTTGTACCTTCTTGGGATGCCACTTGTTCCTCATTTCATCTCTTGCATTCCTCATGCCTCGGTTCTTTATCATGCCAACTTGGTATACTTTTCCATTTGTGCTTTGCTTCCACATTTGTACCTATTTCCATTCATGCATTTGCCTTGTTTGAGGTTTATCTCCCTCTTCTCATCACCTACTTGTTTAATCTACTTTGGCCATACATACCCATGCCCTTGTGCTCTATATGAGGGTTGTAATAAATCATTCCTTTCCTAAATTTGCATATTAACTTTGCCTTTTTCATATATGCAATCAAATTAAACATTAAAACACTCATTTACCTCCAATGGAAACTACTGCAAGCTTATCTCTTCATTCATGTCTTAATGAATGACCTTCAAGTCCTTTTGGGTGATGTTCTTGTCTTCTTGGTGTACCATCTCCTTTGTTTCAGCTGCTATACATGGCAATGCATCATAGAACTCATCTTTCTCTTCATTTTCATCTTGTGGAATGTTCTCAATCTTCAACACTTTGTCTTCTTCAAGAGGTTCCTTTTCTTTGTCATCTTCTTGCCATTTGATGGGTGTCATTCTTGGCCCATTATTCATCAACTTCGAGGCCTCATGCTTGGCATTCATCAATATTATCTTTATACCTACAAACACAAACTCAAAAAAAATGATACCATACAAAATTAGAAACCATATAGTCTCCTTGAATGTCCTTGGCATTGATATTTTCCATTTTCTCTTCATTTCTTGACCCTCATGTGCTCTTTTTGGCACTTCTCTCTCCTTCTTGTTCACTTCAATGAGAACTCTCTTCTCGACCTCTCTTTCTTGTTTCTCACTTGGCAACATCTCTCTTATGCCTATCTGGGTTGGTCTCTCTTTCTTATTCTCATCTTTTAAGACACTCTTCTTGTGTCTTCTTCCTCTCACAAGTGACTTTAGTGGCCACTTCACTCTTATTCTCACATTCCAACCAGTCCATTGGCTTTCCTACTCTCTTAAGAGATGAAACATGATCTCTATCCTCTCTATACCTTGCTCCAATTCTCTTTTTATGTTTTCCACTTCTCTTTCTATATCCATCTCCTCCATTCATCTTGTTTGTAGGCCTATTTAGACCTTCCTCTTAGCAAGTCTATCAATATTGCCTCTTATACATCTATTGGGCCTTTCCACTTCTTGATTCCTCTATCTAGGATCTCTTCTTAACCCTCTTGACTCTCTTTTGGAGTCTTCTTTCTTTCCTCTTCTCTCTTGGAGCTTTAATACTCTCTTTTTCCTCTATCTTTTCTAGCCTTCTCTTGAATATCTTCTTGTACTTCTCAAAAGACTTTGGGGTTGTATTTATTCTTTCTATAAATATTATTCTCATCTACACTAACCTTAATGGATCAGACCAACAACTCCTCTTATTCTCCCTCAATAACCTCCAAGGTTACTTCTCATGTATACCTCATGGCACTATGTATTCTACTCAAATCAATAAATTATAAAGAAATCAAAAAACAACTTTACCCAAGCATACCCTGTCTGGATATCATACCAAATGATGCAAATCTATCGAGGATAAGTATATAAATCATTCACTCATGTCTTTAGTTTCCATAACTGATCTCATTCTTTGGTTATGCTTGTTTTGATTATCCTTGTCTCTTCTAATTTTCCTCTTTTTGATGAGGTCTCAATAGTCAAGATATATATGTAACTACGATTTTACATTGTAAAGACACTTCTTGGTGTCTTTTTACTTCTATCATAACATTTTACCTCATAATTTTCAAACTAGTCTCTTTGGTATAGTCAACTCCTTCATTAGTGCTTCCATTGGGCACCTACTGATCCACAAGACCAAATATTGTTATGAGTGTCAAAGACTCAATATATAGTTAAATATAGCCTTAAATGTTCTTATCATATCTATTTAACCCCCTTTCAACCACTCAAACAAACTTAGACTCTCAATCAATACCTTTTGGCATAATGCTTCTCTAAGGCTTGTATAGGCTAATAGGCATGTTTAAACAATTTCTCTCTCTTTATATAATTGATGAAATTTTACCAATGTGAATCAAATTTTCTAGACTCCATGTATCCCTTTTGAAGTACGGGTAAAATCTCAAGCCCTGGAACAATTCTCAGCTATGACTTCCTTTGGAAAATTCCCTTCTTTAAGGCCTATAATCTAACATAGCCCTAAAATTTGTACCATCCATAATCCATTCAAACCAAAACCACTTGAACATATTCACACATGCTCAAGTGAACAAGATTACAAAAATTGGTGATTTTCTAATGGTGAGAACTCTTATAATGGCCAAACCCTAGTTCTAGGGCTTTACCTGGTCTACACAAGTTGAGACCATTCAAAAATCAATATCTTGAGTTACACCACATCAAAGGTCCAAATCAATTACATAAGTTATGTCTTCATTCCTTTCAAACTTTCCAATCATTTAGAGTCTTTGTCCCATCATTCACTTGCTCAAAACAACAAATATATAGGGTTTCTACCTACTTTGTTTGATTGTGTAAGGTCTACAAGTGAGAACCTTGCCTTGTTTTTGCTTAAATATCACTCCATATATCTCAAGACCTTCAAAATTTATTTCCACCTTCAAGATACCCTTCCAAATGTTCTATTTACCTTATAAATTCTTGTTTGAGTATATAATATTCAAGATACAAAAAACTGTGTGTGTCTTTGTATGATTGTATTAGGGTTATAAGCCTTTTTTGTTATCCCATAAGTGTTTAGGGTTCAATAGGGGTTAATTAATATATCATCCAAATCTACCACAACTCAAATACACCTATTGATCAATCTACATACACTCCCTTCACCAAGAACAAGCATACTCATAAAGGTTGATTGTGTCAACCAACATACACCTATGCAAAATAGGGGACATGATATATACTTGTAGTTGTTAAAATTTACCAAACATGTTTCCATAGTTACACACCATTTTTATTGTGCCAAAAACTTCTAGACTTATCACCCTTCTCAGGCCTTCAATTCTCACTCTGCCTGCATAACTTCTCCATACAAAATAGGGGAATTTTTCATAGGACTGTGCACTAACATTTTATCAAACATTTGGACTTTGTACCTAGATATTAAAGTTTAACCCACAATATTATAATTTTTTACCAACTTAATAATATAATATACCATCTTTTCAATCTCAAGAAACAAGGCTTCCTTAATCTTACTAAGATATGAGTGTGTGCAAAATCTTGGATATAGGTATGGCACTAAATGTCTTCATATACTTATCCTTCCTCAAATTCATAGAGAAATGTACTATTTCAATAGAGACAGGGATAAAGTATTGATACCTTTCTCTCACTATTCTTGTGGAGAATCACTTCAAACATATTTCATTTAAGATTGAGACCTATAGCCAATGTGGACTGTCTTCATCCACTAATAAAACAACCTGTAATTCTACACACATGTTAACATATTTAACGTCTTAATGAGTTTCAAGGGCAGCATAAAACCAATACAATCATATATACCTAGAGGAAGCATAACAAAACCACTTTCCTTTATTCAAAACATTGATATCTATTACAACAGTCCATTTATGGACTTGAGTTCTTTCTCAAGAGGATTTATATATTCTTCTCTTTTTCTGATCTTCTTCCTTCTTCTTGAGGAGATCTCTTTATATTTTTATGCCATTCAACTCCCAAATGATTATTTGTTTTCCATTTTCAATGTAGGATCTTTGGCTGGTTATACCAACCTCTTTTCCATAACCAACTCTCAATGTACAAGGGGGGATTTTACGCTTATTCTTATGACTTGACTTAAGATATAAACATGATTTGTATTCAAACCCTTTGTCTCTTGACTATAATGACATCCTAAACCAATTTATTCACCTAAACACTCCAAACACACAAAATGACATCTTAGACTCTATTGCACTATTTGAATTTTCAAATGCTTTCTTTTGGAGGGAAAACTTCTTTAGCCTTATAACACACTCTATGACTCCAAATGGAGTTTCAAGGTACAAATGGACCTCATAAGGTCCTTTACACACTTTGACACTCAATTTGACCAATTTTGTCTTTCACATTATCAAAACTAAAAAATGGAGTTTCGTGGCTTGATGTTCCTACATCAGTTGACTGCACTATACATATGCAAGCACTTAAGATCTCACCATTTCTATTGGTCTATGGACTAGAACCAATTCTACCTATTACACTCAGGCTATCCACCTAGAAATTTATGTAATAGTACATGGAATGTAATGAAAAGGTAAATTCAAGGTTTTTAGACCTTACACAATTATAAGAAGCTTGGGATGAAGCCTTACTAAAATATAGTAAGTGTAAAATCACTATGAAGGGATGGTTTTATAAGAAGGCAAAGATGAAATCCTTTCATATTTAGTGCTACTATGGGACAAAGCCCATGAGAAGAAGGGTCAACATTCCAAGTTTGATCCACTTTGGATCGACCCATATCAAATAACGCTTTTTGCATCAAGGATATAAAAGGGAATGATCTTCCATTATCAGTGAATGGGAAATTCCTAAAGAATTAATTCTCACTTACCCTTCTACAACATACTCAAAATGAGATCCCTAAATTATTTTGGTAATGTATAGTGTACATAATAGTTTAGTCTCTTGCTTTCTGATTTTGCTTTATTAGTTAATTTGTTATTTTCTAGTTTAGTGTTATAATAGTTCTAATTTGGTTGTGCATTTGCATTTGTCTCCTGGTTCTTTATTTTATCCTTTTTTGTGTGTCTTCTATATATCCATATTCCATGTATATAGATCATCTTGGTTTCTCCTTGCTAAATAATTAACTCGTGCTTCAACAAATGCCAAGCCAACCTATTTATTTAAAGAATTTCCATTTCTAGAAAGATTTATAGACTAGTCATATAGCCTTATGATGAATGATGAAGTTAGAAATTAGAAGATAACAATAAACATGATTTTCAAATCACCTATTTTGACCAGAAGATCAACCCTAATCTCCTCATCCAAAGAAATGAATAAAGATTGTCACCTAGGTTGAGTATTCAACCTGCCTTGGTATGTATCAATGCTTGATCTATCTTTGCATCATGAATTCAAGGTGGAAACCCAGGGCAATCTCTTTGGATTATTCCCATTGTTATTTGCTGAGAAATTATAAGCATATCATTGAATTATGCAATCTTACTTGGCTTAATAAGTTTATAAAATAACATTGGTAAATTTATGTGGGATAATTTTTTGTCACTAAGGGCAACATAGGTGAACATTTACCCCCCCCCTCGACCTTCCCAAAATCTTGCTTCCAGGTGTTTAACTAATTTTCAAGCATATTCTCTCTTGAAAATCCTTGTAATTAACTTCTTTTGCTTTCTTTTTCTACTTTTATTTCTCATCCCTTGTTGTTATCTAAGGTTTGCTTTCTACTTGTTTTCCTTGTTCTACTTTTCTTCTCATTGAGTTTGACCTCATCTTGTTTCTTTTTGGGCTAAATTGTCTTGTTTTGCCTTGAGGATTCCCTTGCTTAATCAATGTTTAACAAAATGAAGCGTATGTTTGTATGAATATAACATCAATGGCATTCTAGAGCCTGACATAAAATCTTTTTGAAAATTCTATGTGAACTATTGTAACTCATTTTGAATTTTCATAATTGTTGTGGCCTATGATTCTTAATGGATCATGTACATTTAGAAATGTTTTTTTCTTTGTTTAAATCCATCAAATCCACTCAATGTAAAATTTAAATAAATCATAAACCACTATCATTTCTAAATTGTCTCGATTGATCAATTAACTTCTTGAACTTTCCTAAACCCATGTCTTGCTCCCCAACCATCAATGGAATGGAAAAAAAAAACTTTCATAAGGGGAAGAAAAGAAAATGAAAATAACATGTGAAATTCCAAAATCATTGAAAGGGTGATTCAGACAACCTTCGGCATGGATTTTTTGGCCTAGTTGGTAGTGAAACAAGGTCTTGAGGGTGACTAGAGGTATCTCTATTGAGATTATAAACACATGGTTGACAGAAAATCAATGACCATACCATTCCCCCTAATCCAAATCGCTAAATCTTACTATCTCAAAATTTCTAAATTTTTGAGAGGATCTGAATGATTGTGTGTAAACATAGAGTTGTAAATGAATTGATCACTTAAAACACACAAATTGATGGTTTTTGGTAATAAAGTAGCTAAGTGTGTCATATGTTGAAGTAGACTTTGGTGCCCACTCTTCTGATTTTGTCTCAATTTTTGATTGCAAATAAAACTTATATTTAGATGCATGAACCATAATTTTTGAATTTTCTAGATACTCAGAAGTATCTCCTAGCAGCAAGTCGACATTGTTGTTGCCTTCACCAACACATCCCAATTTTAGGTTGAAAATAGGGACCTAATTTGTTTTGAACTAATATGTTTATAGCATAGTTCATGATTATATTATTAATAGTAAATTGACTTGAATATTTGCACAACGTTATTTAAGACTTAACCAAATATTCAATAATCATGACATTCTTTACTTGTGAATAAAGTCTATCACCCCTTTGTTTTAAATTATTTTATACATTTTGTTATAGACTTTATCCTACGAGTGTTTGGGCTTAAATATCTATTTTATGCAAATGACTAGTTTAATTTCCTATATTTATTGACTGTTTCTCACAGAAAATTCACTTGAAAAAAGATTTCACTTTATCAAAAATACTTGCCTAGTCAATTTTAATGTTTTCTCATAGGTTTTCAAAGACTCCTAAGACCCTCTATATTCTTCCACACATCCAAATCTCATTGACGAGTGGTTTTAAAGTCTTTTTTTTTGGAAAAACGAATAAGTCTTTTAAATCTCTAGGGCCTTGAGATCGTGTCATGTGGCACGATCCGAATAACCCAACCCCTTGAAACCTCAAAGTCTCAATAGTATTAAGGCATTAGCCTAGTAGCCTAAAAGTTGATCAACATTGGTAAAAGCCCATGTCACTGAACCCTTGAGAAGGCACCATATGGCACCCTCTCAAGAGTTTAGATCAATTACAACATTAGCCCAAAGCATGAAGAACTCGGGAGGTTGAGACAAAGCCACATGGTGATGATCAAATAAGCACAGACTAAAACCTAGGATGATTGAGAAGAAGTCATGTGGCTTCGATGATGATAGATGAAAGACAACAAGGTAAATATTGGGGATGTTGACAAGCTACCAAGTGGTAAAGTGAGACCTGGTATGCAAGTCCAATAGCTTAGTAAAAGAGAAGGAATGCAACATTAGGGAATAATCATGTGGTAGCGATGGCATCAAAAAATTGATGGAACTAAAATTGATGGCCCATCTAACCATCAAAATAGTTGGAATATAAAATTTGGCTAAGTTCTTTGGTATATATGCATGGTGCAAAATAAGCATGATGCAGGAGAAGCATGGCATGAAAGAGTCATGATGCAGAAGACCATGGCATGGGAGTCCATGGTACGAGAAGACCTAGTCAGAGTAAATATGAAGAATAAGTGGAGAACATAACTTGGGAAGTGCACAAGAAGTAGGAAATGATTCTCAATGATGAAACAAACTAAGTTACACATGAATCTAGCACCATCTTGTAGGAAGATAGGCACTCAGTGATGAGGAGCCAGCACCAAAATGGGAATATAGGGGCACAAAGGCCTAGGTCCTTAGAGAAATAATGTAATTGGATACCATGACTCTTAATCTATTGAAGATTGTTGGTGAGTCACTATGAGTGTGATTATTAGTGTAACTACTTGGTCAAGGAAAACCAAGTATAAATACCCCTAATTAGAGCTTTGTAAGGTTGTTGATTATTGTTGATTATTATTCCATTTATGTGATCAAGGATACTATTAAGATGTTGTTATCATTGTACTTAAATAGATAGTAGAGTTGTTTGACTGAGTTTCACCACACAATTATTTATGTAACCTGTGAATCTATTTCCAATATGATGAATAGAACATGTGTTACCTAAATGTTATTGTTTGGATTATGGAAACAATGGTGTTGGTAATCTTATATATGTTTATTCATTCAACTGAACTTAGGTCCATAACCACTTTGTATTTATTTTTATGGTTAATTAATGAGTAAAGTGGATGCATTTGAGTGTCATTATATGTTAAGTACACCTTCACATGACAAAACCAATGGGAACCGGTCCCTCTTTATGTGCTTCAAGTGAGCGCATGAGAAATATAAGTCTTGCATGAAATGTTAGTGCACTAGGATGTTGGGTTTTAATCATTTTAGCATTCACCTAAGGAAATTTAGGCCTAGATAGAAAACAATCTAAACATTTTGGTTTTGTTGTCAGGACCCGTAATGCTTGTTTGCATGATGGTGGAAAATGCTCGAGTGATTATCCCTTGAGAACATAGAGAGATGGATTACTAGTGTTGAAGATAATTTTGTAGTACTATTCCTTGAACCAAGAGTTTCTACATGTGCATGTGTTGAACAAAATCTATACAATTCCTTATTTGAGACTTTCTTTATGGAGGTACTTGTTCATTTACATGCTTGGTCAAGTGATCATGGATGGAAAATATCCTAGACATTAGATCATCAAATAGATTTAACACACTTGGGAGTGCCTTAGATGCGAGTTATTGATGTTTTTTAGTGAGGAGTGTTAAATAATTACATCTTGGAGTATGTTGTTTCAACTTATTCTTGTTGAAAAAAAGCTCAATTCTAATTTCTTTGAGAACCACATGGTCGATATCTCAAACATTTTCTTCTATAGGTGAAGAAGATTTTTATCTACTCTGGACTTGAGACTTTTCCCATGGAAGGATAAACTCTTCCTTGCATGAGAAACATGATTGGTAGGTGAATGCAGGGGTATTTGTGATGAATTGTTGGTTTGGTATGGTATCTAGTTAGCGAGAATTATAGAAGTACAAATATGATGAAGCTCGATGAAGGATTATGGGTGGAAGAGGACTACAAAGGGGATGAGAATAATTAGGGTATGTTATAAGGATCCATAGGGAAGTAAAAGAGTATAAAGAGGACTCTCCAAATTTCATACTACAACCAACACCATCTACAATATATGTGAGAGAAGCAAGCTAGGAAATGGTGACTGAAGAACTTGAATTGAACTAACCCAATTCACCAACCATAGTGTAAGCTCGTGATTTTGAGTTAGATAAACTAACTTTACACAATTGGGATATAAAAAACATAGAGTCAAAGACTAAATGAAGTAATTCCACAGCCCAACTTGGCATGGTTGGTGGACCCAATATAAGTAGTGGGAAAAGTACTAGCCTAACCATATTAACTCAACCTACCTTATCACCTAATATCTTAGATGTTTTTGTTATTATTGGAGGTATGGGAGGTGGACTAGGAGGTGGTTCGAACAGTGGCATAGGAGGTAGTGGTGGAATCCCCCCAAGGAATAAGAGGGCTCAAAAGTTTTCAACAACCATTATAATCACCTCAGCCACCCACTGTTTACTATGAAATGATGTTCCATTTGCCAAAATATCAAGGTGTGGAGAATGTTGCAGAACATGTTCATAAGTGTGAAATTATCTAGCAAGCATGTTACATAATGCCTATAAATGAAAATCTACTCAATTTGTAACCACCCTTCTAGAATGAGCACATAAGTGGTATAAAAAAAAAAAATTTAATAAGATATATTTGATTATAATCAACTTAAGGTAGAATTCTTTTATGAATTTGACATTCCAAAGTTTGAGAAATAGAGTATCATTGTGTTGAAGGATATTGATCCAAAACTCATAAGCTATGGTTGAAAGATAATTCAAGAAATAACAACAACACAATAGCAATAATGCTATCTCTGAGAAGAGATGTTTTATTCATCAAATTTGTAGATCCAAACATATGTTTATCTCTAAGAAGAGATGTCTGATTTCCATTTCAGGCTACATCTTCATTTATACACATTTTGAAGGTAGGAGGAGGTTGTGGAAGGTCACCAATCTCAATGGATATCAAGTGGTTCGACTTCCATGATTTACAATGATATAGAATTTGAGGAATTACTATTTTTAGACTGCACTGCTAAAATTGAAATTTAGGGCACTTCCATTTATTTTTTAGGGGTCAAAACCCACCAAAAAAATCTTGGTGTCATCTCATGACGTTCCCCTCATTTTTAGCTTTCCAATGGTTCAAATGGGGATTCAAACGGAGCTATGGTGCAAAGTATGGCTCCCGGAAGTTCTTCCACTAATTGGGGTAGAACCGTCACTCGAATTGTCACCTAAAATGTTGCTTGAATCAGATATTAAACACAAAATAACTAAGAGTGTGCGTGAGTATGATGCACAGTTCAAGACACTTATTTTAAAACTCTCATTTGAGATCAATGTTGCTCAACATGCTCAGTGGCTTATGGGAGTTTTGTTACTCCCCTTTAGATGAACATTGTCTCAGATAACTTTTACCAGTCTATGTGAGGCCTTGAAAGCTTCCCTTCACATTGAATTTTTTGGAAATATTGATACAGGAATCAATACTTTCATGGAGGCTCAAATCATTATAATTTCATCTCAATTAGAAAAAAATACTACGCACAATGCTCATGACACTCTCAGTGGCCTATGGTGTGTTAATTGTGAGTCTGAAGGCCATAATTGAAACAATTGTCCCCATAAAAACATATATGTCATACTAAATCAGTCATGCAAAATATGACAAGAAGATCATGATGGTCAAGGTTTTCCTCTATTATAACATCCACTCAGTCAAAGTTATCTATTTATTATAAGATACATGATGCATATACTCATGATACCAATGATTGTCATCTCATTAGTGACATTCATGAAGTGTGTGTGTGTGGTATGCATCAAGATTCTATTTCAAATGACCAAGATAATGGTGGTTATCATGGGTGAGGTCATGATTGAGGACATGGAGGTGGATTATTTCCACCATGAATTTTTATAAGTGTGGTTCCCCTGAGCACTACCACCATGATTGCCCAATCTATCCTATATGTGCCTTTTATAAAAATGAGCACCATTTGGAGGAGTGCCCTGACTTGTACATGGCCATTACCAAAGAAAGAAATGAGAAGGGTTCTAGTATGATATGCATTGATAAAACACACTGGAGATTGTTCCCTGTCATTCTAATAGGCCCTAAACTTAATATTATAATGTGCAGTGGTGGACATTTCCAATTTACATCCACTCCACCTATTGAGAAAATTCAGCATGAAGAGCCTCATACTACTAAGTATCCCAATGCTCACTAATATAATGAGGTGATATAGGAAACTATGAAGTTGGTAAGGGAATTATAAGGGTATTTCTAATTTCTTAAGGATCATGATGCCACTTAACGTGTCGATATGCAAAAAGCCACTGACCATCATGACACAGTGTAAGATGACTTTCAAGAGCTCTGTAAGCGACTATTAGATGAGGATATTATATCAATATCATGTAATTGGTTCAAACATCACACACTAAGTCCTACTAAATATCATTAATTAAACCATGCCTAATGACAAGCTACTCCCATCCACCTTAGCCCGCAAGAGGATAAAGATATATTAATGAATGTTGTCATTGATGTACGGGTAATTTGGGACATCTTAGTCAATACCAGTGTTGAATTTAATGTTCTCACAAAAGATGCCTAGAAAAAGATGCCTAGCCCAGCTTTACAACCTTCACCTCATGTATTATTCATAGCTAACAAGACTCATTCTTTGTCGATCAGTGTCCTTAAATATGCCATCATGGATATCCTCAGTTTTACATTCAAATCAGTCTTCAAAGTCTTAGAGTTGGCTGAGGCTGATGACTTCCCAACTCTATTGGGTCATCCTTGGTGTTACACCAATAATGTTTATCTAATATTTAAGAAATGGTACATTAGCTTTGAAAATGATGACCAACGCATAGTCATTTCATTGGATTATGCTCACAGCCCCCTACATTGAACCAGTCAATGCTGATGAGGACATTAACCATATATATAATGTCATAGCTCGAGATAGTGAACACCATGATCCCACCCATAGTGGCATCTTACGAATGGACTCACAATCCAAATTTGAAACCATTAGTAGTGCCTATGACTGTTGGGTGCAGGGTGACTATGACCTTACTGGGAGAGTATGTGGTGTTATTGATAGTCACGATGATACTTGATGAAAGTATCACAAATGCCATAAATTTGTTTGCCTCTTGCATGGCCAATTCATGCATTTATAAATCATGTTTGCAATGCACACAATGTTAAATGAAGCTCTGAGGTTCCATATTCAAATGGAGGTATACATATTAATCTAACAACTATAATCCTTTTATGATTATGACATTGATTGAGTGCAGTCAATTGTTCATATTTTTTATGGCACAATTGTTAGGTGGTGGCAAACTCATTAAGAGTGTTTGCTTACTTGGTATCATGTATGTTTTGCTTTGCATCATAAATTTCACCATGAGAACCATATACATGGAACTATCAGCTATAGTGGTATTCGAACTCTAGAACCTCAACTCGAGGCTTGTGAGACAATGTGGATGACAAATGAAACTTTATTGCTATAATGCCTTTGGGTTCCTATGTTTTATGGCACTTTACATCCTTGGGATAAAGCATGGTATATCCATATAAAACACCATCTAGATACACATTCTTGGTACCTACTTAAGAATAATATGATTATGACATTATCGCATTCATCCTCATGAATGGATTTGTACCTTACCCTCAAGACATGTGATACGTTGTCATCGGTGACCCAAACCCCGTTGAAGATCATATTCAAAGTATACATAGAGTGTCAGAGGAAGGGTCAACTATTTTTCATGAGCCTAATGAGCAGACTGTCAGGATCCCTACTCCTTCAGAGCACAATTGATTACCTTTGTATAAGCAACTAAACACGAAATTTAACCAAAAGTAAAATGTAACTAGAAATTAGAAATAACACATAATATGAGAGACAATACAATCTTGTATTAACACTCATCTAGAAGGAAATAAAATGAAGAAATCACACTCTTCCCACACCTCTTAGGCGTACCAGTAATTCTCCCTCAAGATTTATCTCTCTCTCAATTACAAACAACAATCAACTCAATAACCGAGTTGTTGTTTCCACCAGTCAGTAACAATACTGCTAGTCCACCAAGTACTCAAAGTACTCCAAGTAGATCTCCCTAATCTTGCTCCTTGTTGTGTTATAGATCTCCTTTGACCTTGCTACCCCGCAGATCTCCTTTGACCTTGCACACACACACACCTGCAAATCAACTGATCTTACTTACCATGTAGATCTTCTACTTGATCTTGCACAACCTGCAGATCAACCTGGTCTTGCACACCTACAAACCTAGCTCTTACACACTTGGAAGAACCCTTGTCCTTGCCTTTGCAAGTCCTTATGATTATACAAATTAAAATACATCCCCATGGGTCTCTTAAATAGATCCCATACAAACAATAATTAAACTTTCCAATTACAATAAGTAGAAACGCAAACTCAAGACTAAAATTAGTCTTTTACATGCAAACTGACTGTCCTGTCTAAAATTAGACTAGTTCTGGAAGCGCATGCAAATGCACACACACACAGGTTGCCAACGTCGGTTCCTGTCTAACCGATGTCAGCCGAGCCTAACCGATGTTGATTGCTCTACACACTGAATATGACCGACGTCGGTTGGCCTGACCGACGTCGGTTGCTCTGCAACTCAGCAACCTCCTCCATTTACATCAGTGAAGCTTTTAGCTCCACAACCTAACACAGACATCCTCTCCTCCATCTAAACCTATATTGAATCATGCACTAAGAGAAGAAATCTAAAAGGTAAGCAAAATTTGTATTTCAAGTTGATGAAGGTGAAAGATCTAATTTGCCTTACCCGTTAACTGATCATATGGCTATCCACATAGAATATGGCACTCATAATGTTTATGACACCATTATGGATACACAACACCCATACTTGGAGTTTGTCTAGACCACTCAGTGAAATATTGGCATGGAAGATGTGCACAAGATGGCTATCGTGGGGAATCACTAGTATGATACCAAAATCATAAAAGTATTTAAGCTATTGAAAGAGTATCATGATGTTTTCCCATGAAATTATAGTGAGATGAAGGGTGTCCATTCTTCTTTGGGTAAAATGCACATCAAATTGGTAGAAGGTGCTCACTCAATAAAAAAAAAGGCCTTATCAAATGAATCCTAACTTGGGTGCTCATGTCAAAGAAGATATTAATAGTATGTTGCATGCGGGAGTCATTACTCCTATCAATGAGTTCGAGTGGGTAAGTCCTATGATAATAAGTATTAAAAAGGATGGGTGCATATGGGTTTTTGTGGATTATACATCACTCAATGTTGCTTGCCTTACCGATCCTTTCTCAACACCTTTCATTGAAGAGATCCTCAAAGGCATTGTTGAATATGAAATTTATACCTTTATGGATGGTTTATATGGGTACCATCAAGTTTAGATTGTAAAAAAAGATAATCCCAAGACTATACTTGCCATCGATTGGGGGTCTTTTGCTTATAATGTCATGCCATTTGGATTGAAGAATGCCCCTATCATGTTATTTAGGATCACCGTTGAAACTTTCAAGGACTTTATCCATAAGTTCCTTTAAGTTTATCTAGATGACTAGATAGTTTATGGCTCAGTGAAATGCCATTTTTCCAATCTCTGGCTCATGCTTAAGCACTGCAAGACTCTTCAGATTTCTCTCAATTTGAAGAAATGTGTCTCTTTGCTACTCCATTTGGTATTCTCCTTTGACGTATTATTTATCAAGATAAACTTTTAGTGGACCCCACCAAGATCACCATCATCCTTTGCCTGCTAGTATTGACCACCCAATGAGAGGTTTGCACCTTCCTAGGGCTAACTGAATATTATAGAAAATTTATCCATGGATATGCTAGGATTGTAGCACCTCTAGAGGAGTTACTAAAACATAACGATAACTTTATTTTGATCTATACTCATCAAGAAGCCTTTGTTTCCTTAAAGGACAAGCTTATCACTGCACCGATTCTCCAGTTCCCAAACTGAACTAAACTTTTCCACATTCATGTCGATGCTTCCAGCATGGTGGTTAGTGTTGTACTTTCTTAGCCTGGTGAGGCTAATTTAGATCACCTTATATACTTTGCAAGTCAAAAGCTTACTCTGGCTAAACAGAACTATACCACTACCAAGTGCGAGGCATTATTTATGGTATATGTTCTTCAAAAGTTTTGACAATATATATTGGCAACCTCATTTATATTTTTCACAGACCATGAGGTATTGAAGTATTTGGTCAACAAATAAGTTTTGCATAGTCATATTTGCCGATGGATAATGTTATTTCAAGAATTCTAGTTCTCAATTATGGTCAAACCTGGTAAGGCCAATTTACGATGCAAACCATCTTTCATGCATTGAATTTGGTGAACTAGCATGCGCTATAGAAGATGACCTACCTGACATGCAATTGTTTCATGTCTTATGCATTATTGATGAATTAGAAGAAATAACCACTTTTTAAAATAGTATAGCAACGCCAACTCACTTCAGCCAAGAAGCAACTCACTGTCCACACTGCTCTGTTCCAGCTTATTGGGGGTGACCTTTATAAGCTTGGCTAGGATGGGGTGCTTTGACGTTATGTCATGAAACACAAACACATTGAGGTGCTCTACAAGGTCTATGAAGGTATTGATGGAGGACATTACATTGGTGAAACTACTGTGTGAAATGTTCTTTTAGTTGGCTTATGCTGGCCTACCCTATTTAAGGATGCTAAGCTTTACATACGCCAATGTGACATTTTACAGTGTATGGGAAAGATAAATAGGTTGGATGCAATGCCCTTTCATCCTATTTTATCCTAGGAACCTTTTGAAAAGTGGACCATGGATTTTTTTGGCCCTATCAACCTAGTAAGATGGCATACTCTCGTTATGTTATCATAACTATTGACTATCTCCCTTGTTGGGTTGAAGCTACATCGACATGAGATTATATGATTGTTACTGCTACATGATTCATCTAGGAGCATATCATTACCAGGTTTGGTTGTTTGTTGAGTTTCACTAGTGACCATGGTAATCACTTCCTTAATGAGACTATTCGTGTCCTATTGGCTGAATTCATGATTACTCACCATAAGACAACATTGTATCATCCTTAGGCCAATGGTACAGCTGATGACTTTAATAAGATCTTGGGCACTACTTTAATGAAGATATATAATATTGGGTGCACTGCCTAGGATAATCATGTGTCTATGGTACTATGGGCTTATTAAACTACTTACAAGCGATTAAATACGAGCATGCTATTCAACTTTATGTTTGGTACTGAAGCATTTCTTCCTGTAGAGTTCCTTATTCCCTCTCTTTGCATTGCACACATTAGGTGACTACATGATGAGGCCTCATTAAAAGTGTGCCTCAATGCTTTATTTCAGTTGGATGAAACTCATTTTCTTACACATTGGAGTCAGGATGTGAAGAAACAAAAATAAAAGGCATGGCATGATCACCATCTCAAGAACAAGACTTCTACTCCTGGCATGCAAGTATTAATATATAACTCCAAGTTTGTATGCCATTCTAAAAAGTTAGATATTCACTGAGATGGTCCTTTCATTATTCATAGTATCTATCCCATTGGCATATGCAGGTTGATTTGTTTAGATGGCCAATTTATTTCAAGTCATTACAATGGTAGTCAGTTATAACCATACTTTTCTAAACAAGTCTTTTCTTTTTGTACCAATAAGGTGTATACCATTTGCTTAAATTAGGATTCTTGTGACTTTCAATAAAGCATTGCACTAGTTACATGCCCCTTTTGTGGTTTTATAGTTAACATTTGCATTTTTATACTTATGTTCTTGTGGAGGACCACGAAGAACTATTAGTGTGGGGTAAAGGAGTTACATGTATGAAGTGTCAGGATATGGTCTATAGGAATACATGCAAGAGCAAAGGAGTGCAAGTGAAATAGTATGATAGCACGTAACCACAAGCTAGTTAGGGTAAAGAATGTTCATGTCTTTGGAGTGTAAAACATTCAAACTTATTTACAACTGTCATGCACTTTGGGAAAAGTCTGATAAGGGACATCTACTTAATACAAGGAGAATAATTGTAATGGCAAGTGTGCCAACATCACATTTTGGCAATATCATTAGTCACATTTATTACATGAAGTGATGGACGAGGAGTAGGGGTAGTTAATACAAGTTAGCCCCTCAAGCCTATAAAAAGGATAAATGAGTCATTTCATTTTTTTAATATTGCTACATTTGTGAACTTATAGAGCCGAAGGACTGAACTCAAGATTTGTCAAAATGTATTTCAAAACATCGAGATGAGTGCAGAGTGACAAATTCCAATTTTTTTAAGATCTTGAAGTGTGTTTTAGCTGAGATAAATAGACAGGGCTAGGATAATTGTAAAGACTAGTAGGATTTCTGGAGTTACAAGTCGTAGAGGTCGACATTTGCTATTAATAGGTGTCAAAGCAAGAGAGCTGAGGTAATTACAAAAGCAAACTCATATTATTTTGGGAGCATTAAATAATCGTGCCTCAAACTTTGGGCTCCACAAAAGGTGATGAAGTCTAAGAAAAAGGCTCAATGAAGTGAACCATTGCTTGCAATTCCAAAGGAATAAGAGTTGAGTGTTGGTGGGGAGATGATATTAATAATAAAAAAAAGCATTCGAATAACTAGGTGTACATGTGGAAGACATAGAAACATAGATGGTAGGCCAAACAAATAAGAAAGTTATTGTGCCTCTAGCACCACCTTTAATGATTAAAGAAATGTAATACCCTGAGATGGTACTACACATTGTTAGGGTGTGGAGCTAAAAGCTTCACCTTACTGCAAACATGGAGGTTTCTGAGCATGACAGTCGCTGGTGTCGGCAGGCCACAACCGACGTCGGTCAGAGATCAGTGTATAGGAAATCGACATCGGCAGGGATCGGCCGACGTCGGTCACCTCCAATCAGATAGGGACCGACGTCGGTCGCCTGTGGCGGTTCTAAAACTGCTGTTGACAAACAATCAGTTAAGTGAATGGGTTGTTTGCATGATGAAGACTAGTTCGAGTCTTAAGTCGTAAGTCTAATCATTGTATGCATGAGATCTATATAATAGACTCATGGGTTGTATTGTCAAGTGTAGAACTCAAGTTTAGAACTTGGAGAGTTCTTCCCATGGTAGAATCAAGTAGGATTCTTCATGTATGTAAGATCAGGTTTGATATTCAGGGTGTTGCAGGATCATGGTGGAGATCTACATGTGATAAGTAAGATCAGGTTGGTCTGCAGGGGTGTGTGTATGTGAGGGTCAGAAAGGAGATCAGCGAGGGAGCTAGATCCAAGGTGATAGCAATACATCAAGGAGCAAGATCATGGTGAGATCTACTTGGAGTACCGGTTCGTACTCGGTTGTACTGGACGTACAATGAGGTGAACAACAGCTTGTGTTAGTTGTGTGTTGTGACCTATTGAGAGAAGATTACTCTGAAGGGAAGATTACTGGGAGCCCTTGAGGAGGAAGCCTCACAGAGGTGGAAGAAGAGTGTGATCTCTTTATTGTAATTTCCTTTGTAATGAGTTGAATACAATTGTGTGTTGCCTCTCATATTCTGTGCTATTTCTCATTGATAGTTATTTGTTCTTCTAGTTATTTCCGCATCTTAAGTTGCTTATACAGTGGTAATCATGTGTGCTCTTAATTCTGACAAGTTGTTTCAGAGCTTTGGGGAACTTAGGTCCTGTCAAATGGTATCAGAGCGAGGTTGGACGTTCTCAGAGCGAGTTTGACTAACAGATGGCCCAAATCTGGTTAGTGTGTGTTGATTATAGGTTACTCACAGGGGTTTTTGTTTGAGTGGGAGTATAACAATGGCAGAAGAAGGTAAGCTGAGAATAAAGAAAATCAGGCACATGATTAACACCACAAGGAGTGTGGTGGGTAGTCTTCAAGATTGAGCTTGAAGAGGCATACAAGCCAGGATGCAGATTAGACAAAGTAATGGTATAGGTATAGGTGCAACTGTTTATCTCCAAGTGGGAGATTGTTAGGGTGTGGAGCTAAAAGCTTCACCTTACTGCAAACATGGAGGTTTTTGAGCATGACAGTCGCTGGTGTCGGCAGGCCACAACCGACGTCGGTCAGAGATCAGTGTATAGGAAATCGACATCGGCAGGGATCGGTCGACGTCGGTCACCTCCAGTCAGATAGGGACCGACGTCGGTCACCTGTGGCGGTTCTAGAACTGCTGTTGACAAACAGTCAGTTAAGTGAATGGGTTGTTTGCATGATGAAGACTAGTTCGAGTCTTAAGTCGTAAGTCTAATCATTGTATGCATGAGATCTATATAATAGACTCATGGGTTGTATTGTCAAGTGTAGAACTTGGAGAGTTCTTCCCATGGTAGAATCAAGTAGGATTCTTCATGTATGTAAGATCAGGTTTGATATGCAGGGTGTTGCAGGATCATGGTGGAGATCTACATGTGATAAGTAAGATCAGGTTGGTCTGCAGGGGTGTGTGTATGCGAGGGTCAGAAAGGAGATCAGTGGGGGAGCTAGATCCAAGGTGACAACAATACATTAAGGAACAAGATCATGGTGAGATCTACTTGGAGTACCGGTTCATACTCGGTTGTATTGGACGTATAATGAGGTGAACAACAGCTTGTGTTAGCTGTGTGTTGTGACCTATTAAGAGAAGATTACTCTGGAGGGAAGATTACTGGGAGCCCTTTAGGAGGAAGCCTCACAGAGGTGGAAGAAGAGTGTGATCTCTTTATTGTAATTTCCTTTGTAATGAGTTGAATACAATTGTGTGTTGCCTCTCATATTTTGTGCTATTTCTCATTGATAGTTATTTGTTCTTTTAGTTATTTCTGCATCTTAAGTTGCTTATACAATGGTAATCATGTGTGCTCTTAATTCTGACAAGTTGTTTCAGAGCTTTGGGGAACTTAGGTCCTGTCAAATGGTATCAGAGCGAGGTTAGACGTTCTAAGAGCGAGTTTGACTAATAGATGGCCCAGATCTGGTTAGTGTGTGTTGATTATAGGTTACTCACAGGGGTTTTTGTTTGAGTGGGAGTATAGCAATGGCAGAAGAAGGTAAGCTGAGAATGAAGAAAATCAGGCACAAGATTAACACCACAAGGAGTGTGGTGGGTAGTCTTCAAGATTGAGCTTGAAGAGGAATACAAGCCATGATGCAGATTAGACAAAGTACTGGTATAGGTATAGGTGCAGCTATTTATCTCCAAGTGGGAGATTGTTAGGGTGTGGAGCTAAAAGCTTCACCTTACTGCAAACATGGAGGTTTCTGAGCATGACAGTCACCGGCGTCGGTAGGCCATAACCGACGTCGATCAAGGATCAGTGTACAGGAAACTGACATCGACAGGGATCGGTTGGCGTCGATCACCTCCATTCAGATAGGGACCGACGTCGATCGCCTGTGGCAGTTCCAGAACTACTGTTGACGAACAATCAGTTAAGTGAACGGGTTGTTTGCATGATGAAGACCAGTTCGAGTCTTGAGCCGCAAGTCTAATCATTGTATGCATGAGATCTATATAATAGACTCATGGGCTGTATTGTCAAGTGTAGAACTCAAGTGTATAACTTGGAGAGTTCTTCCCATGGTAGAATCAAGTAGGATTCTTCATGTATGTAAGATCAGGTTTGATATGCAGGGTGTTGCAGGATCATGGTGGAGATCTACATGTGATAAGTAAGATCAGGTTGGTCTGTAGGGGTGTGTGTATGCGAGGGTCAGAAAGGAGATCAGCGGGGGAGCTAGATCTAAGATGACAGCAATACATCAAGGAGCAAGATCATGGTGAGATCTACTTGGAGTACCGGTTCGTACTCAGTTGTACTGGACGTACAATGAGGTGAACAACAACTTGTGTTAGCTGTGTGTTGTGACCTATTGAGAGAAGATTACTTTGGAGGGAAGATTACTGGGAGCCCTTGAGGAGGAAGCCTCACAGAGGTGGAAGAAGAGTGTGATCTCTTTATTGTAATTTCCTTTGTAATGAGTTGAATACAATTGTGTGTTGCCTCTCATATTCTGTGCTATTTCTCATTGATAGTTATTTATTCTTCTGGTTATTTCCGCATCTTAAGTTGCTTACACAATGGTAATCATGTGTGCTCTTAATTCTGACAAGTTGTGTCAGAGCTTTGGGGAACTTAGGTCCTGTCAAATGGTATCAGAGCGAGGTTGGATGTTCTCAGAGCGAGTTTGACTAACATATGGCCCAGATTTGGTTAGTGTGTGTTGATTACAGGTTACTCACAGGGGTTTCTGTTTGAGTGGGAGTATAGCAATGGCAGAAGAAGGTAAGCTAAGAATGAAGAAAATCAGGCACAGGATTAACACCACAAGGAGTGTGGTGGATAGTCTTCAAGATTGAGCTTGAAGAGGAATACAAGCTAGGATGCAGATTAGACAAAGTACTGGTATATGTATAGGTGCAGCTGTTTATCTCCAAGTGGGAGATTGTTAGGGTGTGGAGCTAAAAGCTTCACCTTACTGTAAACATGGAGGTTTCTGAGCATGACAGTCACTGGCGTCGACAGGCCACAACCGACGTCGGTCAGGGATCAGTGTACAGGAAATCGACATTGGCAGGGATCGGCCGGCGTCGGTCACCTCCAATCAGACAGGGACCGACATCAGTCGCCTATGGTGGTTCCAGAACTGCTGTTGATGAACAGTCAATTAAGTGAACGGGTTATTTGCATGATGAAGACTAGTTCGAGTCTTGAGCCACAAGTCTAATCATTGTATGCATGAGATCTATATAATAGACTCATGGGTTGTATTGTCAAGTGTAGAACTTGGAGAGTTCTTTCCATGGTAGAATCAAGTAGGATTCTTCATGTATGTAAGATCAGGTTTGATATGCAGGGTGTTGCAGGATCATGGTGGAGATCTACATGTGATAAGTAAGATCAGGTTGGTCTGCAGGGGTGTGTGTATGCGAGGGTCAGAAAGGAGATTAGTGGGGGAGCTAGATCCAAGGTGACATCAATACATCAAGGAGCAAGATCATGGTGAGATCTACTTGGAGTACCGGTTCGTACTCAGTTGTACTGGACGTACAATGAGGTGAACAATAGCTTGTGTTAGCTGTGTGTTGTGACCTATTGAGAGAAGATTACTCTGAAGGGAAGATTACTAGGAGCCCTTGAGGAGGAAGCCTCACAGAGGTGGAAGAAGAGTGTGATCTCTTTATTGTAATTTCCTTTGTAATGAGTTGAATACAATTGTGTGTTGCCTCTCATATTCTGTGCTATTTCTCATTGATAGTTATTTGTTCTTCTGGTTATTTCCGCATCTTAAGTTGCTTATACAATGGTAATCATGTGTGCTCTTACTTCTGACAAGTTGTGTCAGAGCTTTGGGGAACTTAGGTCCTGTCACACATTGAAAATTAGGTGTCTAATGTGTTGTCTTACACTATTTTTGACTACAACCATCGACAGCTTATGAATGAAATAGAGTTATAGAAAGACTATAGGGTCAATTCCCAAAATACCAGGAGCAAGTTGGTTTACGACTTTAATATTTTCAATGTTCTGGATACTATTGGTCTCTTCTAACTCTTCAACTTTCCTTACTTTGGAAAGATATTAAAAGCAGTGAAGTTTTTTATCTCACAAGTGTATGAGGATTACATCTACCTCGTTGGGCACCAAATGAGAATCACAACCAAAAGAATTAGCAAAGCATCGTGGTTGTAGTGCTCAATTGTGAACCTTGATCATGATCTAAAGGACTAGGATGAGACCAATAAAAAAAGGTGGATATGGCCCACCTGTATGTTGTGCAATAAGTTATAAAAGGGTTGAAGTATAACTGGGTGCAATACTTTGCTAATAAGATCATAGAGGATGTAGAGAAAGCCTGCTGGGTGCCCAATCCACAGGTTTGCATGGGGCACATTTTTGTTATTAATGGTGTTCTATGAAATTGGTGTACCCAGCTACACATCTAGAGAATTGAAATGGGTGTACCTACCTGAGCATAAATCCCCTACAAAGTAGTATAAGGCACTTGCCTACCTTGGCCTGATCACTCCATCCTATAAGATCAAGAAGAAATCATGGTATGAGGGGATGAAGGAAGCCTTTGGGAATGAGTGGCATGTTCCAAAGGACTTGCCTGCATAGGTTGGTGACCAAGCCAAGTTTGATGTAAAGTAGCACTACTCCCTTTCATGCATTAGGATGACCCCCTCTAGAGAACTACCTGCCTAGATTAAGCTACCGTACACTTTTATGGTGTGATACTTCATGAATGTCATTAATTGGATATATGACATGCAATCGGTGATTTTTGCTGCTAAACAAATTGATTCAGAGACTCACACACTCTACCAATTATATGTATACCTCAAGAAGAAAGCCTATAGAGAAAGGATTGAGTCAGACATAACCAACATAAAAGTGTAGAAAACATTGGTAGGCAGTTATATTCATACTTTGTTCTGTATGTTGAAGCCCAAGAAGAAATCTTTAGGGAGTGCAAAGCGCGAATGAGAAAAAATCCCTTCAACACCATTACAATAAAAGAAGCATAAGTGTCAAGTGCACAATGACAATACAAGCTCTCAGCCATAACCTTTAAAAAGGCAGAGGATTGCCTAAGGACTGCCAAAGAAAGATCCACCATCTAGTCGACTTGAAGGCTTAGAGCCAACAACACAAATTGTTCCCTTAGAACAAGAGACAAAAGTGCCTAAGGATGGTGACATGGAAGAGCTGGGAGAACTACCAGAAGGGACCCCAAAAAGAGTCGATAAAAATAAGATACTAACTCTAAGAAAGACACCAATACCAACGTGGCAGGAAGAAATGACCCTTGAGGAGACATAGATGGAGATTGAAGATCTACGTGGTGAAAAGAGGGATGGTTCCAAAGCAGAATTAGGACTGAGTGGCCTTGACATCGAGAATAATTCCCAAAATCAAAACACAAAATTTGAGATACTTGAGAAGGGTACCTTGAATGGGAAAGAGTTAGTTGATGACTCCATTATAAGAATAGACAAGCTTGATGCAACCACCAACCTCCACATCTTGTATCAAAAAGATGTCCCTAACAGATTGCTATACATGTATTCTCATCTTGATCAGGAGGATGCATCTAACTAGACCTAACGTGAGATGCCATTCTTCCTCAACATGTATAATGAAGAATGCCACTTTGATAAGCCCTATGATAGTCTTGTATTGGATTTACAAGTAACGACATTACCCAATACTCTTTGGGTGGATCCTTATCAGCTTACCTCTATACAGACTAGCACGACACTCTTGAAACTGGCATTTGAGGTTGCAAGGCATAATGTCTTTGCAGAGTCTGATGCATGGTGGGATGAGAAGAAACATGCCCAAATGGTGGCATTATATAATAAAGAGGTCACAGCCAAAACCAAGCTGGAATAAGAGCTAGTTGAGCTAAAGTGCCATTTAGAGGTAGAAATAATTGCCAAGGTAAAAATGTTAAACATTTGTAAGGCAATTTGAAGCTAAAACCTAACACTCATGGATGGAGTCCCCCTATCTGGTGAGGCAATTGATAAACTAGAGACTTTGATGGACCTCCTTTTAAAATGATGCAAAGAGCAACATGTTCCCTGTGATGAGAAAATATGGGCAATAGAGTAATTTATATAAGCTGTGGAGGTGTGCAAACAAGCCTTGCGTAGAGTTGGAGATGTCATTCCCATTTTAGATGGGTTTTTTGAGAAGTTGACACAACCCAACAAAATTTTGGAAGTTTGACTTCAAGCAGAAGAGCTTTAGCGACAACAGTTGGCTGATACAACCTTGTTAATAAAAGACCACTTGGAACGCACAAAAGAATTTGAGGATGTAGAGGCCATGAAGGAAACAATAAACATGCATCGACAAGAAATAAACTCTAAATTCATGACACTTTGAGGATAGGCTATAGCCGAGGTCACTGTGCTTGAGGGCATTCATAAGCATGCTTCAACATCCCTTGAATGTTTGGTTAATAAATCAGGGGAGTGTCTTGACAAACCCAAGGAGACCAATAAACTAAAAGTGGCCATTGAAGAAATAATGATGAAGTTGTTCAACACCTTTTCACATTGGGAAGGTGTCAAGAAGCAGGTTGAACAAGTTGGGTTTGATTTTTTTGTAGAGTTTGAAATCGATGATTACTCCAAGATGGACTAATGGCATAGTGTCGGGTGATGTTGGACCTTAAATTTGGCTAAGTCCTTTGGTAAAGACGCACGATACCGAATAAGCATGACATAGGAGAAACATGGCACGAAAGAGTCACAACACAAAATACCATGGTGCGAGAGTCTATGGTACAAGGAGACCTAGTAAGAATGAAGGACTCAAAACACTAGCAGAAGACTTGGGGAGCACGTGGGAAGTAAGAGACGGTTAGAGAGCAATCATCAGAGATGAAACATACTAAGTCACATACGAATCTAGTACTGACCCACGAGAAAATAGGTGCTTGACGATGATGATCCAACATCAAAATGAGAATATAAGGGCACAAAGGCCCAGGTCCTTAGGGAAACAATGTAATTGGTTGCCATGACTCTTAGTCCATTGAAGATCGTTGGCAAGTCACTATGAGTGTGATTATTACTATAACCACTTGGTCAGGGAAAACCAAGTATAAATACCCCTGAAGAGATTTGTAAAGTTGTTGATTAATATTCCATTTATGTGATTGAGGATACTATTGAGATATTGTTATCATTGTACTCAAATAGATAACAAAGTTGTGTGATTGAGTTGCACCATATAATTATTTATGTAACTTGTGAATCTCTTTCCAATATGATGAATGGAACTTGCAGTACCTATATGTTATCATTTGGATTATGGAAACAATGGTGTTGGTAATCGTATATGTGTTTGTTCATTCAATTGAATTTAGGTCCATAACTACGGTGTATTTCTTTTTCTAGTTAGTCAATGAGTAAAGTGGATGTATTTGAGCGCCGTTATATGTTTAGTACACCTTCGCGCGATAAAAACAATGAGAACCAGTCCCTCATTACGTGCTTCAGGGGAGTGTGCAAGAACTCTGAGTCTTGCATGAAATGCTAGCATGCCAGGACGTTGGGTTTTAATCATTTCAGTGTGCGCTCAAGGAAAGTTAGGCCTAAATAGAAAATAATCCCAACAAAAACCATCAAGAATCCTAAGAGGACTGTGTGTCAGGTTTGGAAAGTGCAGTCAAAGCGCAGTTGGTTCCTCACCAATTAAAAGGCCCAAAAATAACAGATTTCAGACTAAAAAGGAGTAAATTGATCCAAGAGACCTTCAAATCAAGCTAGGGATGGCTATTTCATTTAATCAGCCCTTAAAAATTAAATGCAAATGTTTGTGCAGGGCATGGTGGAATGGCAGTCCCAAGAAAATCCCAATGACAATTTGTTAGCAATATTTGAATCTAATCACTATTAATCCCCCTAAATTGAACGAAAATAAGTTAGTATGGTGTGAGTCATCACATATTGTGTACATGAAAGAAGGTCAAGGAGAGACAATGAGCATAAAAGACAAAATTTAGCCTTTAATAGGCGTAGTTTCTAAACTGTAAATCATTCTCAAGTTTGTGAATATGTCAGAGTCCCAATTGCATTCCCCGATCATCATTGAATGTCTGTAACTACCTCGATCGTGGGCCAAGTGAACTTCATGGGAAAATATGTCTATATAAGGGACATCCTTTCTCTTTGTCAAAGGTCGTCAAAATTCAGTCCTAAAATGTTGCCATAATCAAGCCACGATTACCACTATTGTTTTTTCATGGTTTTGGACTTTGCTTGTCTACCAAGGTCAACACTTTGTGTATAAAAATTGTTAAAAAACTGTAATAGAACTTTTACTTGTTTAGATTTTGTCTTTTACTCATTGAATGTTGTCCATTATTTCTAGTTTTGAGTCTATGCTTGTGTAAGAGGAGTGATTTTATGCATAGTTATAGAGGTAGATGTAAAAATTAGATTGTGCCTAAGCTAATCTAGTTCATTGCCTTTCTTTCACTCTCTCTTGAATGCTCTATGCTTTATGTGTTTCCAATTATAAAATGTTTCAAAAGCTCTATGGGCAGTTTACTACAAATCTTTGAGTGTTTTCAACTGGGAAAGAGTTCGCAAGTTGAGCATCTAAATTTAAGTCCCTAGAAGCTTGCCCATTGTGTCTCTACAAATTTGTGCAACTGCTGAATCAGGAACACGATCGTATAACTATGACTTGGTATGCTTCAGTTCTCAAGCATTGACATTCTCTTGATTAAAATTTTTCTTTTCTACTCTCTTTTCCCCTCTTTTTTTATGTTTGTTTTTAATTGAAACACTCTCTCTTATTTTATAATTTGACAAAATCAGGGTTAATAGCAATTAGCAATCAAGTTCAATCATTTGATAAGAATTGCAAGTCTCATCAAATAGAGATTGAGTATCTGGTGGTAACAATTCATACTCTTTCAATAAAATAAATTAAATTGCGTGATCCTTAAATCGAAACAATATCAATCCTAAAATTAACAAGGAAATATCTTTATCTCATGCATTATCCCCCACTTTTCTCTCTAAAACACTCAAACTCATAAATAAAAATGCTACATAAATATTATACTTAACTACCATATTATTTATTTTAAAAATATTTATATTTTCTTAAAAAATTATTTTATATTATTATTTTTAAAAAATAAACATGGTACTTCATTTTTAAATTTATTAAAAATTGAAGGTAAATATTTTATTTAACTTTATTAATGAACGTAAACTCATTTTATTCTTTAAATAAAATGTAAATATTTATAGAACTTTTCATCATGAAACGGCTGGACTTCACATTGAAAATAGGGACAGCCCTTCAAATTTAATCACTACCCGCGGAGATACCGTTAAACAGAAAGGGCGGGAAAATAAAATTTGACGGGTCATTTAGACTACATCGGAGGGACTGAGACCTGTCTTTTTTGGCGCGTAAGCTGAAATTAAAAATTGATGCTGTTGTTGTTGTTGTTGTCTGGGAGGGGATTAAGGGTTTCAAAAATCAATCCATACATATTGCGAGAAATGAAGGGAAAATTTTTCAAAAGATGCTCGAAATCTCCATTTCTCTGAATTTGCAGAGCAATTTTGCCTAGTCTGGACTTTGCAACATATATTTTATATCCCATTTTTGGAATTTGGGTCCCTTCGTTGTTGGCCGAGCTGGTTTTCAAAGCGTTGCGACGGAGATAAAAAGGTAAGACAATTTTAAAGATATGAAGTCAATGCCTACAATGTTTTGCTCTTATTTTCTGAAATTTATTTGTAAAGATACTGTGTGGAGTCAGTCTAATACGAAAGTGGATAAAAATGCTATAGTTTAAAATAAATAAATAAATAATATTGCCTGTAATATTTGGCTCAGATGCCACTACCCTGAGGCATTTCTTCTGTCAATGTAACCCTGGACTTGCATGATTCTTTGGAGCACATCTCACCTAGTGAGTTAGGTGCCATATTTTACTTGACTTTTATGCTTTTATCATGCCCACTGGGATTTGAACCCTAAATTTGTATTCCGTCTGATCCTTTAGGGTTACGGATCTACTGAGTTTTTCCCTACATTTAACTTTATGTTAACACTTTAATATGTTTCCTTGGATTTAAAACTTGAATTTACAGTTGGTCTGATTCTTTAGGGTAAGCCGGAGCCCCACTCAGAAAGTTAGTTTTATCTAATTTTAACATTTTTTCATGTTTCCTGTTATTTAAACCCAAGGGTCCATTAAGAAAGCACAGAGGCTTTTACTCAAGCTAGTGCCATTCGATTTTTAAAATAATGCTGCTGTTTTGTATTTTTATTTATTGAAAATTTCATACTCTTTTAATTAAAATAAGTTGCCAAGCTGTGTTTGTGCTATATCTGTTTTCTCTGTGATCTTGAATATATATCTTGATAAAAAAATAAGCTGTGTTTGCTAATCTCTACTCTTCAAACAAGGCAGTTAAGGCATCAACTTTCAAGCTATTGTTGTACTTGACTTGGGCACTCTATGATGCAGTGCCACCTTGTCTACACAAAATCTTAGGTACAAAAATGATGTATTCTCTTTGTTCAATCTTCTTCAGGCATGGTCCACCTGTTAGTCTTGCATGTAAGATGATGTGAGGTGGTCCTTAACTGAGCTATTAATATTTTTGCCTTTCATTGCATTTCTGCTCTAATGTATGCTATTTGTTTATGGTCACAAATGGGATTGAATTCTCTAACATGGTACTATCTGTTTTGCCTAAGCTATTTTGTCCACATGTTTATTATAACTTTTTCTCTCACATACCTTTTTATTTTGTCATTGTTCTTTCGACACTCTTGTATGCCAATATGCTGATAATTTGCACTGCTGCAGTGAAAACATTAGAAAACTATTAGTTAATTTAGACTGCAGTTTTTGTGAGTGTTTGGCATAGTTTGAATGACAAGCTTTGAATTTTTTGGCAATAAAATATTTCTGTTTATTTTTATTTTTGATAATTGAAATTTTTTATTTATGTCCAAAGGGGCCGAAGCCAAGAAACAGGACCGAGACTGCCTGATACAAGCAAGAACAAAGCAAAAAAAGCCAAGAGTCAGGAAACTAGATTACTTGAGCTCTACAGTCTTATTTTTTTATAGCCAGGGACTCTGTCGATCAGCAGAATCCTAATTTTATTTTTCTTCCTCATTCTCTTCCGCCAGAGTGGTTTGCCTGAGTGTTCCTGTTCTGCACTCCATGCTAATGATTTAAGTGATATTTCATGTTCATGGTGTCTTAAAAAATTGTGGTCAGGGTGTTTTGCACTCCTTCTATCTCATCAGTATTGATTCGGATCATTGCCAGGATTTGTGTATGAAGCCTTGCTTCTTTTCCACAGTTCTCATATTAATTTTTTAATGTGAATAAGAGTATCATTTATGGTTTCTGTTAAATTGAAGTGAGCCAGGAAAATCTCACGGAATCTCCTGTTTAGAGCCTCCATCTCTTTCTGTTGCTCCATATACTCTTGGCTTTGCTTGAAAATAGTGTTGTTAATGCTGTAAGCCGCTTCCTTAATGTGGAGGATGCCCAAGCTCAGTTCCTTGAGGATGTCTAAAGTCGAGCCTTGCATATAGTTGTTTATTTTGAATGATACATGTATTTTTAAATTGCCCCCTTTCTGCTCCCACCATAAGATCCAAAGTAGACTCAAGGTAACATGATTTGTAATATAAGTTAATAAACAGGACTGTGAATGTTTTGTCTACATAATGCTAAGTGTTGCACCAAGCTTGAAATTGTTTGGCCAGTCTTTGTGTTTAGTGAAAATTGCTATTGAATTTGAATGATATTTTATTTTGGTAAAACTGCTGGATTTCTGTTGACTTGCATTGTACCTTGTGTTGCACTCAGTTTTTTAAATAGTATTCCTCCATTTTAGACTTTTGGAGCAGTTGCAACAAATATCTTAAGGTATGATTTTGTTCTGGTTAATTAAAGGTCAATTTGACAATATCTATAAAAGCAATACAAAAACAATGAACATGGCAACAAAGACATTTGCCAGACAAGTCAAGCAGCTAATAGACATCAGGCTTCTGCTTCCTCTTGAGCATATAATCCCATAATCTCCTTGATGCCATCGTAAATCCCAAGGAAGATTGGGGAACACTTGTGAATCTTTGTTAGAATAATGTTTAGTGCTCAATTCATTCCTTTTCATACTGTTTTCCATTGGGACTCTTCTCATCAGCAGGGTACAAGAAAATGCCTCTATAAATCAAGGTTTTGTGAACATCATCTATAATGCTCCCAATGAATCAAAGAAGACTGCAGGGATGAAATAAATTCCTGCACTGAAGGATTGGGAAAGTTGGTCTCTTCATCTATCTCCAAGACAAGAATGCAAGTATGCCCATCAATTACAAGAGCCTTGACAAAGACTTCATTGGAGAACCCATCCAACTTCTTTTGCTCCTCGCCCTGCATGTTGGTCTTTCCTGCAAGGCCTAATATTTTAGCCAGAACCACCAGAATGCTGATGGTTTTCATAACATTTGAAACTCAGCCTATCCAACTGTCATATCTTACTCCTTTAAGCTGATCTGAAATACCACCCCATAGCAACTATCCAAGGGTCATTATATATATCACAGAAAGAAGCATCCAAGCTATGATGCAATATTCTGAGGAAATGCAGCAGGTAGTGGTGGTTTCCATTATTCCAAAAGGAGATACAACAAAAAATGCCTCATACTGACCAAGAAAATGGTCTAACAAAGCTAACCATCTAGAGATATTTGAGCTTAGCATCAGAGACGGGAAGAGACACTGAATGCCCGCAAAAATGTGTTAGTGAGCTCTTGATCGTCAATACCATTGTAACACTGCTGCACTAAGCCACTGTAAGAAACCATCAAAACTTGAACAGCCATAGAGCCTACTATCATCATCCAAAGTGTTTGGAATCAGATTCTCATAAAGGGATAATAAAAGACCATGAAAAGCATTTAAGAATTGAAGGAATAGTCCTCCATATAATGAGACATCACCAAGGGGTAGCAAGCAACCTCCCATTGTTATATCAGAGCTAAACAAGGTTAGATTTTAACTCTTGAACAAAATTACATGGATTCTGGTGCCTGCAGTTGCAAAGAGCTTGAACAAGTGATGGGGAAAAGGTAAAGCACTGTGAGACAGCATTTAGATAACATAAATTTGGCAGATTGCAAAAGCCTACACCCAAACAATAGTGTCCAAGAGGGGAAAAAGCTCTGCTCAAGAGGTAGCCTCATTTGCTGCCCAAAAACCCAAGTCCTTTCCCTTCACTAATGATGTTCATGTTTGTTGTATCCATCTCTAGATTCTGGAAGAACAATTTGCTTCAGCTACACCCAGTTGAGCTCCCCATCTTGGAAGCAACACAACTCAATCCCCTTCTGATCTTTCAATTTTGGCACTGCATCAGCAAGCAAATCAGCAATCTTGTCGTGCTTTCTGTAAACATGATGGAAAGTGATATGACAGAAGGAATCAGAAATGAGAATAGCCTCTTCAAGTTTAGCTTTAAGTCTACAATCAAGAATCTTGTGCTTATTCAAAGCCTATACACTGATCTTTGAATCCCTCTCAACATCAACATGTTCCTAATATCATAGTATGAGTTGGCGAAGCCCACAAATCAGAGCCTTAAACTCGGTCGAATTATTTGTGGCTCTCACCATGTCCTCCATATAACAAAGGACCCAGCTTTCATTACTATTCCTGACAATTCCACTTGGCCCTGCTGGGCCTGGGATCCCTTTTGCAGTCCTGTCAAAATTAAGCTTGAGTTGTCTCTGTGTTGGAGCTGACCAAAAGAGACACTATTGCATCTAACTCTTGGCCATTCTAGCTTGCACACTGTCATCTTAGTTTGTATAATTTTGATAATTTCAAGTATAATTATTCCACACCTGGTTCACATCCCTTTTTGTTGTTGTTGAAAACTCTCATTTCTTTCCTTCCATATAAACCATGGAAGGAGAGATCTACCAATTTTCCACTTGATGAGATGCTCCTTAGTTTTGATAGCCCCCAGGTCTTGACTGATACAACCCTTAATAATTCTAGGGGAGCTCCTCTTAACCTGCATGGCAGCAAAGTTCTAAAACCAGATCTAGTAGAAGGAGCTTTGCATTTTCATATGATCCACAAATTGACGAGCAGCCTCACAAAGGTAACACTAAAAAAGACTAGGAACACCTCTTTTATTGTTTTGCATCAGAATTTTATTATGATACAGTATACTTCCCCATATTGTTTCCATCCTACCTAAGCTCATCCTCTCCAACTCTATTGATAAATCTGAAAGCATGCAAGCGATCTTGAGTTCCTTCCTATAATTACAAAATTTTGGGTTTAAATTTGTAGAAAGTTCCATTTTAAGGTCTTAAAATCTGCTTTCTGAGACCAGTAGGTGAGAGAAAAGCCAAGGGTCCTCTCAAAATTCTGCCTTTGTGCAAGGCCTGAAGATATGAAATATTATTAGTAAATAAGCGATATAGTCAAGAGTGTGTGGCTATTTTAAAACTTTTTCATAATGTTGAATTTTTGTAGCTTAGACTTCTTTGCCGCAAGATTCCAAATTTTACTGGGTGTCTAAGAGTCTACACTATTTATAAGGCATTTTTCCTAAACATTTTTTAAATGGCAAAGTCACTCGAGAAAACATGACGTTACATTTGCAGCCTTTTCGGATGAATTTGATTGCAACTTTTACTGTAGTCCGATGTTATGGAATTTTTGTTTCCAAGCTTAATATTAATATAGTCTAAATTTTAAGACTAACGCCCGTTTCAGCCAAGTATGGAAGTCATCGATAATTACTTTTTTGGTGTAATTAGGTTTATCCAAATCTTAAAACTATTAAGATATCTAATTCTGGAGAATCAATATGTTGGAACATAAAGGACCTTGTCCCCTAGTCTCTTTTTCTGCTAAATTTTATGGATCTGCTTTGTGACATCAATGTGTCGTCAATGCAAATTGTTGCTGGTTTTGAGGGTTTGGAGATTGAAGCGTTTTGCAGCACTTATTAATAGGAGAAATACCAAACTCAGCTTCCCTTTGAACTATTTTGCACAGATATTTTTGGCACAGTGGCAAAGCTTGAAGCCTATTAAAGAGAAAAAATCACTGGAAGTATTTTTAGCTGCGCTTTTACAGCATTTGGTCAATGGCGGCGGTAGGTGGAGGTGGAGCTGACTTGACGCAGTGGGAACAACAAGGGGGAACTGTGATGCAGAAAACAGCTACCAACGGTCGAATTAGGCGAACATATACTGCTCCCACAGGTACTTACATCCGTTGTCGCCTTATGCCTGCTGTTATCAGACAATGCATTCTTTAAAAGTGAAGTATGAATAAGAAAACACATACCCATTTCATTATTTAATTCGACTACTTAATTAATTACTTGCTGTGTTTATACTCTTTGGAAATTAATAGTTTAAGCCCTTCATGTGGGAGCAGGGGAGAAATTCTATAGCTGGAAAGACTGCGTGAAATACTTGTCATCAGGCAGGGATTCTGATAGTTCTCAGGAAATGGCTCGAAAGAAACCCAGAAAAGAAGCGGGTCAAAAGAAGACTGACGAAGTTGAGGTTCAAGATGTAGATGAACCCATTGTAACCAAAAGACGACCCAAACGAGCAGCCACAAGGATGAATTACAAGGAAAAGAGGCTTTGTCTGGACAGAAAAGAGTCAATCATTGAAGCCAAGAAGGACATAACTGCAGAGGAGGAGGAGCTCGCCATTAACCTAACAATGGATGGCCAATACCCGGGAGACATCCCTCCACAACGGCGATTGATGGATTTTATTGTCCATGATTCTCAAGGTACATCTCAGCCGATAGAAATGGTGTATGCCACGGATCTTTATATTTCCGGTTTGATTTTGCCGAAGGAAGGTTTAGTGGATAAGTCAAAAGGGGTTCGTTGTGAGGGTTTTGGGGTTGTGGAAACATGGTCCATAACAGGGTATGAAAATGGGTCTCCTGTCATATGGCTTGAAACGGAGGTAGCAGAGTACTTGTGTGTAAAGCCTGCTGCCTCCTATAAAAAGTTCTTTAGTATCCTGAATGAGAAGGCAATGCTGTGTGTTGAGGTCTACAAAGCTCTGTCTAAGCCTGATGGAGGCAATCCTGAATTAGGTCTGGATGAATTGGTGGCTCGTGTTACACGATCTATGTCCTCTAATAAGAGCTATCAGGGAAAGTTTTGGGGGAGAGATTTTATTCTTTCCCATGGAGATCTAATTGTTAATCAGCTGACTGTTTTGGACAGTAGTTCTGAAGACGGTGATCAGATTTTTACTGGTTTGCCTGCCCTGGTAGCTCTGGAACAGGAGTGCCTTGAATCTAAAAAGAAGGGCTCTGTGGGTATAAAAATTGAAGAGAGCTCCACTTCTGCTGTTGCTGCTGGTGACGGTTCGTCCTCTGTTGTTGATGAGGATGAGAAGCTTGCAAGATTGATCCAAGAGGAGAACGATTGGGAAGCTGCAAGACCAAGTCGCAAGTCCCAAGGGAAGAAGAAGTTCTACATCAAAATTAAAGAGGATGAAATTGCAAATGATTATCCCTTACCTGCATTTTATAAGGCTGCTGAAGATGAAATGGATGAGTATCTTTTTTATGATGATGATTCATCCGCATTAAATCCTGAGGATCTTCCACGCAGGATGTTGCATGATTGGTCCTTATATAATTCTGATTCTAGGCTTGTTCCACTGGAACTTCTTCCTATGCTTGCAGGTACTGAGACAGATACTGCAGTATTTGGTTCAGGCATCATGACAGAAGATGATGGTAGTGGGTATTGTTTAGATGCTGATACTGGAGGGAGTGATAAATCTAAAGAAGTCGAACCCCATGGAATTCACATATATTTAAGTGCTATTAAGGAATGGATGATTGAATTTGGAGCAAATATGCTCTTCATATCAATACGCACTGATGGTGCTTGGTATAGGCTTGGGAAGCCTTCGAAGCAGTATGCACCATGGTATAAGCCTGTGCTAAAAACTGCCAGGCTTGCAATTAAAATAATTGTAATGTTGAAGGAGCAGAGCCGTGCATCCAAGCTTTCTTTCTCAGATGTGATTAGGAAGCTGGCCAGCCAAGATAAAACTGAGCCAACTTTTATCTCACCCAACCTGGAGGCTGCAGAAAGGTATGTTGTGGTTCATGGGCAAATAATTTTGCAGCAATTTGCAGAGTATCCAGATGAACGCATCCAAAGGAGTGCCTTTGTGTCAGGCCTTTCAACAAAGATGGAGGAACGACATCATACAAAACTGTTTTTGACAAAGAAGCAGCTCATAATTAAAGAACAAAATTTGAATCCTAGGGCTACTGTACGACCTGAAACTACAAAGAAAGCAATGCGTGCAACTATGACAAAGCTTATAAATCGCATCTGGAGTGAGTATTATTCAAGTTCTGTATCTGATGAAGTGAAGGAGGATAATGGTGAGAAAGATGAGGAAGAACAGGAACAGGAGGACAGTGAAGATGAGGAGGAGACTACTTTGGTTGTTGAGGACACAACTGAACCATCCCTCCCTCTTAGAACAGGGAAAGGAATCTCAAGTGGCAAAGATATAAAATGGGTGGGCTGCTCCACTGGCAAAACATTGTCTGGGGAGCCCCTATATAAGAATGTTTCTTTTGATGGAGATGTTGTTGCTGTTGGTGGTGCAATTCTGGTGGGCACAGAAGATCAAAATCAGTACCCTGAGGCCCTGCACACTATTCTTTTTGTTGAATACATGTATGAAAAATCTAATGGCACAAAGATGATCCATGGAAGAGTCCTTCAAAGAGCAAGTGAAACTATGCTAGGAAATGCAGCTAATTCACGGGAAGTCTTCTTGACTAATCAATGCCTTCAAGTTGATGTAAAGGATATTAAAGAGACTGTAGGAGTGGAGATCAGATTGCGATCTTGGGGCCACCAATACAGGAAAGAGAATTTGTCTGCAGATGAAGCTGATAGAATACGAGCAGTAGAGAGAGAAAGGAAGAAACTGCCTGTTGAATACTTCTGCAAATCTTTACATGCACCTACAAGGGGCGCATTTCTGTCTCTTCCTTATGACACTTTGGGTCTGGGAAATGGCCAGTGTTATTCTTGCAGAAAAAGAGAAGATGAGAAGCAGAATTTGGAACTCTGCATGCTTCAAAATAATGATGGATTCAGGTGTGAAGGTGTGGAGTACTACCTATATGATTTTATTTATGTTGATCCGGACCAGTTTTCTGTTGTTGGAGATGAAAAAGATCCTGTAGAAAAGTTCAAAGCAAGTAGAAATAGGGGACTTCGGCCCTATGCTGTTTGCCAGATTTTGGAAATCAAAAGTTCAAATGTCTTAAGGAAAACTGAATCAAAACCCACAAAGATAACTGTTAGAAGATTCTTTCGGCCAGAGGATGTTGGGCCTGAAAAGGCGTACACTGCTGATATAAGGGAGGTAACTGCAGGCTTCACTTTTAGTGCCCCTTCTCTGTTTCATAACTGTCCATGTCTGAATGTACCAGGGTTTACTTTTGAGTCATATTTGTGCTTGTAAATCTGAATGACAGACTAATTCTCTATACCTTACAGTTGAATATACTTGGGGGACAAGCTTTATGATGGCATGCTAGTTGACTTACATGACTAATATTGTTAATATATATTATATACGTATATTTGTGCTAGTTTTGTTAGAATTTTTTGGTTTACTTTTAGCTAATTCTATGACCATTTTGCATATTTTTCTTGAAGCATCTTTCAATCAAAACATCCATTCAAACTATTTTGGTCTCTTGAAATCAATATATTTTGCTTAAACTGCCACATGGTTTTAACATTGGTATGTATTTGTATTTTGAATGATACAAACAATCAGGGCTGATAGTATTTCGCATGGTCATCTTCACAGGTTTATTACAGTGATGAAACTGTAACTATAGAAGTGGTTGCAATAAAGGGAAAATGTGTTGTCATGAGACAACAATATTTCTCTCCTGTACCTGGCAATATTGTCTTTGAACACATTTTCTTTTGTAGTTGCATCTACGATCCCAAGAAGGGTACTCTGAAGCAGGTAAAAATTTAAATACTTTGATTATTCTGAAAATGTCAAAGAGATGCATGCTTTTATTTGAGCTTATTTCAGTTGAAGATATAATTCTTTTCTATATCTATTGTGAATAGCTACCTGCAAATATCAAGTTAGGCTCCTCAAAAAGCACAGGAGAAGTCAATGGAAAGTTTCTTGTAGATGAAATTGCAAATGCCAAGAGAAAGGGAAAAGCTGTTTCAGGAGAGCAACCTGCAGAAAAGATATTAGAAATTTCTAATGATCGTTGCTTGTCAACGTTGGACATCTTTGCTGGCTGTGGTGGTTTGTCAGAGGGATTGGAGAAATCAGGTTGCTTTTCTTTTTCGGTTGTATATTCTTGATTCCCTCACTTCTGCTGTCTTTCATGGTTTTTCCTTCTACATTGTATATCTTAGCAATTACAAAAATGAAAAACTGCATACTTGTATACATCTCAATAAAAACAAGTTTTTCCTTATTATGGTGTCGTTATTTTCTGTGTTATGTCACAATTGAGATGTGTCGTTGCCTGTTCTTTTCTTTTTTCAGTCTGTGGAGCTGAATAGACAATGATAGGACACGTGACTAATTTTTACAGTTTTTTTAATTTTTCTTGATCTCATTTCAAATTAAAAGGTGTCTTTAAAGAAGCATTCTAGAGCATTGGTGATGTGTCCCCTGTTTTTTCGATTGATGGCTGTACTGAGATATAAGCCTATTAATCAAGATATATATTCTTATTTGGTTGCCTTGCAGGAGCAAGCTTTACCAAGTGGGCCATTGAATATGAAGAGCCTGCTGCAGAGGCCTTCAAGTTGAACCATCCGGAAGCTGATGTTTTCTGTCAGAATTGCAATGTTATATTAAGGTCAGCCTGAACTTACACAAGACTTTATTGCTCTGTTCCACACAGTGAGAGTATTTTTTAAAAATAGAAACAATTTTTGCTCTTTTGCTTTTATGAGAAACTCCATCACTTTGGTGCCTAGGTTTTAGCCAGAAAGTCCGATGGCTGCAGACTCTCATCTATGTGATGTTTGTTTTAGTTGGATATTGATGAGGTTCCTTCTTTGCCGCCTTCTGTATTGCCATGAGGTTTTAATAATAATCAATGTTATGTTTGGCTCTGATATTGCTTGTATATTTAGTCTGTGAAGGCAATGTACATTCTACGACAATCCTATTTGTTGTGCTATTTCATTTGAGTATGAATGTACTTTCTTTTAAGCTTGACAATCATGCACGGGCATGTTATCTATATAAAGGCTCCTTGAAAGGGTTTCATTCTCTCTAAGTGAAGCTTTTTTCCATTCATTTGTTTGATTTAACTTCATTTATTATGCTTGCGACTCTTGTAACATATCATTTCAGAACTGCCACAATTTCCTGGTACATGATGGTCCAAAGATTATTTTCATTTCAATAGGTCAATCATGGAAAAGGGAGGAGATACTGATGACTGCATTTCAACATCTGAGGCTATTGAGCAATCTTCAAAGCTTCCAGATGAACAAAAGGATAAGCTGCCTTTGCCTGGGCAAGTGGATTTTATTAATGGAGGACCACCTTGTCAGGTATAATAATGTAGTTAAAAATCAAATTGTAGTGATGTGGATGCTGGGATTTGAATTTTGAGATAAATCTGCAGAGTGAATTGTGATTTTCTGTAGACTTTGTGATTAATTCTGTTGCACCAAGTAAGTCAATTGGATTGTTTTATACTTTTATCTTACGGAGTTTCCATTAGCTGTTTAAGGTATTAGAAAAATTCCCCGTAATTCATATTTTACTTTCAAAATTATTAACCAATTATAATTTGTATCTCGTCGTATTTATTCTTTAGCCCAAAATCTCTTGATGCGCAATGCCCTTATTATGTGCTGAAGCTTTCTTATAGTGCCTTATACGTTGTGTACATAAAGCATATGCAATTTTCGTGTAAATAACTATGTTTTGGAGCTTTATATGGTTGCTATATGACCCTAGTTTTTCGTGGAATATTTTTGTGTTCCAGGGTTTCTCTGGAATGAACAGATTCAACCAAAGAGCCTGGAGCAAAGTGCAATGTGAGATGATTTTGGCTTTCCTTTCATATGCTGAATATTTCCGGCCAAGATTTTTTTTATTGGAAAATGTCAGAAACTTCGTATCTTTTAATAAAGGGCAGACATTCCGTCTCACTCTGGCATCTCTATTGGAGATGGGATACCAGGTAGGAGTCTGTTTCACCACTCTTGATGCTTTTTGAATCGAATTTGAGAGTGTCAACCTCTTCCATTCTTAATTGGACAGGTAGATATGGCTTTTATATATATTTTTCCATCTGATTTCAGAATACTGAAATGCCTTCTTAAATTGGCAGGCAAACGTTGCTTTTATATATTATTTTCTATCTGATTTCAGAATACTAATGCATTTTCTTGAAACTATGATTGGTTCTTGCTGTGCTTTGGTTTAGTTGTATGATGTGAAACTATGATACCCTGAGAGGCCACTGTTTCTCTAGAGGGAATATATGTTAATGCCTGATAACACTTGGAATATATTTTAGTTGACCCATGAGTGTTCATTTTTCAGGTACGATTTGGGGTTCTTCAAGCAGGAAACTATGGTGTTTCTCAATCCCGCAAAAGAGCATTTATTTGGGCAGCTTCTCCTGATGAATCCCTTCCAGAATGGCCGGAGCCTATGCACGTTTTTGCTAGCTCTCAGCTTAAAATATCATTGCCGGGAAGTTTACAATATGCTGCTGTTAATGATGCTGCACTAGGTGCCCCCTTCCGTCCTATAACAGTGAGAGATACAATTGGTGACTTGCCACCTGTTGGCAATGGTGCCGACAAATTGGAAATAACAGTAAGCATCTTTAGAATTTTGGATTCCTGAAAGTCTTTTAATGAATTTGGAGTGTGATTGGAAGACTAACGAATTGACTTATATTTTGATGTATGTCCCATACAAACATTAAATGCATGTGACAGGAAATACAAAAATATAACTTTTGTTTTGGAGCCATGCATCTTATATTTTATCATAAAGAAATTCTTGTTGGTGGACGTGCTCTGGCTAAAACTAGGCAACTTACGTATGCCTTTTCAAAGAAAGGAGATTCCAACAAGCTTGCTATTATTCTAAATATTCCCACGATCTTTAGCATTCATCCAAGTATTCCGTCAGACACTCTCGTTCACTTCAATGGAGCAACAAAAGGGCATTCCAAATTGTGTCTGATTAGGATTGCCAAGGGGTTTTTAATACCGTTTCTGTTTTATTTTAGCTGACACAAGTGGTGTGAACAAAGCTTGACTTCCTCAATGTTGCTTACATTGCAAGTTTTTAAACAAAACATTTTATTTGAAAGCAGTGTGAGTTTCCGTCTATTCTTGGATGGAAGTAATTGTATTCCCTCAAGTTCATGGTCTCCCACATATTTTATTCAGTCAGGTGAGATAGGAGGCCAAACACCAGCTTTCTTGTAAAACTCCTTTACGGTCTTTCCAATCATTTTCCTATTTGTCCATGAATCCTTCCAGTAAAAGCCCCTTCATGACAATTATCTGACACACTGAACACTTTAAGGCAAAAGTTTAGATAGGTCTTGCAGCTTTGTCCCATGTATGATGCTGTTCCTTAGTTTTCACAGTTCATTGTTAAGAAAGGAATCGATTATATGCCAACACATTCTATTGAGGATTACTGATGTTTTGGATTGCGCTCTAGGTCTAGCAAGAATCTGGCACGGATCTTTACCTTTAATTGTTTCATCTGTCAACTTTCTGCGAAGTCTTCTCCTTTCTGCGAAGTCTTCTCCTTATGCTCCATTATAGGCAACCTGGAGTCCTTTTCATTTTTTTCAATCTGCATTTATTTGAAAAGTTGAAGTGCAATGGTTTGGGCCCTAACTGTTTCTCATCAGAAAAATGTAAGCATAATTATGATTCTTTGAAGTTAATGAATCCTGCCTCAGAGTGGAAAATGCAGGTTGTGTATAGGATGTGCCTTATTGTACGTCAAGAACAGTAGGTTTCCTTGCCATAGGTTCTAGAATTGTTTTTTTAAAATCTATATTGGACCCAGTTCCGTTGATTGAAGAGAGGGAATTCGATTCCAAAAGGAAATATCAAATAGTTGATAATTTGTCCTGGTTTGATAGTTTTCTTGTGTAAGCTTTATAAGTGCCAACAAAATTATAAATGTTACTTAATCAGAAAGGGCTGCAAGAATATCAATAGGGAAAATTTGATAAACATGGTAAAAATTGGAACGATTTGATGATTAATTTTTTCAGTACTAGAGAAAAAATTGGCAAATTGCAACATTACGATTAATTGGAAACCGAAATTTGGTGACATTAGGTTTCAATTTGAAACTTAGACAACAACGAAAGCCCTTTTTTTTCTCCAATAACCTCTATTACAGTGCCCCGGGAACTCAATAATGATTAGCTTGTATTCAAATGATAACTCTTATTGTAGATGGGCATGTGAAAATGGTACAATTTGAAAGCGAGAATTTTTTAAGGAGGGTAATGTTGAATTTGTGTAGGAGCTATTTACATTGCTATCCAGCTTAGGCATTTTCTATCTTTTTATGATGAAAAATTTCACGTTGATTTTTCCATCTTGTATTGGCAGTATGGGAATGCTCCAGTCTCTTGGTTTCAGAAGCAGATTCGTCACAAGGAAGAAGTACTTTACGATCATGTTTCTAAAGAAATGAATGAGTTGAATTTAATTCGTTGCCAACGAATTCCAAAGCGCCCAGGTGCTGATTGGCGAGATCTTCCAGAAGAAAAGGTTTCCTGCTGTTACTCTCTGTTTCAAATTTGAGTTTGGATGATTCTTGACAGTTTGATTTGAGTATGCAGGGCATTGATAAGTAATACATACTAATGGGGTTGTTTGTCAGGTTAAGCTATCTACAGGGCAAATAGTTGATCTCATTCCTTGGTGCCTTCCAAACACTGCGGATCGGCATAATCAGTGGAAAGGTCTATTTGGAAGGCTAGACTGGGAAGGAAACTTCCCCACGTCTATTACAGATCCACAGCCAATGGGCAAAGTAGGCATGTGTTTTCACCCTGATCAGGATCGTATTGTTACTGTTCGAGAATGTGCTCGCTCACAAGTAAGTGACATGCTGAGACTTTACTCTTGTTTTGTAAATGTAAAATGTGTGGCTTATCGTTATATTTGTTGTTTGCAGGGTTTTCCAGACTACTATAAATTTTGTGGTAGCATACAGAGCAAGCACCGTCAAATTGGAAATGCAGTTCCACCGCCATTGGCATTTGCTCTAGGAAAGAAACTAAAAGCAGCAGTGGATTCCAAGAATTAATGGTGTCACCTAAAAGTTTGTAGAGGAATGCAAAATAAGTCTCCTGTTATTTCCAAGTCAGGGATGTAGATCGGTAAAAAATCAGTTCGAAATTCTCAGCGTCTGTTTCTCCGTTATTAAAGGGAGTATGTATTGATTACTCCCTCAGGGAATGTTCATGCCTTCATTTTTTACCGATACATTCTTCTTCATTCATTATTATCTTTTCTCAATTGAATGCCTAATTAGGGCAGTTCCGAGTTAAAAGTTTGTGGAATTATTTTAGTCCCTCGTATTTGAAAGATTTTTGTCCTCATAGGGGGGTTCCACACTGGTCGCTACTCCCTTTATAATTTTAGGCTGTGTGGTTCTATAAATTTAAAAATTATTTATAAAATAGTTTAAAATAAAGAGTAGTTATTTTTTAGGAAGAAGTTTTAGAGGGGTTAGCGGTAGTAAAATACTAAAAGTTTGCATCATTATTCTTTATTTTTATTTATCAATTGGATATTTATACCCATTTAATTAAAAGTTACTAATTTTTTTCAATAACATAAATTATACAAAACTTAAAAAATTATAAAATCATAATTAAAAAAAAGTTTATAATTTCTTAATAATCTCTCTTAAAAATAATTACATAACCTCTAATATAAAACCCCTAGCTTAATTTGTTTATATAAATAATTTTTAAACATATTTCTTTAATATTTATTTTTTTAGCAATTATTTGTTAAACAAGAATAATTATTATGACATGTTGGATCAATATATAATCAAATGTTTTAATTTTTGGGTTTTTATTTTAAAACAAAAACAATGAAACATATTTAAATATTGTAAATTGTTTATGGTTTATTTTGTATGTAAATTTAGAATGTAAGTTTATTGTAGTAATAAATAGTAAGTAGGAATTAATAAAGTTAAATTGAGAAAATAGGGCTTAAATATTATAAATTATTTATAGTAAGTAAGAATTAATAATGTTAAATAATAATTTTTGGAAAAAGAATAGTAGTTAATATTTGTACCATATAAATTTGAAGTATATATATATATATTTTAAAAGTTAATATTTTAAATATGTTAAAATCTAAATGTGGATTAAGAAAGAAGACAAAAAGTGAATATAAATAATGATAAAAATAGGTATAGAAATTTTGTTGGCTACACAAAAGATAATGAATAATTTTATTTTGAAGTAGTTACAAAAATTTAATTGTGAAATTATATTTGTTGCAAATAACTTAAAAAAAATTAAAATATATATGTATAATTTTCAATGTTCTTTCTACTCATATATTATATAATGTTATTTAGAAATGTATAATAATAATATTATTATTTTATATTATATATAAAAATTATAAATCCAAAATTGTGATGTGAGAGATTAATGTGAAATTTAATTAAATAGTATTTTTTTAATTTTATAATCACATTATAAATTGCACATAATAAATTATATCTAATATTATTTAGATATGCACATATATAAATAATTATTTTTAAAAAAACAATAAACATTTTTTTTAAACAATTAATAATACATATTATATAATTTTCACTTGAAATATTGAATAAACCATTTTAAAAATCAATTATTAATATTATTTTATAATTATATTTGAAAAGTACAAGAGGTAAATCTATATGGGGCATTTCAATGGAAACCCAAAATATAAATAAATAAACATCATTTTAAATTATGTCAAAGCAGCAAAATAAAGGATAGAATATTATTTTTAGTCGGATTTTATTACGTGGAGATATTTATGGTAATTATTGTGTGAATCAGAGTTTGAATAAAATTATGGAATTAAAAATATTTCACAGAGTTTGAATAAAATTATGGAATTAAAAATATATTTCCATTCTTGTTATTGATATGCACTGTATGAATTGTGAGTGTTAATTAGTATTATTTTATTTGAAAATAAGTTATTTGAAAATTTAATCATAGAGCTTGCATAGTTTATAGGTGAAGTGTTAGACATGATGTACACTTATCTTTTAGTTACATAAATTGATAAATGCATGTACATGTATTTAAAATTTTATTTTAATTTAAAAAAAAAAATTATATTAAGAGAACATGCAAAAATTGTTGTGTAGCCAATGATAAATAATTAATTTTAATAGTTTTTAAAAGTCTATAATACATATTCGTTTCAACTAGCAATTAATTTTAACTAGCCAATTTTTATATTGTAATGATTTTTTTTTTGTGATTTTTGTTTTAACACTTGTCTTGTAGTTACATAAATTGATAAATGCATGTACATTTATTTGTGTTAAAAATTTTGTTTTAATTTTTTTTTAAAATTATATTAAGAGAATATGCAAAAATTGTTGTGTAGCTAATGATAAATAATTAATTTCTTAGCCAATTTTTATGTTGTAATGATTTTTTTTTAACGTGTCATTTTTTAAATAAATTTTCACTTATAATATTAATATAATTGAAATATTCCATAAGAACATGTACAAGAATATTCTATAATTTTTGTTGTGAAAATTAGACTGGGTGAGATATTATGTTTTTTTGGAAAATTTTGATTGACTAGAATAAAAAATATATTTGTTCAAATAAAATATTATGTTTTTTTTAATAATAATAGAAGTAAATATTTCATTAGTTGACTTTTCACAAAAATGAAGTTGTAAAATAAATAATAATTAAATTGTGATGTTAAGAGAGAGATTTGATATTTTGATTATTAAATTAATCTTATTAAGTTAAAAAATTAGATGGAATATTAATCACAAATTCAAAATAATCAATATAATTTATAATTGAATTGATAAAAATAATTAAAATATTAATATTTTCAAAATAAAATATTATATAAAAAATTATTTTATAAATATTAAAATTATATAATTATTTAAAATTTTAAATGTTAATGTCATTTTAAATTTAATATAATATATTTGACTTTATAATATAATATATCTAATGAAAGTCAAGCAAGATATCATAAAAAAGAGGGAAATTGAAAATCATAATCTTCACCTTAATCATAACATGTGCTATTGTGATAGGAAGCTGAATATATTGAAGGGAGGTATTTGTCTTTCACTCATATGTACTATGAGTTGACTTCAGGTTGTAAGTAAAATATTTAAGGGTTTTGAAGAAGTTGGAAAAGGCAACACAAGCATCGAAAGTTTGGTTAATTAATTAAGGATCGTCTGATTTAGATATTATTTTTTGGGCACTAATGAATAAAGGAGGGTTTTTTTTTAAAGAAGAATCTTGTTGAGGGTATTTGATGTACCATTGACATGAATATTTTTGAATGATATTTTCTTTTAAGTTCGGATAAGGTTTTCTTTTTGTTTCACATGTAGTGGTTGAAGAATTTTTATGTCAAACAAATGTTATTTTAAAATGTTTTGGTGTCTCAAGGAAGTCTTCATAAGTTTAAGAAAAAGAATTTGAGACGAGTATAAAAAGTATTTAAATGGGATCCTACTCATCAAAGTTGATATACATGAGATAGGATTACAATTGCTAAATAAAGTAATGGAAATGATTAGGGTTAATTGTAAAGTAATTTGAACTTTACCATTTTTTTGATTTTGAGTTAATGTGAATGAATTCAACACTATTAATGAAGTAAGAGCGGATTGAGACAATTGTATTGGATCTATTGATATTATAAGAGCAAGAATATATTATATCGAGTTTGTTGATATGGTTCAAGTAAGGATACATTGTATTGGGTCTATTGATATAGTTGTGGAAATAGAAAATTGTATCGGATTGCTTGATACAATATTAGAGGTAAAGGATTGTATTAGGTTGGTTAATATATTTGAATTTGTTGGATATAAAAAAGTTAAAATTTTGTGAAATGTAATAATTGAGAATTGATTTGGATGATCGGTCTAAAGTAATTTTGTAAGTTGGAGGAGGTATGTGTGATTTAAGAGGTTGAGAATCAATGAAAGATAACACACTTTAAGTTTTTCTTATTATTGGAAGAGTCAAGATAAAAAATGGTTTTTACAATATTAACGGTTGGTTTTTAATTTGAAGGATTTTGAAGTTGATTGTTATTTGATTGATTTTGAGAGTAATTGGAAAGAAGATTGGTGTAAATTTCAAGATCAGCATTGGTTTGATTGAGTTTATCATACTTGATACATTAATTTTAACAACTTTGTCATAAACGTTGGAACAATTAATAATTAATTGGTGCTATTTATGTACCTTTAATACATTAAATTACATTGATTATATATATACTGTGAGTCTGCCCAGTAAATAATAATATATTTTATTATTAATTATGAGTCTATTTTCATGTAAATAAATAATAAAATATATTAAATGATCTTTGGAGAGCTTGGACCCATTACTGTGGTGGTTGGAAAATATCACATTAGAATCGTTAGATTACCTTACCTATATAATAAATAGTTTACATTGTAAGATGTAATGAAATGGTAGTGAGACAAATGAGAAAATGTGGAGAACACATTTCTATGTTTTGTGAAGATTGATTGAAAAGAAGTGAGGGGAAGAAAGATTGTATTTGGTACTTTTAATTTCTCTTATATGAGTAATCTTTGTGATTTTTTAACCTTTGTGTGAGGTTTTTCCACATATATTTGGTGTTCATAGTCTTGTGTGCGTTTGTTATTGATCTCACATCTACATCTATTACTCTTACGCATTATTTTGCATATTTTATCATGGTATCAAAGCTAGTTGATATTTGATCAAGTGGTAAGGTTATAGATCGAGCATTTTTAGCTTGTGTTCAAGCTTATTTACATTCAAAATCAGCGTGAAAACCCTGTGGTATGGCCATAGGAGTCCTTTGAGCTTCCCTCTCCTTCAAAGTTTGTGATCTATGCATTTCTCTTATTCATGGAGCATTCAATTGTAGATCTGAGTAACTTGAAGCAAGTCTCAAGTAATTTCAAGGCAAAATCAGTCCAAGGGTCATGTTTTGGTCTGTTGAAGGTTGAAATCTCATAAAATTTAGTAAGACTTTAGTTTTATTTTTTTTTGCAACTTGAATTTTAGTTTTGAGTGCTAGATCTTTTGTTTTGTGACTTGCTAACACTCTTGCAGAGTCAGAAAAACATCAAAATTGTATTTTGGTCGATTGTCTTACCCCTGCATGTGTTTGTATGACCTTTGTTGACTGAAAATCAATCAAAATTTTAGCTTTGAGTCTTTGCAACCTATTTGTCTCCTTGAAAGAATGAATCTTTATGTTTTTAGCTTCCCTGAGCCTCTAGAAGGATTTGTGGAGCTGCTAAGTGAATTTTGGAATTTTTTTTAGTCACCAAAAGCGCTATTATATAGCTTTGTATGACCTCCATGAAGGAATTTTTAGTAAAAAATGCAGCTCTATTTTTTTGCAGTTAGTTTTCCTCTTTCTAAGGTGGATTCATTAATATTTTAGTCTGTGTAAGCCACTTGCAAACCTTGAGTGATTTAACAATTTTGGGAATATTGATGTATTATTTCTAATTTCGTTAAAGGGTTTGAGTAGTGAAATAAATAAATAAATATGAAATAATTAAGCTACAGATTTGTGTAAATTAGATTGTAATTTTGACCTTTCTAAAAATAGTACTAAGAGAGAGAAAATAAGACTTAGTTGAAAACTAACTGTTACGACTAAGACAGGGTCTAAGATTTACTATGCAAGACTGGGACACTATCACAAACTGAGATTTGAACTTCATTTTATGATTAGACAGGAGTGTCAAAAGTGGCTAAGAGTGGCATCGACACTGTAGTCTACCTCTACCACTGTCATCCTTAGGATATGAGCTTTTTGGGTTTTGTTCATCAGGTCTGTGTGACCCTATCCGTAAAGTTTTAGCAACTGGAAGTATGTAAAGCTCCCTGTAGAGCAAATTTTTTTCAAACCTTATCCTTCATTATGCTTTGACCAATTTTGAGAAAGAGGGGGGGGGGGATTAGTGTGTTTAAGATTCACTAAATGTATATCCACACCCTTTATGTGGGTACGCTGCCTACATACCAATACTCTGAAGAGGGATCAAGCCATATGTAGTTCTCTCACTTGATATGCTTTATGTAATTTAGTGTATGAAGATGCAAAAATGCTAAATTAGATGTACTTGAGGTGGCTAGGGACTGGTGTAAGGATTTGAATAAGCTTATAAGTGTATTGGTTGGTTGTATGCAGAGAATATGAAAGATTACTTGAGTAGTCTTACTTGTATTCTTGCTTGCCTAGTGATATTTGCTAACCCCTTCCAAATGATCTTTGAATAAAAATTTATAGGGATCTATTGGTTATGGGTTGAATGTACTCACTTTAGGCTGACAAGGAGAAGGATGGGGAACAAAATAAATTGATTGTTGGGGCTAGAAATAGATTTGGATAAGATAGTAGAAAGTAGACAAGAGTGGTACCGACGTTATAGTCCAAGTTAGGCATTATTGTTCTGGGTAGACGAGACATGGGGGGAAGGATTTGTCATGGAAAAAGGGGTCTGGCTCAGATAGGATCAAGTCTGAAAGGCTACAAATGATTGGAAATCAGTAAAAAGATGCTTATGAGGGTCATGAGAGCAAGCAAGAGGGACCTATGGGTTGGGTGTTATTAGCCACACTCAAGTTACTAATTTTTGCATTTTATATGAGTACAATAAGCATCAAAAAGAGTTTTGAGTTTTTTATCAGTCCACTTAAGGTGCTATTTTTGCAATAGTAATAGAAAAAGATCAAATTTTAATCAAGTAAACTCAATTCTGGGTATTCTATGCACTTCGATTGGTCATTTCAAGGCAATTTGAAGCTTTATAGAGCTTGATTTAGCCACCTTAAGTCTGCAAAAGTTCCCCTGCTCGCCTACTCTCTTCCATGCACCATCCTTGTGTAGTAGTAGCAACAACAAAGATCAGATTTTGTTAATAAAATTTTGTTCTAGTTGAATTGAGTGCTTAAAATAACCATTATAAGGTGAATCTCAAGTTTGCAGGGACTGGCTTGGCCTTTTGAATCTCCTATGTTGTGCCTAACTTTTGTAATTACGCCATACTTATGCCTATACATGACATTAATTATTTCAAATGGCTAGTAATAGTCATTTTCCAATGTATTTATTAAATAGAGTTGTTTAATAAATCACTTTATTACATGCGAGCGGATGGTGGGTCCCTGCTTTTATTGTGTTGTTTATGATAAAAACATTTAATTATTTTTTATAGTCAGCTAAAATTTATTTTACACGAATTTAATATTTTGATTTTAGAAATCATAATAAATTAAATTTGCTTTAAAAAGTGTATTTTGCACGTAAAAGATTGTGTGGACTAAGGGATGTTGGCTAGTGTATTTTTGGAAGACGCTTGTAAAAATAAGGACTTGAGTTCAAATCCCCATCCCCATATAGTTTTTGGTCAAATATAATTTATTTTATTTTAAAATAATTAGTCAAAATGACCTTTTGGTTAGTCATCAAATCTCTCACATGTGAATGTTGCGACACTTTTGACACACTTGACTTATCGTCTTGTTTGTCGAAGATGGTCATGTGACTAGTCAATATTTAAATTTTTACACATTCTAGACGCATTGGGATGGTACTTTGTTTAATCTGAAGTTTCTTTATATGAATTTTAGTTTATAAGTTGTCTTGCGATACTTTTATGACACTTGAGACACTTATGAGTCTTGCCCTTATTGCATTTCTATGTTTTTTGAATTGTTTTATAATCAACTAAGTGGCTAGTGTTGGTTACTCACTAGAATATCATTTTTATTACAAAATCAAGTCTAAAACACGTTAAAAAGTTTGATTTCTAATTTTTTTTTCATGTCGATTTAGTATTAAATGCAAATTTGTAGTGTTGATTTTAAAAGTCAAGGCTTCTCCTAATTTTGTGCTAGACAAATCACAAATTAGTTGATGATTTTTTTAATAAAAGATTGTACTCCATAAGAAATAATTTTTTATGTTTCAATTGTTAAGATGCTTTAATTTGATAAGCAGGGCAAGTTTTTGCTAATCATGCTTAAATACTATCATTTGATTGTTTATGCTAACATGCTTAGATGCTTCATTTTATAATAAGATGTGTTATTAAATGCAAAGTGCAAAGTATTTTATTCATATTTTATATATGAGAGGTTACATACCTCAATATTTTTTTAAATCTAATTTTATATCATTAGAAAACTGCATAAATCATATTAAGCTTGCAAAGTTTTTGTTAAGGCTCAAATCATAATATGAGTTATTGCTAATAAGATATCTAATGTTTGACTAACTTAATATCATATTATTACTGAATTATTGTATGTGCACCCACTTGTTAAATTTAACATGCTTGATTGTAAGCTTGTATCTACTTCTATTGAAGTTGGTGTTAAATTTGATTTAAAAAACTATGTAATAAAACTAACCTCACTCTTTACACAAAGCTTGTTGGTAGTTTGATTTATCTAACCATTACTAAGATATATATTTCATATGATATGGGTGTTGCTTCCATAGTCATGCAAGATCCATACTTGGATTATTAGAAATTAGCAAAGCAAATACTTTGCTATATAAAATGAACTGTAAACTTTGGTTTATGTTATTATTCCTTTTGATAATACTAATTTATTTGGTTATTATAATTCTAACCATATTATGCTATCATGAATCTACTTCTAGATATGTGTTTTAGTTTGGTGCAAGTGCTATCACTTGGAACATTTCATATGAAAGCTGCTAAAGAAGCCTTGTGGCTGCAAAGGATGTTAAAAAAATTTCATGTAGAATTTGTTTGATTTGGTTTGGTACAAAGCAATTTTAAACTTAAAATACAAGTAAAGAAAAAGAAACACCTAAGTGCACGTTCTTATACTAAACTGACATAAGGTGTGCATAGTATCCACCAAACTTCCATCGATATATCAGTTCTTAAAAGGAATTTATTATTAATCCAATAAATAAAGAGCGCATGTAGGTAGACTTTTTAAAACCTCCCTCTATCTCTCAATATATAATATGTGGCATGATACTTAGAGCACTGAAGCAACTTGGCATTGGGAGGATAATCCACGGCAAGTGAGATCAATTGGTCTAAAATTTTTGATTATTTTTTCTAAATGGTCTACAACTACCTAGAAACACATGGGCATAATAAATATCCATCAATGGATTCAAATCATCGAACTTGTTATAAAAGGGTCTTGTCACTTTCATAATCACTTCAACTATGTACTGCTTAGTGAAGTGTGATGTCAAAACTGTCACTTGACCCAAGTCCCATTCTAGCTGGTCAGGTTAACTACTCAACCACTATCCTAATGGATAATACACTCCTTTTATATACCCCTTCAGATAAGTGGGGTGAAAATAATGTTGAAAGATGAAATTCTAGGTCAAAGTTCTCCTACATAACTTACAAGAAAGTGCTCACAAACCAAAAATAAAATAAAAATAAAAGCAATGTCGTTTCTGAGTCATCCAAGTCCTTAAGAATAAGTAGAGAGCATACACGACATTTCTTTGGGTAAACTCAATTAAACAAGTAAAATAATGCATTTTTGGTAACCTAAATTTTCTAAAGGGGACAAGTGGACATCATAAGCGTGAGGCTTTACTAAAATGAAACTAATCTAATGCTTTGTAAATAAATAACATAAAGGAAAGTGCTCTTAAGAGCTCTTAGTCCATATATTAATGTTCTTTTTAAACACCTATAGAAATGTGATTGAAATTTGGTTTTTGTTTGAAAAATTGAAATGACAAAAAAGAAAATTGTTTGTAAAAGTTTTTAAGCACCAAAAGTCAATGTCAAATAGATTTTAAAGCACTAAAAGAAATGTGAAATGGCCTTGCTAATGTGTTAGACTCCTCTTTTGCTTAGTACCCTGCAAGAAGTATTAAAGGATTGATTTGTGCTTTGATTAGATTGCCTACACAAAGTAAAAAAAGTAAATTTTAGAAGTCTCAGGTTTTTGGTCTCAAAGCAAATTCATTGTTTAACCTAATGATTTTGTTGTTTTTAGGAACCTACATAGAAAACAAACAACAAACAAAAAACTAGACAAAGATGGTTTCGTCTATTACAAGGATGATTTAGTCGATTATTAGAGATAATTTATTATTGTTATGATAATTTCTATAAATCGAATGACAATCTCATTAAAAATAAAACAAATTTGTCAATAGGAAGAAAATCAAACCTATAATATTTTTGTTGAAGTGCAAAATGTTTTCATCAAAGGTGTAGGGCATTTTCATCCAAGAACACAACAACACCAGGAAGGTAATGTGAAAGTTTTCATTGAAACTCATGAAATGGACCATATTTAACAAAGAACAAATTCGTTAAAAGTTTTGATGATTTTGCTGAAGTCCACGATAAATTCATCGACATAAGAAAAAAATTCGTTGATGGGTAAATCCTACAATAGAAACAAAAGATGAATAAATATGATTTTGTCGATTAGTAGAACAAAAAAGATGATTTTACTATTTTCAAGGACGAAGTCATCTATATATAGACAAACAAAAAACATGACATTTTAAAGCAAAAAGACAAAAATATTCAACTCTAATTCCAAAACAAAAGGCTCTTAGGATTAATAGGAGTAGGGGTTGGTGGAACCCATCATTGAGTGCTCTATGGTTTATTTGGAATAGTAGTAATAAGAACATTTGTAGGTGCTCTATATATTTGAACATGGTGCGTAATATATGAAGATTTAATGGAATCCATTGTATATCCCTGATGTAATGGTCGCTCAAGTACTGGTCACATGGTAAAAGGGATTGCCTATTTCTTACCCTTTTATGGTGAATGAGTCTTAATAGGATTAGTTATTAATTATCTGGGTATAAATTTCTCTTATTCAAGAGGATGCTCGTACGGAATTTTGGTAATTATAACTACCAAATTGGCATGAATGTATTTAACACACCCATACATTATAGAAAGTACTGTTCGAAGTGTATAGATCCAAGGTCTTTCTAATAACATATCAAAGATGCCTGTGGAAGGTATGATTCAAAAGGTAGTAACCACACGTGTGGGATTGACCTTAAAGGTAGGTCAATCTCACCAAAAACTTTATGGGAGGTCTCATTGAATGCTCTAAGTGCATATGTAATGTCATGATGCAAACATTATCATTTGTAATATTATGATAGGAACCTTGTACTCATAACTGACACAATAATAATCCAATACTCATATATTGATCTCAAACACTGATTACACATAAACACTAATTTATTTTATGGAATGAACAACTTTGTATCACATGCCTCTTCGAGGAGGATACCTCCTTTGAGCAAGCTTAATTACAATATTTCTTCTTCGATCCTCTACAACATCATATGTCCCTTTATTTATACTATTCCTTTCTTGCCCCACTCCTCATTCTAATGCATGTGGGATTATTCACTATTCTACTATTATACTATTATACCCCTATCTGGTACATTACATTCTATCCCCCTTAAATATGTTTTACCCTCAAAACATGATAAGAAAATAGGAGGATGTCTAAATGAAGGTTCAATCATACATATTAAAATATGTTGAAGACCAGATAGAAGTCTGTCCATGCATATTTTTTTGCTTTCACTTCTTCTTTCTATGTTGGGAGGTGAACATATAAAACAACATGGTAAACATGAGCACTATAATTGCAGATTGAAATGTAATTTGAAGCATGACTATCATTGCTTCAAAGTGAGAGTAAGGATGCTCAAATAGTCTGTCTTATGAACTAACCGAGGATACATACCATCCCCCTTAGCATTAATATTGACATACATTTTTGTTGAAGTGGCTAACCCCACCAAAGAATTCATTAAATTATTAGAATCGTTGGAGGGACTAAGAAAAAAAGTTTTTGTCATATGTATGGAATACTCAAAGAACATAAGATTAAATAAAGCACCCTCATCCAAGTGAAGGGCATCTTCATGCCATGTTCTGCAAATGTCCTCCAATTCCAACCATGTAGTTATTTCTGCGTCATATTCTTCAACTATAGGAAATGAATCCACATACCATTCGCTATAGTTATGCTCCCAATCTAACCATGCATTAATTTTTGAATCATATTGTGTGGTTATATGGAAGTGAAGCTTAATTATATCGAAAATAACATGAATATTATTTTATGAATGCATTGCTCTAGATAAAATTGAAGGCTCCATGATTGTTTTTCTTTTCTTCTCACTCTTTTTTTTTTTTACAATAGAGATAGTCACTAAAAATGCAATAATTCTACAATACTTAATTAAATTTAAAAATTAAAAATGTTATGGAAGCTGAGATATAGGCACACAAAACCTAGAAAGTTTTTGGCATGATTCATTACCATTTATTAGCATTTTGAAGAAGAACAATTGAGTTTTTTGAGGGCAAAAAATGAAAATCGACACTTATTAGACTTGCTCCATAAAGCTCCCAAATTACTTGTAATAAAAATCACGATCATAGAAATGGTCCTAAAAAGTACTCTAATACCAATGATAGGAACCTCGTACTCACAATTGATACAATAACAATCCAATACTCATATATTGTTCTGAAACATTGATTACACACAAACACCAATTCTTTTTATGGAAGGAACAACTCTGTATCACAGGCCTCTTCGAGGGGGCTACCTCCTTTGAGCAAGCTCAATTACAATATTTCTTCTTTGATTCTCTATAACATCATATGCCTCTTTATTTATACTATTTCTTACCTATCCAACTCCTCATTCTAATGCATGTAAGATTATTCACTATTCTACTATTCTGCTATTACACCCCTATCTAGGTACATTACATATTATCAATCATAACACTGTGTATAGGGTGTTTATCAAGGTATGATCGAATGAATAAAGAATGAAGATCAGAGTCATCATCCTTAATCTTACTATCATCAAAAGTAATAGAGGGTCTTTGAATCATAGGAGCTATATGTCATGTGTAAGTACCAATAATCCCATCTAGTGGGTGCCCATAATGTGATGGGTGAGGATGTACATTATATGTCATTTTTACTTCTGGTTCCTTCTTAGAATGGTCTTAAAAAGGATTGTTAAATATTTTTTATTTGTGGTAATCACTAGGTTGTGAACTTAATTCCTTTAGAGGATCCTCAAATTCAAGCATTTGATCATTGATAAGATTTTAGATCTTGTGCTTCAAGGTAAATCATCTACTTGTAGAATGCCCTTGTCCTTGATGATAATCATAATTAACTTTTGCATCATATTTTTTTGGGTAAAGATTGACTCATATGAACCTCAATAGGATGAGGGAGAGATATAAGTTGACACTCTAGTAACCATGGGAGTAATGAAGCCAGAGACTCAAGTAAACAAAATAACTATATCCTTGGTGTATTGGATAAAATAAGTTGATTAGGTTTTTATGAAACTGTGTTAACCATGGTTTTTGTTTTTTTAAACTCAGGAGGTTTTACCTTATAACTTGGTTCGATTGTAAATTTGGTACTAGATGTAGATGTAGCTAGTGCATTTACTACATACTTGAGATTATTCAATGAAATAAGCTTCATTTCACTGTCCCAAATAACATGGCATAAGTCATCGAAAGATTTGAACTTCTTAAAAATAATGGACTCGTGTAAAAGAGCAAGTAAAATTTGATTGAATATGTCTTGTAACTCCTTATTTGTCATAGGATTGGTCTTTTTAGCTAGCATTATCTTATATCTCAAGACATATTCATTGATAGGTTCATTGGTTCCTTGTTTAATTTTGATAATTTGAGCATAGATTTTTTTTTTTTTGAAAATATTAAAGGAAAAATGTGCAAAAATCTAGTTTGCAAGAGGTTTGAATGCTTTCATGTATTGGAAAGGTAAATCGTAGAACCACCTCAAAGCACAGTCCAGGAGGCTTTTTGAAAATAATTTGGTCAAAATTATTTCATTAGAGGCATAATCAAGGCATGTCGCATAAAAAGATCGAAGATGTTGTTCAGGATCACCCTTGCCATCATAAAATATAAACTTAGGTGCAACAAATATAGTTGGTGAAGTGTGTAAAGAGATCTCAAGTGCAAGAGGGTTATGTAACACATCTTGTGAATCAATAGCATGAGGATATTTTAAAGCATTTTGTTCAATATTTTTAACCTTGTCCTCCAAGGTTTTTTATAATTTGAAGGAGTGTTTGAACTATGGACCCATTGGGATTTAGATTAGTAAGTTGAGTAGCCACCAAGAGGGATGTAAACATGGTTTGAGTAGTAATAGGCATTGAAACTGATTTATATTGAAATAGTTAGTAATTCTATGATAGATGCATCGATAGTAGTTTTATAAAGCAAAAGTTTAAATACATAACCCATTCCCCCACTAGATTTAGGTGGATTGATGGGTTTGGATTCAGTTATAGTAACTTATAAGGATTAACCACAACTAGGTGAGACAACCTTAGTTTTAACTTGTTTACTTACTTCATCTTTTGTAATATACAAAAATGCTTCCATTAAGCTCTTGTTATTATTGAGATGAGTAATCAATGCTTCTTTATCTTCCATTTGGTATCAAATTTTTGCACTAACATTTTTCATTGTTTCACAAATAAAAAATTTAAAATTTACAACAAAGTACAACAATTAAGAAAAATTCAAAAAACCCTAATTGACCTAGGGTTTGATGTTCAAAGATTGGGTTCACCAAATATTTAACCCTAAATTGGATGTGGGAATCCTACCTTAGAGTATATAGGGTTAAAAATATAGAAATAATAATGTACAAGGATGATAATTAGATCTACAATAGGGCAATTAAATGTTAAACTTAGATATAAATATACACTAGATTTCTTATGTTGAGAATAGGTTAAATATAGAAAGTGCAACTAAGCTATGTATGAAAATAACAAAGTAATATACTTAGCTGGTTTTGATGTTAACACAATGTTGGATTTAGAATAGAGTGAAAATGCGCTGGAAGAAGATTCTGAAATAGTTGTCAGATTTTGGATTTGATGCTTTTGGATCTCTGGACACTAATGTCAGCTTGGGATGGTTGTGTCGATACTACTATACAAGTTTGACGCACGTGTTTTATCTGAAATATCTACTAAAAAAGAATGCAACCACCTGTATACTTATGAGTTTGACATCTCCTTCACTTTGATGCATTCAAATCTGGGTCATGGAATGTTGCTCTTCATGAATTTCTAAAACTCTAGTTCTTCATCTTCATGGTGACCTTGGAGAAAAATAGGTTAGTGGGCACACGGTGTCAAGTTGACCTCAAAAATCCCTCTGTTAGTGAGTGTTGTCTGCATAGCCAATACTTCAAAGAGAGCTTCAAACTAATGTAGTTCTCGTCTATGTGTTGGCTTGTGTGTGAATCATATAATATGTACAAAGCAAGTACAATAGTGACCTAGCTTGTAACTTGGCAAATTGGGTTCCTACGCTGCTCCTTTAGTACTTTAGACCTGTGTATGTGTTGTTCCTACGACTAATATGAGAATAGGATAAAATAAGAAAGCTTTGCTTTATTGAGTGTTTAATTGAATGCTTTTGATAGGTTAGTTTGGTCTATGCTAGATGTTTCTCGGGTGATGAATGAATAAGAGTTGATCTTGTATTTATATCAATCTTTTTAGAGAAATACCTCGCATTAAAGCACTTAAGTTGACCATTAGGATACATTTCATTTACAAAATAAATGAATTTAGGGCACTGAACATTGTGTCGGGTCAGGGCACTCACGTCAACGTTAATGTTTATCATGTACGTCAGTGTTTAGGGAGCAGGAAAGTAGGTACATATTCAAAACTTGCAGAGATGGAAGATAAATACATTTTAGGCATTTTGAACAAGATAAAAGACTTGGGTCATCAACATAAGACTGATCGAATTGAGAGATTAGGCCAAGATGCATAAGATAGAGCATATGCGAGACTTGTAGAAGGAGGAACATGTTTAAAACTAAGAGGAACAACTAAAATTTGAGTTTGCCAAGTGTACAAAATTAAGGTGCTATATAATCCATTAATATCATCTACAGTTACATTGTTTGGTGGGTTATGTATTACATATTAATGTAAAAACCACTTTTTTATAAAATAACGAGAAAGATAGATAAGATAACCCGATTTAAAAAATAGTTTAGATAACTGTACAAAAATCATATGAACATTCTTGATAGTGGATCAAGATAAATCTACAATAAATATAAAAATTACATATAAATATACAAATATAATTTTATAAATCACTGTAATAATTCAATAATTTAATTTAAACCATTCACTTATAATTAAACAAATATACATAAAACATATAACATAATTTGTGAAATAAATGCTAAGGGTCATCTTTGAGTGTACACTAAATGTTTTATATCCATTTCGGTTGTAAGTCATATTGTGTATTTTAGAAAATAATGTTGGTTCAAGATGATAGGATTTGTTTGTCATATTAATTTTAATGCACATAAACGTAAGGGTGTACGTGTCATGGTGTACATGGAAAACGTTTAAAGGGGTCAAATGCCACGTGTAATCATTGAAATAAAAGGTTTATGGTCCATTTAAGGGAAGCCACGTGTCTGAAAGATCTAACGGCTCAAATGCAATGTGCACCAAAAAAAAAATACCTATATATACTTAAAAAGGACAAGAGAAATGTAAAATTTAGAAGTTTGTTTCCGAATTTCCAAAAGGAGTTTGTACGACTATATTTTGAAGTAAGTTTAAAAATAAAATAAAAAATGTTTTGTTTATATATCTTTTCCAATAACATATCAATTATGATTGGTATTTAGGGTTTTGATTTTGTAAAATAATGGTTATTGGTGTGTTTTGAATGTTTTTATAAAAATATTTATTTTATTGAAATAAAAAATTTAATTATTATTAATGTAATATTAACAGGGAATTTTTTGTGATTGAATGTAATGTATAATATATATAAATATAATTTATAATAAAAATATAATAATTTTTTTTCACTTTTTTAATTTGTATTGTTATTAATATGAGTTAAGTTTGTATCGATTTATCCCAGTTTGTAACACCTTGATCTATGTGATAATGAAATAGATATGTTTTCTCTAAAATGTATGATCTTGTATATTATTTTTTATTTTTATTTTTATTATAATGAATGTTGTGATTTTTAAAAAAAAATCTTTAAGACTTGCTTAAGATTTATTAGAGTTGTTTAAAAAATGTATTCTACATACTTATAGTGGATAATAATAACTTTTGTATATCTTTATAATAAAGATTTAGGTTGAGTTATTTATTGTGTTGGGTTGATTAATAGAAATGAAATGTTCTCAAACACAAGATCAAAACTAATTTTAATGGTTTAAGAGAAGAGTTTGACTTTAAATGTCTAAACTAACTAAATCAAATATGCAAGGTGATAAAACCCTAATCATTTCATTGCTTTTGAATATTTTAAATATATTATTCTTATAAAAATCTAATAATTTTGTTATTTTCAAATATTTATATGTAAAATATGTTACTTTTATTTTTTCTTTAGAGATGATTGGTTGAATTTTTATCATTTTAGGGATTCTACTTAGTTAATTTGGATTCCTTTGACTTTTTGCCATGTCTTTTTTCTACATTTTTATTGATTTTTTGTAGTATGTAGATTTATTTTTAACTGTGCATATATATTGACGTTTTTTTAAGGATAATCGTTTGACTTCTATCATTTGAGAAAACTTTGGATATATATTGATGCCTTTTTTAAGGATGATCTTTTGACTTCTATCATTTGTGGAAAGTATACATAGTTAATTTGGATCCCTTTGGGTTTTTGCTACTTGTATCTAATTTTTTAAAATTTCTTATAATATGTAGATCCTTTTTCAATCATACATTGATTGTTTAACTTTCTACAACATCTTGTTTTACAATTCTCTTTTTATTTTGTAGGATGTATATTTGTGTCCAATCTTGGGTTATATATCGATGCTTTTTTACTAGAAAGGTTCGTTCGATTTCTATATATATATTTTTTAAGATGTTGCAACTCAAGATTTAGATCATTACATTAAGGTTGTAATCGACAAGTTTCAATTTATTGCATTGAAATTTTAATAGATAATAAAAGATTTCATACCTTTTTTTGTGTTTAAAAAAAAAAGCTTCCATACAATTAAAGATTTTATCTTATCGAAAATAAAGTTTAATTAGGGTTATATCTTTTTCCAAAGAATCTTCTTTGTTTTGTAACTAATAAGATTTTAATATCATTGGAATAAAGTTTTATATACTAATATTTTTTAAATATTTTTTTGATGTAGAAATCCAAAATTCCATAAATGCACATATTTAGTTTTACATATATGCAACTCATTTCATAATTCTTATATATTTTTAATACATTTAAAAATATTTTTTAATCTTAGATTTCATGGGAAAAATGTCTTTAGCCTTGTCATAAAATAATGTTTAATGGGGATTGTATCTAGTATGTTTCTAAGAGAAGGGTTCTATGTTCGGAGTTATTCCTTTAAGGACGATCGTTTCACTTCTATCATTTGTGGAAAGTCTACATATTTATGACTTGTATTTACATTTTTTTAAATTTCTCATAGTATGTAGATTTGCTTTCAATCGTGGACCATACGTTGATTTTTTTCTAAGGATGATCATTTGAGTTATATCATTTTGAGAAATCTACTTCGTTAATTTGGATTCTTTAGCTTTCTACAACATCTTGTTCTATAAATTTGTTGTTATTTTGTAAGATGTAGATTTGTGTCCAATCTTGGGCTATATACCGATTTTTTTTAATAGGGAGGATTGTTTGATTTCTACACTTTGGATAAATCTATTCTACTTAGTTAATACGACTTCTTTAACTTTATACCACATCTTATCTTCATATTTTTGTTGATTTTTTTGTAAGATGTTGCAACTCGAAGATTGGATCATTACATTAAAGTTGTAATTGACAAATTTCAATTTATTGCATTAAAATTTTAATAGATAATAAAAGATTTCAAACTCTTTTTTATGTTTTTAAAAAAAGTCTTCCATATTTTAATGACAATTAAAGTTTTTATCTTATCTAAATAGGGTTTCATTAGGGTTATATCTATTTCTCAAGAATCTTTTTTATCTTATCGAAATAGGGTTTCATTAGGGTTATATATTTTTCTCAAGAATCTTCTTTGTTTTGTAAACTAATAAGGTTTCAATATTATTGGAGTAGAGTTTTATATATTGATATTTTTTTTGATGTAGAAATCTGAGATTACATAGATGCACATATTTAATTTACATATATCCCAACTCATTTCATAATTTTTATATATTTATAAATATTTTTTATCTTATATTTTATGGAAAAAATATCTTTAGGCTTGTCATAAAATAATGTTTAATGAAGGACGTATCTAGTATGTTTCTAAAAGAAGGGTCCCATGTTAAGGACTACCAGAAAAAATATCTGTACTTTAAACAAGGAACAACTATTATTTAAAAAAAAAATTAAGGGGTAAAAAGTAATTGGGTATTGAAACTACTTTTATTTTTTTGATTGCCAACTATAAATTTGCATTCAATCAATTTTTTTTTTTTTTTTTTCTAAACAATTTTTTTAATCATAAACTTAAATTGTATAAAATATAAAGAATCATAAACAATTGAAAAAGAAAAAACTCCTATAATTTAAAAATAAGTTTGCAGTGAAATGATCCCATAGATTTCAAAAACTGCAAAATTTACACCTAGAAATGAAATAAAACACTTTTTATTAGCTATAAAGTGCTTAAAAATTCTTTGTACGTGGTGTAACTTCTTGCACCCATCAATGTCCCATCTTTACAAGTCTTTTCCTTATATAGTAGGTGCTCCTATTTTCAAGAAAAGGTCTCATGGATTTCAAAAATTACAAAATTTATTCCTAAACAAGAACTCTAAGAGGTTTTTATATAAAATTAAATTAAAAAAATATTGTGTAGAATACTTTTTATTGGTTGTAAAGTGCCTAAAAATTCTCTCCAATTACCCATCTCTAATGATCCAATGAGAAAAGGCTCCAAATTCTGCACGCTGCTATTTTATAAAAAATAATATTTAAAATGATTATTATTTATTTATAATCAAAATTTACATAAATTTTGTCCACTCATATAACTAGTAGAATATCTTTCTATAAAATAAAAACATATATAAGAAACCTCACTACCCCTTTTTTTTATCTCCTCAAACTTTTGCTACAGTTGAAAAGATTCACAAAGGTTAGGACTCCCTACAACTTCAAAATAATTACTATTGTCCCTTCCATTAAATTACAACACATAAATCCCCCTCCAACGAAAAATGTTCATAGTTATCCCCACCATGAGACCACCCTCTAAATCTGATAAAATAAAAAATGGGATCTATCTAACAAAAATTCCATGTTTTTGGAGCGCGAGGTCTGGTGCAACTTTCTGTCGTGTTTTTTAAAACGACCCACTGGGTTAAAGAAGCTGCGGCTGTATAACTAGTAGAACAAAAACAGAGTCAAGCCATGCTTATGCTTGGACTGTGCCTGCATTTTGTTTTCATTATTGCCCAGATGGCCTCTATTCTTTTTTCGTGCTCTACTTTGGCAATGCCACATATGTATTATTCACTTTCCTTTTCTCTTTGGAAGGGACGCTCACTCCTCTTTTCCTGGGGGAGTTACATCACACCACGCCATTCTTCAAAGCATTGCATTGCACAGGTAAGATCTTTCTTTTTAAGCTTTCTTAATATTTCTTCCATGACCGTTTTGAGAGGTTCAGACCCTAAACAAGACACCCGTAAAACAACTATCTGCACCAATTTTTTGAAGAGAGTTTATTTAGTTTTCAATTGCCCAAACCTGCATAGAATACACGGATTTCATGCCACCTATAACACACTGATTTTTACTGTGACCTAAATACTTTTAAAAAGAAACCACTGATTGGGATTGTTATAATGTTCTCCCAAGTACCTGTCATCAGTGCCTTTGTTTCGTGTACATTGACTGTCGTTTCAGACAATTTAGCCAAATTTACAAAGGAAAGATTGCTAGGATCGCCTAACTTACCAAATGGTTAACTGTTGAATGCTTAGTTCGGAAACCTGTTTGATTGGAAGTAGTGATCTTTTTCTCCTTTACCATACATGCCAATCTTTTTTTCTGTCAAGAATAGTGCCAAATAGCTTCACAACGAGACTACTAACCATAATGGCTTTATAGCTTCTCACATTGTAATTATCACCACCTTTGCGAATTAGTAAAATACTACCAACCTGCCACTCTCGGGAAATCCCCAACTCCATATCACTATCAACTCCTAAGGATTGGGAGCCTTTGCGTTAGCTAAATGCTTGATAGCTTCATGTAATTTCTATTTTTTCCTTTGATGGAAAAAACATGTTGAATGCGTTTCCTTTAGTTTCTTTCTCATTAAGTTTTCCCACATACGTTATCCAGCCTGCCTCCTGTATATCACACAATTGAGATTTTCATTAGTGCAACTGTTTACATAATGTTTATTGACGTTGTGTCAAATTGGCAATTGGCTCGACTCTTGCTTTCTAGTCCTTAGAAACACTCTTTTCTTTCTTCGTAATATTTGTGTATTCTCTTATCCAATGATATTCTTTATCTATAGAAGCACTCAGTAGCTCTTCACGAGTTGATTTGATTGTTACAAGGCCTTTGATTGGGTCTTATTTTGCTGTTTTGGAGGCACCACCAATTACCTCTAACGAGTACTGTTAGGAACCTGCTCTTTTCCCTAAGACAATCAGTGAAAATTCATATTTTCAAACAATTTTATGAGATGTTTAATGCCAAGCTTTGAACAATTGTGTTGCAGTGAAATTGGCTTGACAATGACATGCTTTTGTATTTTTGGACTCTTCTAGCTTAGTTTTGTGAATTTTGCCTCAGTTCCTAGTTTTTGCTTAGAACATCTGGGTGGTGTCAGCACGACAAATGGTTTTGAAGTATTTGCTAGTTCCAAACTGTCTTCCACTGCAGTTACTTGAATTTGAAGTCCTTGAAGAAAGATCATGTTAGATTTGTAGTATTTTTTAGAGAATTTGTAGGATTTGAGTGCACTGATTTCTGTGATGTTTGAAAGCTTTTTTTTTCTATCATTTTTAGCTATATTTGAAGGATTAACGAATACTAAATGTAGAGTACATTTTACTAGGCAGGTTTAGATCTGTAAGTTTCCGAGGTTTCTCCAAATCTTATATACGAAGGTCTCCTGCATATCTGTAGCATTAATGTGAAAGTTGTTTAAAGTTAAACGTTGAGAAGCTTGGACAAATGATGTTTTATTCTGTTAAATTACAAAGTTAGATTGTTTGTGAGATTAGTGTTTCTTTAAAGATTAAAAACTCACTTTTTGGTGTTTGGGTGGCTTTGGAAATTAAAATATTTTGCAGTGCTGTTTGAAGGAAAAACCACCATACTTGAGATCACTTCTTCTTATTGTGCACGAGAGTTATTTACCTCATCACAAAGCTAGAGGAGACAAATCAAAGATTAACTCATCACATTTTTATTCTAAAGGGCATACTTTCAAATCTTTCTGGACAATGATGATAAGTAGAGACTGACCTTATTTGGTGGGAAAGACAACTAAGAACAGCGTTGCCAAAAAGAACAACTGAATATTATAAATATTGAACCTACATCGCACACTCAGGTATTATGTTTCTTGTCCCTGGTAATATATTTCTTGTCCCTGCCTTATGTATCATTTTCTCAGACACTTGATTTCTTAGAAGCAAAGTATCAATAAGAGAACAAATATTATACTTTACATTCTTTAGTTCAATACATGCTTAATGAGTGTTGCTTTCGTCTTCTCCAGAATTAATATTTCAGGTTATTCTTGGTCTGTGATTATAGGGAAGAATTTGTATAGCTGGGAAGAGTGTAAAATGTGTATGTTATCAGGTTGGGTTTCTGGCACATCACAAGATATGGCTCAAAAAAGGTCCAAAAAACAAGAAGGCCCCAAGAAAATTGATCAAGTTCAAGCTCACAATACCAATGAACCCAGCCGAGCCCAAAAACGATTTAAACACACAGATATGGGGAGGAATTATGAGGAGAAGAGATTGTGGCTGGAAACAAATCCAGCAATCATTGAAGCCAAGAGAAAAAAAACAGCAGAGGAAGATCTCTCCATTGAACAAACAGTGGATGCCCAAGAAGCAGACGAATGGTATTTGCAACAGCATTTGAGGGGTCCAAGGGCTATATCACGACCTGAAATTATCAAGAGCAACAACAAAACAATAAAAACAACAATGACACAGCTTATAAATCGCATATGGGGTGAGTATTATTTGAGTTTTCTATCTGATGAAGACGAAGAAGATAATGGAAAAAAAGATCTGGAAGGAGAGGATCAGGAATAAAATGAAGATGAAGAGGAGTCTGTATTAGCTGTGCAGAACAAAACAAAACCATTTCCTCCAATTAGAAAATGGAAACTGAAATGTTTATCTGTCCCCAGAAATGAAAAATGGGAATGGAAGGGCCATTCTGTGGGTAAAACACCATCTGGGAAACCCCTATATAAGATTGCTAATGTTCCTGGTAAGGATAAATTTTCTGTTAGTGTGTGTGGTGCAGTTTTGTTAGGTTTAAAGAAAAAATCCGATGCTCTTCTAAGTCTCTGTTCACTATTCTTTTCATCGAATACATGTATGAAAAAAATGATGGAACAAAAATGCTCCATGGAAGGGTTCTTCAGAGAGGAAGCGAAACGATACTAGGATATGCTGCTAATTCACGGGAAGTCTTCTCGACTAATCAGTGTCTTGAAGTTGATATAAAAGATGTCAAAAAGATAATAGAGGTGGAGATCAGATTGCAATCTTGGAGTTATCAATATAGGAAAGCAAATTTGTCTGAAGATGAAGCTGATAGGGCACGAGAAGCAAAGAGTAAAAGGAAGAGACAGCCTGTGGGATACTTTTGCAAATCCCTATATTCACCTGAGAGGGGTGCATTCTTTTCTCTTATGGAACTTTAGGCATGGGAAATGGCCAGTGTCATTCTTGTAGAATAAGAGAAAATGAAAAGCAGTTAGTGGAACCCTGCATGCTCCAAAATAATGATGGATTCAGGTTCGAGGGCATGGAGTACTACCTGTACGATTGTATTTATGTTGACCTAGCTAATTTTCTTGTCCTTGGAGGTGAAAAGGGACTGCTAGAAATGTTCAAATCAAGTTGGAATAGGGGGCCTCCAGTCTATGTTGTTTGCCAAATTTTAGAGATCAAAAGTTTAAGTGGCTCAAGTAAGACTGAATCAAAGCCCTCAAATATTGTTGCTCGAAGATTCTTTCGGCCAGAAGACATTGGGCCTGAAAAAGATCATGCTGCTGACATGATGGAGGTAAGTGTAGATTTCAACTTTTTAATGCCCCACCTCTTTATCAAATTCTGCCATTTTTACATGTACTAGGGTATACATTCGGTTCATTTTTATGCTTGTGAATTTTTAATGGCATAGAAGTGTGTACAAGGACCATTCCTGTATATTACAGTTCTTCTGCGAATAGGAAGCTTTCCATTGGAATGTTAATTGACTTCCATGTCTAACCGTAGTGATGCATTTGCAGATTTGCACTGATTTCTATTAGAATCTTCTGCTTTACTTTTAGCTGAATTAATGAACATTTACATGTTCATCTTGAAGTATCATCCATACAATTTCGATATCCTGAAATCATTTTTGTTGATCTGAACTGCCATTTTATGACCAAGGTGGCTTTTATAATTGATATTTACTTGTAGACTAGGATAAAGCACAATTAAGGCTGATGGAATTTTATCATGCTCATCTTCACAGATATATTACAGCGACAAAACTATTACGTTAGAAGTGGCTTCAATAAAGGGAAAGTGTGTTGTCACGAGACAGCAATATTTCTCTCCTGTACCTGATAGTGTTATTGTTGATCATATTTTCTTTTGCAATTGCATCTATGATCCAAAGAATGGTACTCTGAAGCAGGTACAAATTTAAATATTTCCTAAGAGTGATTCATGCTCTCATTATTTGAGTTAATTTCAATGGGAAGTATACGAATTATGTCAATATCTGCTGCGAACAGCTGCCTGCAAACATCAAATTAAGTAATGCAAAAAGCACACGAAACTTAAAGGGAAAGTTTCATGTAGATGGAATTGCAAATGCTAAGGAAAAGGGAAAAGTTGTTTCAGGAGAACAATCCGCAGAAGAGATATTAGAAGCTTCTAATGATTTTCACTTGTCAATGCTAGACATTTTTGCTGGTTGTGGTGGTTTCTTAGAGGGACTGGAGAAATCAGGTAGCTTTTCTTCTTTTTTTGTGTGTGCTTGTTTTTTTGTTTGCCTTATGCTGTGCTGTTTTCTCATAGCTTTCCTTAAATATCGTAGGTTCTAGCACTTTCAAAATTTGAAAGCTCCATATTGAGACACGTTTCAATAAAAACAAGTTTTTACTTACCATGGGGTGTTGGTAATTTTGGTGCGTGTTATGCCACGATTGAGATTTATCTCAGTTTTTCTTCCATATTGTATGCTTCAGCATTGAAAAAGTTTAATAGCTACCTATTGCTAAGCATGCTATTAAAATCATAATATCCCTATCTCAGAGCTTCAGTTGTGTCACAATAGTATCTGATGCCACTGTTGAGTCTAAAGGGAACCATGTGATAATGAAAGCTTCATTATGGACCGAACAATCCTGGATAGGCCATGATAGGACACATCAACATGACTGCTTTTATTCTGTCAGAGTTTGTGGAGTTAAAAATTCTGTGGTAGGACATGTGACTGATTTCTATAATTTTGTTTTTCTAGTATCTCATTACAACATTAGAATGCATGTTATATGATGAAGAATTTTAGAGGATTGGGATGTGCTCCTTTATTTTCTTTACATTTGGTTTTCCTGAGATATAAGCCTCTTAATCAAGATATATGATCCTCATTTGGTGGCTTTACAGGAGCAAGCTTTACCAAGTGGGCCATTGGATATGAAGAGGCTGCTGCGAAGGCTTTCAAGCTTAACCATCCGGAAACTGAGGTTTTCTGTCAGAATTATGACGTGATATTAAGGTCAGTCTAGAGGTACCTGAGATCATTGCTTTGTTCTAGATGGTGATTGAAAGATAGAAACAAATATGGTTTCCTTTGGTTCCATAAGAAACTCCACAAGGTTGCTGTGCAGGTTTTAGCCAGAGAGTCCCCTGGCTGCAGAATCTCATCTACATGGTTTTTTGAGAAGTTGTCTACAACGATGAGTAGATCCCTTGATTGACTTGTTTTTTATTTCCACGTGGCTATAATAATAATAATAAGCCAACCGGATTTTAGTTGGACATTGATTTTGTTTAAAGTTCTAGCTGTGGAAGGCCTTATCATGACGTCAGTTTAGTTCCAGTTGTTGCTCTATGTTATCTTTAAGTATCAATTTATTTTCTTACAAGTTTGATTACCATTCTCTTTTATGTGCAGTTCTTGTCCATTCATTGTTTGATTTTCATTCATGCTCGCTCTTCTGCAAAATGTCATTTCAGAACTACCAGATTTTCCTGGTACATGATGCTTGAGAGAATATTTGTTTCAATAGGTCAATCATGGAAAAGGGAGGAGATATTGATGACTGCATTTCGACATCAGAGGCTATTGACCAATCTTTGAAGCATACTGATGAGCAAAAGAATAAGCTGCCTTTTCCAGGGCAAGTGGATTTTATGTATGGAGGGCCACCTAGCAAGGTATAATGACTTTGTTTAACTCAGATTTTAGTGATGTTGATGCCGGGATTTGACTTTTAAGATTAATCTGTAGAATGGATTGTAATTTTTTCTTGCCTTTGTGACTCATTTTCTAGTACCAAGTTACTCTATTGAAGTGTCCACGAGCTGTTTAAAGTTATAGAAACTCCCTTTCCTGTCAAAATTATCAATTAATTTTATTTTCTTGAGGGAATAATTCGAGCTGTATTGATAAGTATTCTCTTGGCATTTACTTTTAGTTAAATATCCCTTGATGTACAATCTCTTTATTAGGTTTTGCAATTTTATTATAGTGCTTTATATGTTGTGTTTATGAAGTATCTGCAATTTTCTTTTGTGTGTGTAAATATGTTTTGGAGTTTTATATGGTTGATATATGACTCAGTAATTTCTTTTGGAATATCTGTTTTGTTCTAGGGTTTATCTAGAATGAACAGTTTCAATCAAAGAACCTGGAGCAAAGAGCAATGCGAGATGATTTTAGCTTTCCTCTCATATGCAGACTATTTCCGGCCAAAATTCATTTTATTGGAAAATGTCATGAACTTTGTATCCTTTAATAAAGTGCAGACATTCCGTCTCACCCTAGCATCTCTATTGGAGATGGGGTACCAGGTAGAAGTCCCTTTTACAACCTTACGTGCTTTTGGATTTAATTTGTTGAGTTTCAATGTGTTCCATTCTTAATTGGACAGCCAGATGTGGCTTTTATATATTTGTGAAATTATGATACCCAGAGAGGCCACTGTTCCGTTAATGGGGATGTATATTAATGTCTGAGAACTACTGGCAATAGTTTAGTTACGTACCCTCTTCATGTTAATTTTTTTAGGTGCGATTTGGAGTTCTGCAAGCAGGAAACTATGGGGTTTCTCAATCCTGCAAAAGGACATTTATCTGGGCAGCTTCTGCTGATGAATTCCTTCCAGAATGTCCAGATCCCATGCATGTTCTTGCTAACTCTCAACTTAAGATATCATTGCCTGGAGGTTTGCAATACGCTGCTGTTAAAGATGCTGCGCTAAGTTCCCCCTTCCACTCTATAGCAGTGAAAGACACAATTGGTGACTTGCCACCTGTTGGCAATGGCCTAGACAAATTGGAAATAACAGTAAGCATCTCTAGAATCCAATATTTCTGAAAGTAATTTTATGAGTTGTGGGTGTGATTAAAAGACTATCAAAGTGACATACATGTTGATGTACATACTTTGCAATAGAAAATTGTATGTTACAACTTTCTTTTTAGGCCATGCATCTTATATTGTATCATAACGAAATATATAGCTACAAAAGCAATATTCTTGTTCATGGACTTATTCCAGTTAATTTTAAAAGAGAGAATAATTAGGATACCTTACAACTGCCTTTTCAAAGAAAGGAGACGCCAACAAATTTTCTGGTATCCTAAATATTTTGTCAATGATCTTTGGTATTCATCCAATTATTTCCCAACACACTCACTTCAAAAAAACAACAAAATGTATTTCAATCTATGTTTGGAACCCCAGGGATCTAGCCGATTTACATTGGCAGGAGGTGATACTTGTTTTGTCTATTTTCTTTGCAGCCAATGCATGTAATGTAAAAAAAGCCCGACTTCTTTAACATTGCGTGTTTCTATTGAAGAATAAGCCATCCCAAAACTTTCTATTTGAGAGAAGCGCGAGTTCTCCATTTACTCTTGCATTGAAGCAATCACCTTTTCTCAGGGTCCATGGTCCCCTAACTTCTTTTTCAGTCAAGACGAGATAGAGACCAAACACAAACTTTCTTGTAAATCTTCTTTAGAGTCCCTTCCAAAAATACTTTTCCATGATGTTTCTCTGACATTGAATCCTTTGAGGCAAAATTTCTTATAGGCCTTGCAGCCAGGCTCCCAAGAATTACATACTCCCTTGGTGCTTGGAATACGGTTCTTCAGAAGTTAGCCAAATTTCTGCCAACACATTCTACTGAGGATTTCCGAAATGCTTATCCTGAATGAATTGACCCCATCAAGAACACCAGACATGTTGAGAGAATCTTTGGTCCATGCTATGTGTGTGATCTTAGGCTTTGGAATAATCTGCCATGGGGCGTCCTCTTTAATTGCTTCAACTGTCTACTTCTCTGCCAATCCTGATCCGTGTGCTTTGATATTAGTAATGATGAGCCCCTTTCTCTCTGTTTAGCGTGCATTCCTTTCACATTAGCGCTTGGCGCTTTCATGTTTTCCCCATAAGAAGTATCTTGCCTTGGAGGAGACAATAAAGGCTGAGTAGAACATGTACATTGTTTCCAGACTTCTATCAACAACTCTCGATTTCCATACCATAGAAAGGTTCTTATAGCTCTTGTTTGAGCCATTTTAGCAAACCTATCCAGTACCAAATTACATTTATTGACAAGAGAGAATCCACTTAAAAAGACGAATACCAACTATGTGATAATATGTCTTGGTTTGTTATTCTTCTGGTGTAAGTTTGATCAATGTTCCCAAAACAGTGAATGACAATTAGAAAGGGTCCTTAGAAGAGTAATAGGGAAAATTTGAGAAAAGGACAAAAGTAAGAAACGTTTGAAGATTTTTTTAAATCAACAATCTATAATGTTATTTTCCTAAAATAGAAGTCAGGAAAAAGTTGGCAAATTAGAAACATTGTGATTAATTGGAAACTGAAATTTTGGGGACACTAGGTTTAACCAACATGGCACTCAATCTCAACCAAGAATGAAAGCTTTTACTTTTTCTTCATCAACCACAGTAATTCAATAGTGAAATATCATATACTAAATTATACACCCTCATTATAGATGGACGTGTTGTTGGAGAAAATCTCCAATGTGTGAGAGCAAAATGCTCAAATTGTCTTAATCCATCAAAATTAATTATTCAATATGGTAGGTTACATATATATAGGCCTCTTGACACACTAACTAATTTTTTAACCACTCACTAACTACCCACATAAGAAATAACCACTCACCATAAATGTGAGTACTAACTCCTAACATTTCTCCCCTTAGTGCTCAGATGGATGAATACAACAAACCTCCCCCACAAAATGGATGTTGGGTTTCCCTGATACTGTGTCCATCTACAAACATTTATTGATAATGACTTTGATGGCTAACTCTAGACACTAGAGGGGCAAAACTTCAATTACAAAATCCAATTAAAGATTGGATTTAGCAAGCAAATTGCTATAAAAGATATTCTAATGACACAAAACAACTAGACTAAAGATGACCACTAATTGACAAGCTATTAAACATAACACACAACTAAATATGACTTAACATACTAATGACTCCCATGCTATTAATATATACTATGCCACAGACTTGAAACAGATTTCACATAATTGAACAACGCTAACTAATAACCTAACATAACTTAATAACTATGATAACCTAAAAACCTAAAACAAAGACACAACATTTAACTATCTTCCACCGCTGCTATAACACTTCTTCTTCTCTGCAAGTCTGGCACGCTTCCTTTGCAAGGTTAATGGAGTTATAAGCCTCTTTGTTGCAATGTGGATCTGTCTGAGAAACTACGGTAAAACTTTGCCATATCTTCAACATCCATCCTGGCAGCTTTGAATGCTTATCATGTTGACTATATCTTTTGTTAGCAAATATCATCATTTCATAATCTGCTTTTGATCAAATTACGCGGCCAACATATTGTGCTACTTGTCTCACGGCATCAAATGTGAGAAAATATCCTCCTTTAATCTGAAATGTCTCCCTTAAGTAGTCCAATCTAGAATTCAGAATCCTGCTCAAAGTATACTGGAAAGGAACACCAAACATAATCACAAGGCATCCATAATGCCAGTCAAAATCAATTCCTTCTGCCACTTTTTTTCTTGCAACAGAATAGAAGACCACCTTGCCCACAATCGCATGCCCTGTGGTCATTATCCAAAGCCAGAGTTGTTTCTACATCATCTTGTGTTTCAATAAAAAAAACTTATGTTACATTATATCCTTCAGAATGCCCATTTCATTCCAACTGTTAATAATTCCGTCCATGTGTGAGTAACTGACAAAGAAGCAAACAATGCTATCAGGCACAGTAGCTAATATCTCTAATAAAAGACATCCTTAGTTCCTTACCATACCAGGATCGCTGCGCACATCAAATTTTGTACTCAAGGGCAGGTGATCACTGTGATTCGAGCCTGCAAAAAGAACTGAAGAAACAGCACCTGAACCTACTGAGATGGAAAAATGACAATGGGTTTGCATTGCGTAGCCGTTGACATGGACAATAAAAGAATGGAAGACTGATGAACAATGGGGTTTGCATGTGGTCTGCACTGCATATCCATTGTCTGTCCCCTTACAAATCCAAATATTTTTCAGAGGCCTCTCACAAAACTTGCTCTGATACCACATGTTGGAGAAAATTTTCAATGTGTGACAGCAAAATGCTCGAATTCTCTTAATCCATCAAAATTAACCATTCAATATGATAGGTTACATATATATAGGCCTCTTGAGGCACCAACTAATCTCATAACCACCCACATAACAAATAACCTCTCACTAACCACCCACATAACAAATAACTACTCACCATAAATGTGAGTACCGACTCCTAACACATGTGAGAGTGGTACAAGTTGAAAGAGAATCATGTAAAGAGGGTAACCTTAAATTTGCCTAGGAGCTTTTTGTATTTCCACTTAGCTTGTGGATTGTTTATATTTTCATGATGAAAATTCAAGGACCTTTTCCATGTTGCATTGACGATATGGCAATGCTTCAGACTCCTGGTTTCAAAATCAGATTCTCAACGAGGAAGTTGTCTTTTACAATCATGTATCTGATCTATTCTCATCTTAACTATTCCCTTGCTTAGTAAATGTAAAATTTGCCGCTTAACATTATGTCTAATGTTTGCAGGGGTTTCCAGACCACTATTAGTTCTTTAGTAGCATACAAGACAAGAAAAGTGAAAATGGAAATGCAGTTTTGACGGCCTTGGCAATGGCTCTAGGCAAAATGTTAATGGAAGCAGTCGTTTACAAAAAAATAACAGAGCTGAACTTTGATTAGTATAGAAGAATGCAAATTATATCAAATTATTTGGTACCGCTTCAAATGTCAAGAAATAAACTGCAAAAAATGCTGTTAAAATTTCTGTTTCTGTTTCTATGTTATTGAAGGGGACTTTTACAGATTCAGTTTGCCTCATTCAATATGATATTTTTCTTGATGAAATTCCTGATGAATGCAATTGAATAAAATGTTTATGCGGAATCTGTTTAGTTCATCATGTTTGAGAGATTTTTATTCCATTATATGTTGTTTTTTCTGACATCTTTATGTAGCATTCAAGTGGTAAACAAGATGAGCTACCAAGTAAACCTTATTTGCATCCCTGATAATTTTTATTGATATTTTAGGAGTTTCCATATTTGCATGTAGTTATGTATTATGTATCTAAATCACCATAACCAGTGCTCCATCTTTTGGGTTCTTATTCACAGAATTCAAAAATGGGATAACTAACAACAATAGAAACTGTAGCACTTCAGTATTTCCAAACTTATACCGTGGTCTGTTATTCTAAATTCGTGCCGGGCAAGCTTGACATTTGACTATCAGCTTGCCTGTACAACACAAGTTATTTCTCTTACAGAAGATATAATTCTGGAAATACTATAAAATTAAACCGGCACCCTATAAACCTGTAGCATATATCTTTCTGTTTATTAGTCAACATGTGTTCTCCTTTGTACCTACACACCCTTCTGATGCCTTCAATTGCACTGCTCCTTGCTTTAAAGCCCAGCCAAAAGTGCCTCGTTGTTTAAAACATACTTTTCTAGATGGATGATTTGAGCTAGGGATTATGCTCCATTGTGAGAGCTAAATTAAAATTTCAGAACAAACTCAAAATTTAATTTAACACTCTGGCAATTCTTCCTGAACCTCTTATATGGTTGTGATTTTCCCTTTATCTTATTATGTTTATGTATTGAAATTATTTAGAAATAGTTTCATAAGTGTTAGCACCCCAGGATTGTACCTGAGGTTAATAGTAGCTACACTGTTCTATAAGCTGCCAAAAAAAATTGAAGCATAGGTCCAGGGTTCAAATGCGTAGGACTATGATTTTTAAGGGTACATTGAAATGACCAAGGTTAAATTAAAAGAAACATGCTAAAACAAAGCAACAAGTATAGTTTAGAAAAATTGTCACTTCCAGTAAGTGCCATGACTTATGGGCCTCTTTTAGGAAATGTATTACAAGGGACAACTGGAATGACCATAGGAATAAAATATTTCCAAACAAAGTGCAAGTACAAATTAAAGGTAATATCGTTTGCAATGGGATTGGACAAATGTCAAAGGTACATTGGAAGGTCAAAACAAACATCTCCAACAAAACATTTCCCCAAGCTCTCCACAGATAAAAGTACCTTGCATCATAATTTCAATTGGGGTTGCAACGGGAAAGCATGAAAAGCTTAATGAGTACCTTGCATCACATTTTTTGGCAAAGGGTGAAGAGCTTAATAAATACCTTGCATCATATTTTTCAAAATGGTTTTACGAAGGGAAAAGGTTAAAAGTTTTATAAGTCAATTGAAAAAATACTTATGTTTAAACCTTAATAAAAAGTGTTCATCCTTTTATCCACATCCCAACACATGTTGAAAAAGCTTAGCATGCAAAACATGCAATCACAACACAAAGGGGTTTTAGATGAATAATTTGGCAAGTTGTTAGCCATAGCTGCAACCGTTGGGAACTGTCAGTGATTTGTGGTTACAGACAACAAACATTGTCTAATTGGTAATGTAGTTCCTTTGACAACGGATCTGTGCAAAAAGCAAGGGAAGCATTGGATGCCAAAAATTACTGCTCAGTTTTAAGCTGTGTAATAACTGACATGTTAGGAAATATATTGTTGAAAATACAATTAAAAAATCTGAATGTCATATGTTCATTAATTAAGAGTTTAAAGGTGTAATTATAATAATTTTTTCTGAAGGAAACAACAGACCATGGAAATTACAATTGAAATGTTCTTGTGGAATCCATTGACATGTTTGGGAGATTTCTGTTATGTATATGCTTTTATTTTTTTAATTTTTTATTTAGCATTCATCCAAGAAATAAGATTGCTGCCCGTTTATATCTAATACAGTGCTTGCTTGGCAAAGTTCCAGTATTGAATATCTCTAATCTTGTGTTTCTGGATGACAGGGTCTTGTATTTCATATATGTTATAAACACCATTATTATTTGATGGTTAAAAATATAAACTTTTGATAAACATAATTTGTACTAATTGAGTGTCCAAACCTTGGACAATGCATTTTCAAAATCAACTTGAATCTTATAAAGACATAAGATTCCCAGAGTCTATAAATTTATGAAGCATACTTTTGGAAAAAACAAATTGATCAAAATCTTTTGCAAAATTTTCCAGAAGCATGTTTCATAACTTGAATCATCTCACCCATCTACATTGCAACTTCTCATAACACCCATAGTTGATGGAAAATCTAAATCCCAGCTTTAATGTTGAAGCTATCGTATCTTGTCTTCTGTTGTGCACCTTTAGTGGTGAATAATGTTTAACATTAAACATAAATCTTATCCAAGTGAACACTAGTGATAGGTAATTATAACAATAAAATTTACTATTTTGTGTCGAGAGGTGCATTTGACACCTCACATGAACTTTGAATTTTGGTGTGGGGTTGAGTGGGTGGCTGGATGTGTGGGGACACTAAAGGCTGACATTTTTATGGATATGTAAATCTTAATAATAATAAAAATAAACTTTTCAAAGGAGGTGGCACATTCAAGACAACTTCGATCAAATGTGTTAGGAGGGATCCAAGGTGGCAATCCCACCACAACATAAGTGCAAGAAGGATTGGCATCTCATGTCTTTTAAATACCCTTTCACAGATGGTACATCCATGTTAAAATGGGCCTGTGCTAGGTTGAATTGTATCAAGTAATTGATAATAAATTGATCTGAAATATATGCGTATGAAATTGTATGCATCATTGAAAGGTGATCTTTCCTCAAATCTTTCTAATTTCTTATCAAAGTCCATACAATCTTACCCCAAGATCTGCTTTTTGTTGTATTTAATTCCCATGGATTAAGTTTGTTGAATGTTCAATGCTAGCTACTCAATTATTTAGGAGCTAAGTTGTGGCTGAGTGTTGCATGTGAATCATGTGGTTTGGATTTTGTTGTATTCTCAGGCCTTAGATATCTTCTTTTCACACATTGATATTTTTTTTGGGAAGCATAATTGTAGACTATGGTGAGCTTATTTGTTCCAGCTAAGAGGCCTACAAGAATGGCTTATAGTTATTGATAGATATTGATGTGTGAGAACTCCCATAGTGGCACACCAAACCTCCAAGCGATGATAATAAAGTTGTAATATACTTGTCTTTTCTGCTAATATTGTGTCTCATGTTTCTATGGCTTAAACATTAAAATGTATATCAAATTGCTAGTTTTTCAAACACCTCAAACTCGTCAAATAACTTCTAAAATTCCAGGATTCTAGGGATGTTCGTTGTTATTTTCAATTCGTCTGCGCCACTTCCGACAGTTGGCGGCAAGGCACAATTGTATTTCTCACTATTATTGAGCTGTAAGGGGACCCATTTCAGCATCTTTCATAGGACTATAATGTGAAAGTCATGACATGGATATCTTTAGCTGAGAACTAGCAAAGATACGCGTAAGCTTTGGCCATTCTGGAAAGCAATTCCTCATGCAAAGCTGCCCAAATGATTCTACTTTATTGGGAATGAAAACCTGTAGTTTCTTGCTCGAAGAACCCCAAATGAAACTTGAAACATTATTGATTGGAAAAACCCTACAGTATATGAATATTCAGAGCATAATAAACGGAGTAGCTTTCTGGAGTGAAGATTGAAAAGACCCTAAGGCCCAAGTTTAATGGATAAATAGTCTAATTACCCAATATCAAAAAATGTAAAGAGCTACGATGGGGGCAATCAATATGTTTTTGAATTTGCTTGATACTTAATTATTTTAAATATATTTATTCATAAAATTTAAACACAAAAAGAAATCGGTTATTTGTCTAATAAAAACTGAAGTTTAAACTAGGAGTCTTCAATATCATCTAAATTGTATTGTTAAAAAGATAGAAATGATAAATATAAAATTGTAAGTTTTTTTAAAATTTATTTTAAATTTTAAATATTATATTAATTTAAAATAAATTCTTAATCAATGTTAAACAATTTTATATTATATATATATTAAAAGTAAATAATTAATTATAAATTAATAAGAAATAATAGTAACATATTTTAATTAAAATTTTATTTTTATATTTTATGAATATAAAATGGGATTTATATTCTTGTTAATAGGTTGATCGTATCAGAAAAGGGTCATAAGAGGGCTAATCATTCATCATGGTGTCTCCCACGTATATTCAATTTGGACTTTAATGAGATAGAGGAAATTTAAGGGCTCCGGAGATTGTCTGTGTTATTTGACACTGTTTAGGGTCTTTGATTAGAGTAACATCTATGAAACTTATGGATGGGATCAATAATGAGGTCGAAGCTCAAGAATTGTTGCTGGGATTTAGACTACCAATCCAATGCAGTATCGAGAAGTTGGTCATTGAAGGTGATTCAATGGTTATTATCAGTGTCATTTGTAAGTGCAGAGTCGGCACTTGGAATCTTAATAACATCTTAAAGTGACGCTGGGAGGATTTGGATTCTTTCTCAGTCTTGGAGGCTTCCCATTGCTTTAGAGAGGCAAATGATGTCGCTGATTCATTAAAAAATAGTGGTATTGATCAGCGGGAGGAATTAATTGTCGATAATTCTAAGAGGTTTGACCCAATGTTGATATTAAGCCATCTACCTGAAATCCTTTTATTGTTTCTCTTTGGGGTGGCCGTGTTTAATTCATGACGTGGTTTACTCGAACGTCATGTCAATTGGTTTGCATTAATGTGGCTCGCACATGCAGGGGATAGGCATTGATGCTTAAAGTTTGGTGGAAGTTGATTGCATATTACGACGATGCAAGTGTAATTGAGTTGCATGTGTGACTCTCAACAGGGTGGGTGTGAGTTTGTGTTTCGAGCAACCATGGATGAGATGCTTCAACGAGCTCTTAGCATGCCTCTTGTCCACCTAACAACAATGAAACGAGAGATGGCCTTTGATGGCTGAGGGACAGACACCCGTCTCAAGAAGGCTGTCTTCATTCAATCTGGGGTTGTGTTGGACACAGTTTGTGAGATCATTGGTCTTGTATATTTCAAAACTGCATGTCGAGCTAAAGTTAATTCTAAAATGGCCTATATTTTTATGGATAACCTTCTGCTTGCATTAGAAGATAAGGTGTTGGTTTGCATAATCACTAAAAGAGTGGTTAAACCATGGTTTCAGGTTTGTTTGCCTAGCTATGTGGAGGACTTTTGGGAGCTAGCCTTGCAGTCTTTGATGTTTTTATCTTTGAGAAAGTGGGGCTTGTTCCCCTTGCCACTTTCTATGAGCTCGACGAGCGTTATATGACCATTGTGGGCTTTAGGCAGAGAAGGTTCAGTAAGCCCTTCGTCAACCCTCACCTTCGGGGGGCTTTTTCTCAGTTTTGGACATCTAGGTTTGTTAAGCTCCCATGGCATCTCTAGCTACAATGTTGGACCTTCGATGGTCGAGTAGTGTACTCTCGGTGGCATGGCTTCTAGTAACGTTGTATGGACTATTGTCATCAAATTTCCCTCCCCCAGGTGGTGTTGTAGGTCTTTCTTGGTGGGTGGTGGGAAATTATGTGGTGGCAAACAACTTCTGGAGCCATGCATGGATGCATGGACATTTCTTGTCACTCTCCAAGCTTGGGTGGTTTTATGGAGTTCATGAGTGTCAGGGGCAAGTGAGGTGGTCGTGTCAGAGGATGTAGTCTGGTGGTAGGTTTGTTACATTGGCGGAGGCTTTGGTTGCTATGGAGGTCATTGTTGCTGAAAGTGTGGTGGACTCAGGTTCCTTGCATGGAGATATTTGGATGGGAAACAACGAGATGGTGGCACCTCCTGTGGGTGTTGGAGATGGCAGTGAAGCCTAATCACTATGACAACTCCGATTTGGTGTTTGGACGACATGGTGGTGACGGCTTCGACCTTGGGCTTCTTTCTCTATGTCACTTTGTCTTGGCTTTGGCCAATGGTTTTTCTATTTTGTTGGTCTTGGTTTCACTTATGGTTTGTCCGATTGGACTTGGTCTTTGGCCGTTGGTCGCTATCTTGAGCCTTTTTTGGTCTTTTGTATTAGCTGATTTTATTTAATAAGATGGATGAGGGAGGTATTTATATTATAGTATTAATGTATTATTAATATATTACTAATTTTATGTTTAATGTTCAAATCACATATAGTATAAAAATTAGTATGTATAGAAGATTTGTTTTTTACTTGCATCTTCTCGACAATCGTTGTTTGTCACGTTTTTGATTTCGTTGCACTTTTTCATGCACATAAAATATCGTAAAGATTCCATTCAAGCCCTAATTTTAAATTTCAAATATTGTATTAATTTAAAATAAATACTTAATAAATGTTAAACAATTTTAGTATAGGTGATTATAATAATTTTTTAAAATGTAAATAATAAAATAAAACTAATAAGAAATAATAGTAACATACTTTAATAATTTTTTTATTTCTATATTTTATAAATATAAAAGGGTATTTATATAATGGTATTAATATATTATTCGTATTTTTATTAACTTTAAGTTTAGTGTTCAAATCACATATAGTATACATATTAGCATGTATAGAAGACCTGCTTTGCAACTGTTTCATGTTATGTTTTCAAATTTGTTGCACTTATCCGTGGACATAAAGCATCATAAAGATTCAATTCAGGGCTTGAATTTAACAGTCTACCTTCCCTGCGATGAATTTTTTTGATGACAATTATTCATTCAACATTGCCTTTTGTTCATAGCTAAAGAAAGAAATAGTAGAGAATATGTGTTATGATCCTTTATGTTTTTTAATGGTCTGCCTAAAATTTTGCCTTGCATTTGATACAGTCTCCTAAAAAAATGATTGTATTTTATGATTAAAAAACCTAAACACGGTCATAAGGCCATCAAATTTAAGCCCTGATCCTATTATACCATTGGAAAATAGTTGGAATTGAGAATAACCAAAATAGTTTTATAAAATGAGTCAGTGTTCTATGTATGTTATCACATAAGCTTCATATTTAAAAGAGTTTGAAATAGATATTGGAATGGCAATTTCTTATTTTCCTTCAAGATGTTTAGTTTGTAAGGATAACATCTATTTCTTGAATAAAAATTAAAAAGCTTCAGCTTCTATGAAATGGTAAAAGTAAAAGTAGAAAATGTTTCAAACCATGTATAAGTAAAATTGCACCAAATTAAAATAAATATAAGTCATACTAAACAAGATGGGAAGTATGATTTTTTTTTTAATAAAGTGGAAAACGTGTTATAACCAATGGTATGAAAAACAAACGTACAATAAAGTTAATCAATCATACTAAATCAAGATATGAAGTATGAAAAGAAAAATAGATGTAAGTATAAATCAAATTAATCATACTAAATCAAAATGGGAAGCATGATAAATTTAATAAAGTGGTTGTACAAATATAAGCAATTGAAAAATAAGAAGATAAAGTGAAATATTTATGAAGTAAGCATAAAACATACTAAATCAAGATGGGAAGTAAGTAAATCATAATGTAAAACAAATTATCTCAAATTTGAAGCATGTAATATTATTTTGACGTGATCATGGTATGAAATTTTATGAATTTTTTTTGTGAGGAATACTTGGTCCTATCCAAAGTCTTCTACTGCAACTCATAAAGGGAACACCAATGAGGTGGATACAAATATTGGAACATATTAATGGGATTTAATGTGTTAATTTGTGAGGAATCCCTGGTCCTATCCAAGGTCTTATAATACAACTCACAAGGAGAACACTAATGAGGTGAATGGTAATAAGGGAAAAAATAAGGAAATATTTTGTGAGGAATGTTTGGTCCTATTCAAGGTATGATTAGTTAACAAAATAATATTCATCAAGTTGAAATATTGGTATTTTTGTAATGAACTAAGGAGTGTAAAAAGCAAGACATAGGCATTTATAATAAAACTTTAGTAAACATGACCCATACTAAGTAAGAAGGAAAGCACTAAGAGTCTAGTGACCATCAAAATACAGAGGATACCTGCTCATAATAAGCACAAAGTTGTATAAGCCAATAGGTGGAATACTAAAATAAACTCACAAAGGTTATATAAATAAAGAAAGTAAAATGGACATGCCTTTCCACAATATGTCTCTTGTTCCTTAGGACCCCTTACAGAGTCGTCGATCTACTATGAAGATTGGGTACTTGTGTGCGAAAGTAGGTAGCACTATAGATTTTGGTATTCTCTTATCCCAATCTATTGGCCTACTACACTCGAATGGACCTTGGCTCTATCATGAGGCCAACTGTGGAGTTTGAGCTTTGATTAGGAATAGGGGATGTACGAAAAATAGGAAATCATGTCTTTTAGTGTGATTAGACCTTTTTATTTTATATTTTCCTTTTGTTAAATGATTTGACATTTTTTATGGCTTTTGTGATTCCTCCTCCATACAAATTTGGAATAACCAACATGAGTGATATACACAAACATACTTTGGTTATAGGAGACTAAGTAACCAAATATATGATTGACAGTGAAACAAATTAGGCTTACCTATGAACCGGTATGTAATCTCAAGTTTCAATCGTATGTATGCTTAGTATGTAAAAAAGAAATAAGGGAAAAAGAGAGATCAAATAGATTGACGTATATAAGTAGTATATTGAGAAGTCATGTATGCTTAGATGATTGTGGTTGTTATGATCTCAAAGGATGAATAGAGATATACGATAAAAATATTCCTCCTAATTCATCTTAGAATCCACAAGATTAACTTTTCTTTAAGACAAGACCCTAAGAAATAACTCCTTCAAGTGTAGATCTAGGGCAAAAGTGTGAGAAATAGAAATCAAACCGAATGTGTTTGTCTATTAAAATGAAATGGTAACTTGTATTTATAGCGATCAATGATCCCAATCCATCCTGAAAGTTAAGTTGATGTCATCAACCAACTTGATTTAGTTTAAAGTGGGCTGAATGACCTCAAATTATGTTGGCCAAGCTGATATAGTTATGAATATCACATTGAAATATTTGGAACTACATCGATTGGTTGATGTGGTAGGGAAGGGATAGGTGTTAGATAATACTACATTAGATCAGGCCAATGTAATAGGAAATATAGGTCTTGATATAGTTGGAGGGTGTAAAATGGAAAGAGATAACTTGGGGATCAAGTTTAAGAAAGCTATAATTAATATAGGAATGATAGATTAAAAAAATGTCTCTCACAAAGCACCAAATATTTTCCCACCCCTTTTTCAGTGCATATTTTAAGGCATGTACTTAGGGAGATTGAAACTCGATAGGTTTCTGTAAGAGAAAATGTCAGTAAATAATAAAATTATTTTTTTATTTATGTGTATATAGATTCCATTATATCCAAATGCTATGAGCTATATGAGGTCACCTATTCTAATACCATGAGGTTGAAGAGGAATGCTATAGAATATATATAATAAATGGAGAGATTTATCCAAGAGCATCGCAATCATAGGGGAAACAAATCTACAGTTGTCTATCACATCATGATAGAATGCCGTGTGGAATATCCTCCCCTACTCAGTTATTATACATGACTTGGGGAAAATATGTTTACGACTTCCCTCTTTCCTTCCTTATCCCCCATGCCTATTATGACTACTAATATGAGAGGTCTTTTTTTAGTGGGTTTACTTAAAGTGCTCAAGTGAATATCATATCTAGTAAATCTGAACATGCTACTCAATTCTCTACTTCCAACTAGAACACTCCTGATCCTAATAAAATCATCTTATAAGAAATGAACCAAATGGATAACATACAAGCTACTAATAATGCTCAAATGATGTAAATGTAAACTTAACTTATGAAAATATAAGCTATACTTCAAAAAGTATGGAATTCCAAATCAAAATGACCCCAACCCCTTATAAATTCCATTGAAAACCTCATTTTGGAACCCCTAATTTGTAACAATCATTATACACTTTAAAAATGAGCCCTTAGTCACTCAAATAACTAACATTTATATTGGTGGAGTCACTCCTACAATTTAATATAATGGACCCACTCATTCTAATTTGCATCTAAAGGCCTTTAGTAATCTCTATAAGGATTGGATTAAACTTAAAACCTTCATAGCTACCAAACTATTATTCAAAAAATTCTTGCGACTATTTAGAATGGTATAATCTACTAAGATCCAAGTCTATTTCTAGCTTGGAAGACTTAGTTAATGCATTGGTATAAAAGTTTCAATCCAAACACTTACCTAAATAAAATTTAGCTCACTTTATCAATTGTAAATAAGAAAAAAAGAGACTGCCAAATATTTCATTAAGCACTGAAAGTCCTTAGCAAAAAAAGCTAATCAAAATATGATGGAAGAAAATAATTTCCACCTCTTTATTACCACATTAAATTATAAAGTACAATACATTCGTGTTTTATGATAAATTGGTTCAACACAAAAACACATGAAACAAATAAAATGTTTGAATAAAATAATGATATTCAATTTTTAAGCACTATATATCAATCTATTAGAAATTAACCCATTCAAGCATGTGTAATAAATAAACCAAACACTAAGAAATCAAGGGATAAAGAGAGCATATCTTGTTTTTTAATCTACTCTTAACTATGATAGTGATCTAGATATGTCTCAGGCATGTGATGAATCTTTATGTTTTTTTCATTTTATGTTCTGACTGTCCTTGTTGTTGGACACTACCATTGTATTTAGACACTACCACAAACACTAGTGTATGGATGTGATGTAGGTTTCCAATATAGAATAATGACTAGATTAGGATGTGACCAACTTTAGTATAATGGGTTTTCTATCACCTTTTTAGTGATGTATTCAGATTTGGAATAAAAGCCTTCGCTCATTGTTGATTGATCAAACCCTAGATGTTTTTGCCATTGACCTCCTATAATTTGGTAAAAAGGGGTTAGCACATGAGTCAAGCTAACACTATCAACCCAAATATTGTTAAGTGCTACATACATAATCATATACTCTGAAGAGGGCCTCAAACTCGCATGTAGTTCTCCTTCCTAGATATGTGTGTGTAATGGTGACTGTGAAACTATATACTCTTTCTCCTATTTCAACCCTTGGTATAAATAATGCAAATGTAGATTGAATTTTGATACAATAGATTTAAAATATTATATATTTTTTAGATGATGCAATTCAATAGTTTTTGAGTAAGATAAAGTATATGCTAATTAAGAAGCTTACTTGATCCTTATAAACTATACTATAACTTTGTATATATAGGGAACCTCTTAATTTTGAATTAGAAGCTAGTGGTACATAAAAAGTTGAGAATATAATAAACATATGGGGCTAAACAAATGGTCATGAAGTGAAAAGTACATAAAATTATAAAAAAGATAAGGCTAGACACTACCGATGACTTTGAACACTATCATCGATTCTAGTGTCCTGAACCACCTCTAATGTTTAGGGGATAAAAACATAGAAATGATTAGAAAAACATTAGGGATCCTTGAAGCACATTGGATATAGGCATATTGGGTAATGCTAAGGGTAAGAAATATCAGGTAAAATCAATAAAAGGACATAAACTAAAAGAGTCCACATAAGATCATGCCACTAGATGCCTAACTCTCTATCAAAATGTTTGTATGTGCAAAAATATGAATTTTTTTACGGAAATTGTGCTTGTACCAAATATGGGTATCTAAATTTCCCTCAATTTAATATAATAAGGCATGAAAATGAGATTACTAGTTTAAAGGAAAAAAATGTGTACCTTGGTGTGTAGAACACACCTAGTCTTTACTTGAGCTCAGTTTGAAAATGTTGTTTGAATGTTACATGAAATAACAAGCATGTAATAGTGTAATTAGTGAATGCAATCTAAAAATGAGTAGTAGTAGAAAGTATCTAAACAAAGAAAGAGTATGGATAGAATACGCCTGTGTATGTGTTGCATAGTGATTATTCTAGGATATCAAATATACTATGAAAGCTAGTGAAGTAGAAATGGACCTAAGACCTCATCTATTTTATGGATAGGAAAATGAATAAGTACACAAGTGGTATCATGGGTTGCACCCTATACGGAGATTTGGGAGGTGATCATTCTCCCAAATTGGTATAAGGAGAGTGGTGTTACGATCATCAATAAAATTACATCCCAACCTGTACAACTCAAGTGTAAACATATATAATTTACTGTAGGATGAGTGATTTAATCAAAATCATCCTATAAATTTGGTGATGTTGGTTGATTTAATCAACACAACCTATAATCTAGTGAGATCAGATAATTTAAGCACTTTAACTTATAAATAGAACTAATCGCTATACATATAATGTTGGATAATAGTACAACCTGGTGTAATCAGTGCATCTTGGTAAAATATATTTATGTATTTGTAATCTGATGAATCTGGGAGATAAGTAACTGCATTTGATAATTCACCTATTCATTCTCACACCTTGATGATGGTTCATGGAGTATGAACCAAAACATCGATAAAAAAATGAATACATGGTTTTGTCCAGAAACTCTCTAGCTAATTCAATGGACTGTAGAAATACTCAAGATAACTGATGCTCAAGATATTAACCTTCTAAATTCTAAGTGTTGAAAATTCAAAAACTATATAAATTGATTTAGAAAATAATTATTCATTTTAAAATTTTCATTTTTAATTTTCAAAAAAATGTGCTATGGAGTGATTTTGAAAATGTCTCGTGGATGAGTTGTGAGGCCAATGTGATTTGAGCTACTTTGAGATGCCTTACGAGGATAGTACCTTAAGGAGCTAGTAAGTAGGGAAATTTCTTAAAATTTTGGTAAAATTAAACTTTTATATTTTTTGCATTTTTTTTTTTTTTAGGGATCGATGGATATCGGCATCGTCGTGTGGGGCAATACCGTTAATCCTTCGATGATAGTGTTTGATTTTCAATGGTAGAGTCCTATGATACCAACCTCAACCAATGGTATCATCTAACACTACTATCCAACTTGGTTTTTGAAATTTTAGTCTTAGATCATGTTTTAAATAGATATAATTTTGATGATTAATACATATTTTTGCTTACAAAATTATCATAGAAAGTAAAAATGCAAGTTTCACTATCATTTTTGAATTCAAAAGAGGAAGGGATAGAATATGCAATATAAATTTATACTTTAGGCACATCATTGTCATATGAGAATGAAACATTAGCATAATTATCATTTTCATTGGTAGTTACATGATTTCTATTTGTCTTGGGAAATTCTTAAATTAGGAAACCTTTAGCAAAGATGTTTTGTTATTAATCCTGAATTGGAAGAAGGGTATAAGAACATTAATCTACAATATTTTTAACATCATTATCATTTTCATCTTTCCAACTTACAAGGATAGGGATAGAAGTAGTACATGCATTTGCATCATTGAGATCTAGATATAGATAGGTATTTTCACTATTTGCATTTACATGGACTAAAGAAGGAATGGAATCTTCAATTTGAATAATATTTTCAAGATTTTGAAAATAAGATAAACATTCATTCTTTTTAACAAGATCATCATTGACTAGAGAGTATGTAAATTCAACTATTAATTCATATTTTGAACACTAAAGTACTTCATCATTAGAATTGGAAACACACAATGTAGGAGAAAAAGGAAAACTAGGCTATTCACATTCCTCTTCATAATACGTGGAATCACAATCATACTCATAAGGGGACTAAGAATGTAAGTTGTTAATTTCACCATATCTATCCATATTTGCATTTTGTTTATTTATATTTTCATAATTACAAGGAACTGTTATAAAATAAGATTGTACATTATAATTTTGTTTAGCCATAAGATCATCATAAGCAATGTATTGATCATTATGTAGATTAGACCAAAAATCTAAAGGATGGGAATTCATAGGGTTTTCAACAAGAGAAAACATAATAAGGGATTTGAGTTTGGACAAAACCATACAAGAAACAACCAAAATGCCTAAGGCAAAAATATGAAGAAGCATTCCTTAAACTATTCCCATACAATAAATCAGATCTAAAAAATAAATACAAGAATATGAAAGGATATTTTTTTAGAATGGGAAACCCTAAACACAATATAGGGTTTATTTAAAAATATAAAGGACGAGTTTACTAAATTTTAATGCTAAATGGGTTCAATACACAGACACACCAAGAAATAAAATGTTAGAACAAAATAATGATATTCAGGTTTTGAGCAATATATATAAATGTATTGGAAATTATCCTGTTCAAGCACATGCAATAAATACAATAACCACTAAGAAATCAAGGCATAAGGAGATAGTATCTTGTTTTGTATTCTGATTTGAATTATGAAAATGATTTGGATCTATCTTATTCCTATGATGAAGATCTATGTTTTTTTGTTCTATGTTTTGATTGTCCTTGCTGCTTGTACACTACCATTGGATCTAGACACTATCGTTAATGCTAGTGTCTCACTATGACACATGTGTCCAGTATGAAATAATGAATAGGTTAGGATGTGACCAAATCTTTTATTATAGGTTTTCTATTACCTTTCTACTGATGTATTTAGATCTATGATACATGATGTCTCTCTTTGGTGATTTATCAAACCCTAGTTTTTTAACCTTTCACCTCCTATAACTTGGTAAAAATAGGTTAGCATGTGTTAACCCTAGCAGCCCAAATATTTTTAAGTGCTAACTACATAACCATATACTCCAAAGAGGGCCTTAGACTCATATGTAGTTCTCCCTCCTAGGTACGTGTGTGTAATGGTGACTTTGTAACTATATGCTAACCTATAACTATATGCTAATCTTAATGCAAATTTAATTTTTAATAATTAAGATTTATAATTTTAGAATTTTTGTAAATTATGCAATTTAATAGATTTTGAATAAGATAAATATATGCTAATTGAGAAGCTTTCTTATCTTTACAAACTATACCATAACTTTGTATATATAGGGAACCTCTTAATTTTAAATTAGAAGCTAGTGGTGCACAAAAAGTCAATAATAGAATAAACCTATGGGGATAAATAAATGGTCATAAATAAAAAAATTATCAAAATATAAGGCTGGACACTACTACTAAATTTGGACACTACCATTGATGCTAGTGTCCGAAACCATTGGTAGTGTCCAGGGGCTAAAAACATAGAAATGATCAGAAAAATAGTAGAGATCCCTGAAACACATTAGATACAAGCATACTGGGTAATACAAAGGATAATAAAGATCAGGTAAAATCAATAAAATGACATGAATTGAAAGGGTCCACACAAGATCGCCCAACTAGTCTATGCCTAATTATTTGTTAAAAGGTATATATGTGCAAAACTATGGAAAATGTACTAGGAAATTATGTTTGTAAAAAAATATGGGTATCTACAATTGGTAATAATATTTATCCAAAATAATTGGTGGAAGACTTAGATCAATCTAAATGATAAGACTATCTCTTAAGACAATTCAAGCTTTCCCAACCTTAGCCTGGAACTTGAATGCTTATGAGACCTAAAAATAAGCATATTACTGAAAATAGTGTCTCTAATACTTATGATCCCAAGATAACCATACATATAATTATTATATGAAGCTATAATGAAGTGAATCTTTCCCATCCTATAAAAATAAGTCCCTTACAACCTCCTCCTCCTCCCTCCCAAGTCAACACTGGTGAGGTTTATCAACATCTTACCATTGATGAGATTTAAAAAAGTCTTCTTAGACCCTTACTTAGAGATGTTGATCTTTCCCATCTTAATAACCATTGTTATGACACCAAATTTGTTTTTTGGTTCCATGCTAATAGAGGCCATTATCATGAATCTTGTAAACAAATTAAACACATATTGTTGGAATTTTCATTTGGTCCAAAATTTGATCATAAAGCCATGATTATAGAGCATCACCGAGTCTCTAATAAAGTAGTTAAGGATCATGAATCTAAAGGAAAGTGTGAAATACTTCACCAATCCAATTCTCATATTATAATTTATTCCAATCCACTTACAAATCATACTTAGAATAAACAATCTAACAATCAAATTTAAACCTCTCCCCAACCAGACACCAATGTTGTTGAAACCAAAATTAACCCTCATTCTTCCATTGACGTGTAAAATTTGGTGAGCATGAAAAAAAATGAATCATGTTGTTTCCTATATTGATCCTTATCCTTTTCAAAACTACATCCATCCTCCAATTTATAGAATAGTTTAGGATTATCCTCCACATCTTTTTTTAGCTATCAAATCTAACAAAATCATTACTGTTATCCTTTTAGATAACCAAAGTATATTGGCTAACCCAATATAGTTTCTTATCAATCCCAATATATTGACAAACCTGATATAGTTCCCCATGTTTCAAATTGTATCAACCAACCTAATATAGTTCCCTATTGATCCTAATATATTGGCCAACTTGATGTAATATTTTAATTATAATGTCATTTCAACTATATCAACCAACACGTATATTGTATTTTATTTCTAGTTTAGGTTTCAATATATCAACTAACTTAATGCAATTTTTTATTTGTTTAGTTCAACATCAACTATATTAGTCAACCTAATATATTATATTTCTACACCATCTTCTAACTCTATTGTCTCTGTGAACTCAATATAGTCTATTTGTAATACTTTTGTGTCACCAATTGAATTAGATAGGCTGATATAGTTTCCTTAACCCGACTCTTTTATATCAACAATTTTGAGATTGTACACTTAATCTCACAATAAAACTCAATTAGGATTAACTTTATCTATAGCTAAACATGATCATTTTTAGAATTCATTCCCTCTTTTTTAGTCCCATCTAATTCACATTAGCCATGATGAAAAGGATCCCATAGAATTTATTTCTATTCTTCCATCTCAAATATCTTTTTGTGATATAATGAGGAATTATACACGACATGGAAACTACCTTATGCATATTTTTTTTAACAAGAACATTCCTTGACCACCACCTATGGGGAAAGAAGCTATGTTTCCTATGTCTAAGAAAAATATCTTGTAGCAATGCAAAAAGATGTATGTACATGTCGATGACACAATGAACAAATATATCTCCCTTAGATTTCCTATTATATATGATCCCCAATGAAATATTAATTTGTGTAGATGAATCTCCTTTGTTTATTAGCATCTAAATGGGTGACATATGAGTCAATCAAGCCTTGATTGATAAAGGCTCTAGAACTTGTGTCAACTCTTTGGAGTTCATTAAAACCCTAGGATATTCCAAATCCAACTTTAAGTCTACCCATAACACATGCCAATGATATAATGAAATAAAAATGCCTTTATTAGGATGTGTTTAGATTCCTATCTGTTATGTTGTGGAGCTAAAAGCTTCACCAGGATACAAACAGGAGAAGTTACAGAGGATCCAGAGTTGCGGGGTGTTGCTGATTCAGTTGCAGGAGAAACGGCGTCGGTCTGATCAGCTGACGTCGGTCAGAAAGCAAGAAGAAGCAACCGGCGTCGGTTACCAGTCGGCTGACATCGGTCATGGAGGAGCCGACGTCGGCAACCTGTGTGAGAACAGGCAGTTCGCATGACGAATTTGGGAGAGTCTATTTTTGGACTGCTAGTTTGCATGTTGAAGGCTAGTCGTAGTCTTGAGTTGCGAGTCTAATTATTGTAATTAGGTTAGTCTAATTATTGTAAGCATGAGATCTATATATGGACTCATGGGCTGTATTGTAAGTGTGTGCTAGAAAGCCATAGAGCTTTTAGAGAGAGCTAGTGTAGCTCCTCCTAGTTCCAAAGGGGTGCTGAGAGTGTTTGATCAGGGAGAGTTGAAAGGTCTGCAAGGTCAAGGAGATGATCCACCAGGGTACTGGTTGAAGAAGGGTTCTTCAGGGGTGTAGAGAGATCTACAATTGTGAGTATGGTCTATTGAATTGTAGGTTGAAGGTTCATGGGAGATCTACTTGGAGTATGGTTGTGTGCTTGGTGAACAGGCAGCGTTGTTACTGACTGGTTGGAGAGGTGAACATCAATTCTATATTGGAGTTGATTGTTGGGACTGAGAGAGAGAGGGAAGAAGGTCTTGAGGTGTGGTGAGCCTTTGAGGTGGAGGAAGAAGTGGCATCTTCCTTATTGTATTTTCTTCTGTGTCTATAATACAATTGTGTATTGTCTCTTATATCCTGTGTTGTTTCATATTTCTAGTTACTTGTCACTTCTGGTATAATTCCGTGTTTAGTTGCTAATACAAGTGGTAATCATATGTGCTCTAATTGGGGGGCATGATCCTGACAAGTGGTATCAGAACTTTTGGTTGGGTTGACTAACAGGTGGTTTCAGATCTGGTAGTGTTTTTGATTACAGGTCACTCACAGGGGTTTTCAGATTGAGTGGGAGTATAGCAATGGCAGAAGAAAGTAAGCTACAAATGAAGAAACTGAATAGCATGAATGGTCTAATTGATGGAAAGAAAGAGCAGGTGAAAAGAGATCGTTGGTTGGTAGCAGATCAACTTGTGGAAGCATATGTTGCAGGTAATATTGCACAGGATGTTCTGGATAAAGTGGAATCTTTGTTTACAGATTCTTTTGCCTCTTTCCATGTAGCCCGAAATAGAGCATCTTTTCATGGGTATGTCTTTGGAGACTTTGGAGAGATTTATTTAGGGGTTGGAGAGCCTTGTCAGATTATTGACGAAGGGGAAGTGAAGCTGAAATTGCAGGCGGATGACTCACAGTGGTTGAAGGAAGTCATGCAGGTACCAGTCTTGGAGATTAGTCTAATTTCTTCAGGAAATTTGGGTGATGAGAGATGCACTGTAACTCTCACAACGGATATACTTGAATTAGATGGTGGTAAGAAAGTAGGTATCCTTTATCTATCTACTTATATTACTGATTCACCTTTTGTTGCAGAGATGTGGCTTCATAGGCTTAGTCACATATGTAGGAGGAGAATGCAGGTTTTGAAGCAGAGGTCAGATGTCTTTGACAAGCTAAAGAACTGGAAAGCCTTGGTGTTCATGGAGGAGATGACAGACAGAGATTAGGTGAGGAGACTGAATTATTCTGAGCAGAGCAGGGTTGATTTGATTAGGATTTTGATCCATGGAGAGCTCGTGGGTAAAAAGTTATCACTCATAGACAAACACAGGCACCGGCGTCGGCTATACAATAACCAACGTCGGTAACAGGAAGACTGACGTCGGTCATGAAGGAACCGATGTCGGCAAGAGGGACACCAGTGTCGGCCAGAAAAATGACGTCGGTAGTCAGGTTCAGTACAGGGAACCGACATCGGTCGAAAATAGACTGGGAGATGGCCGAGATCGGTCACTGGTATGGATAGTGGGCAGACAGCAAGTCTCAAACGCTCATGTTGAGGTCAGAAAGGGTAAGTGAACCTCATATTCATTGTTCACCTTCTTTATATTACTTTTTTGATAGTCAAGAACCAGGGAGATGGAAGAAGCAATGCAGGTAGAGTCCAGATACAGTGGGAGCTAGGCATGGATGAGGAGTGTGAGTCCTTGGAGAAGAACCAAATAGGGATCTATTGGTAAAGTTGTCAGCTGGAAGTAAGCACTGAGAGATGGAATGGATTCCCATTTTAAAGAAGAGAGTGGATGGATACAAGAGACAGAAGGCCAAGGCATATGGTCTTGAAGAAGCTGCAGGACAGTGGTACAGGTTTTGACAGGTGGATGACTAAGCATGGCTTCAGTCAATGTCAGTGTAACTATTGTGGTTTTATCTTACTAGGTAGATGATGATTGCAACATTATCTAGTTACTGTATGTGGGTTATTTGCTAGCAGGTTTGTACATACAGGGATTTGCTGAGCTAAAGGTAAGGTTAGTTCAGAGGCGTGTCATGAAGAATTTGGAGCAGCGAAATTCTTTGGCATAAGAGACATGGAGATTTGATCTCCAGTGGGAGCTGATGTGAAGACGGTGTTGGTAGGGTTCATGATGCAGGATGCAGAATCATAAATCACACCAAGGGCTGGACAGTTCAAGCTTAGCTTGAAACAGGGTTCGAAATCACATGAGGTCTAGTGTAGACCTGAGTTTTCCCAAGCAGTGGGGGTTGTCAGAAAGTATGGAGCCAATTCGGGGAAGGAGTACTGGAGGGCAGTTCAGTGGGACTAGCAGCAGGTTTTCTTGTTATGCAGGGTCAAGTTCTTCACTACATGGGTATGTAGGTTCGGATGCGGCAGGTTACTTGAATGATAGGTGTAGCATCACGGGTTGTGTGGTGGTTGGTCTTCAAGGTTGATCTTGAAGAGGAATACAAGCCAAGGAATAATTTAGATGATGTACAGGTACAGGTACAGGTGTAGCTATTTATCTCCAAGTGGGAGATTGTTATGTTGTGGAGCTAAAAGCTTCACCAGGATGCAAACAAGAGAAGTTATGGAGGATCCAGAGTTGCGGGGTGTTGCTGATTCAGTTGCAAGAAAAATGGCGTCGGTCTGATCAGCTGACGTCGATCAGAAAGCAAGAAGAAGCAACCGACATCGGTTACCAGTCGGCCTACATCGGTCATGGAGGAGCCGACGTCGGCAGCCTGTGTGAGAACAGGCAGTTCGCATGATGAATTTGGGAGAGTCTATTTTTGGACTGCTAGTTTGCATGTTGAAGGCTAGTCGTAGTCTTGAGTTGCGAGTCTAATTATTGTAATTAGGTTAGTCTAATTATTGTAAGCATGAGATCTATATATGGACTCATGGGCTGTATTGTAAGTGTGTGGTAGAAAGCCATAGAGCTTTTAGAGAGAGCTAGTGTAGCTCCTCCTAGTTCCAAAGGGGTGTTGAGAGTGTTTGATCAGGGAGAGTTGCAAGGTCTGCAAGGTCAAAGAGCTGATCCACCGGGGTACTGGTTGAAGAAGGGTTCTTCAGGGGTGTAGAGAGATCTACAATTGTGAGTATGGTCTATTGAATTGCAGGTTGAAGGTTCATGGGAGATCTACTTGGAGTACGGTTGTGTGCTTGGTGAACTGGCATCGTTGTTACTGACTGGTTGGAGAGGTGAACATCAATTCTATATTGGAGTTGATTGTTGGGACCGAGAGAGAGAGGGAAGAAGGTCTTGAGGTGTGGCGAGTCTTTGAGGTGGAGGAAGAAGTGGCATCTTCCTTATTGTATTTTCTTCTATGTCTATAATACAATTGTGTATTGTCTCTTATATCCTGTGTTGTTTCATATTTCTAGTTACTTGTCACTTCTGGTATAATTTCGTGTTTAGTTGCTAATACAAGTGGTAATCATATGTGCTCTAATTGGGGGGCATGATCCTGACACTATCATGGTACCACCTATGATGGTCAGGGTCAAGGTCACGATCTTTAGTTTTCCTCTATCTTATAATATTCTTCTTGACTATCCTTGGATTTATCATATGAGGGATATGGTCTCTTGTACATGAAAATTCATGAAGTTTCCTTACATGGGTGCTATTTAAAAGGTACAAAGAGATATGAACCCTTGTAATTTCAAATATTTCCAAAAATGTGGTGTTTATAAAATCCCTACTCTTGAACCTTTGCCTACCATACCATTTTACGAGTACAAATGTTTTAATTATCCTATCAATTCAAATCGAGGTTATAGTGGTCACCTTAAGCTTATGGGAAACATTCCAAGAAACCTTCTTGATTATGATGATGATGATCCTATTTATATTATCTTGAGAATCAAAACATTGTATCTTCATCCTAGTATTATTTCTCATTTTTCACCTACTTTGTGACCCTGTTATTGCAAGAAGCTAACTTTTAAGTTTCCAACTTTTGTGATCATTCTTAAGAAGCCTTATTTTGATAGATATTATAGTGATAGTGGTTGAATCCCTTCATGTGGATCTCACAACTCCTAATTTTGATGAATGTTATACCTTAGATGACCTTTAATTGTTTGGCCATGTCCAAGCCAATGATGTGTAATTCCTATGTTACTGCTTATCCCTTCACCAATATTATGAGTTTTTTCAATTTAATTTAGAATTAACTTAGTTTATCTTGTTTAATCTAGTGTTCCTATTTTCTCAAATTATGATAACACCATTCCTTCTTCAACTAATATTTTTAGGTCTGATATTGCACTGATTTATACTACACATGTAGTTCCAATCATTTTTGAGCCTCTTTGGAGCATGCTTGATGATCAATTTATAAATTTGATACATATTCTAATTATTTGAACTCACTTCCTCTAGCGATGTTTCCTATGTTCATATGACTAGTTCTTACTACTTAAAATCTCGTGGATGATCAATATAGTACAATATTATTTTCTTATACTCAACATTATGATCTATTTGATGATGTTGATGATTCAAATGATTTACTTCCCAGTAGACCATGTTATGCCCCTCTTAATAGGTTAGATCCAACACCATGACCTCAAACCCTAGAGGATGAGCCTTTTTATGAGTTCCACAAGGTCTCTAGTCATTCAACTTAGGAGTGTAGAGCCTACTAGTGATTTATAGCACAAAAAATGTTGAAATGCCTAACTCCTACTATGGATAGTTGATATCCTTAATAATCTATTCCTATATGATCTTATTGTTTCCATGGGACTAATATACATTCATTGACTACCTTCTAACCTCTTCGATAATATTTGGATATAATTCATCTCAAGGAAGTTTATTTTCCTCTTTAGTCAAACATGCCACCTCATAAGATAACACCTAATTATATCCCATAAAAATGACAAGTGTAATATATTTGACATAGTGTTTTACACATTCTACATATAAGTGTAGAGATATTTAATAGCATTTTAGATATTTTCTAAGGCCCACACCTCAAGATACTTAGAAGCATTCATATGGTCCATAGAGGATAGAGGAACAACCTCCCCTATAGCTATAACTACCTCTTAGACTAGAATATGTGTTTTAAATTGATTCCCAAATTACATATAATCTTCATTGCATATGTTATTCTCATCAAGAGGCTCCACATCCTCCTACTTCTAGTGTGCCCTCTTATTTTTGGGATATCGACTATAAGGTAGTCCATGTATGACTCTTAGAAAAGGTATATGAGACTATGATTACAATTAGACATTAGTTATAATAAGACTTAATAGATGTAATCAATGATGTGTTGATGCATAAAAAGAGGCCGAACTTCCAAAGGCCATAAATTTTGATCCATAGCTCCATTTGAGCCCATATTTACACTAAAATAACCATCTCAAAAAGTTCAATGTAACCATAACCTGATGTTTCAATTATGATACATTTTAAATATTTTTTGGAGGTTATACGTGATCATATGAGGGTCTATAACAACAATTTAATATTATTTTCATTTTTTTTTCTAAATTTAGAAATTATCTATTTTTGTAATCGGACCTAAACTTCATTTGAAATTCGTATGATAGGTTAATTTTAGTGTTTAGTTTATTTTTAAATATTTTTAGATCTACGCACACTTTCATGTGGAACTTATTAAAAATAACAATTGTTAAAAATAGTAGGTTGAGTGTTATTTATTTTTAGAGTTCTAAATTTTACATGTCAACTCCAATTCCAAGTTGAGGCCTATTTATGCATGGTTTTAAATTATTTTAGCATTCAATACTAATCAATACTGGTTATTGTTCATAATCTTGGCCTATTGGATTTTTATTTGTATTGATAGTACTCGGGTTCATTATCTGTGTAGAGATATTGCATGTCATTTGTGAGTAATTATTTTAGTATTTCATTTACTTCAGATTTGTCACATGATTTGATCTCATAATATTATTTTAGCATATGTGATGCTCATTGTTCATATCTTTCTCATACCATGATCTTTACTTTCAACACTTTTTTTGAACATATTCTTTACTTTACATATTTTTATCACATCTTTTAGTCAGCCATTGTTGTCTTTGAGACTCTTTGGTAAATTTTATTTTCATCTTATTTTGGGATGATTTAAATTCATCCTTAATTTCCCTTTTATATCTTCAATAACACCTTTACGTTTTATTTTTCAACATTGTAACTTCCCCCTCTTTTGGGATGATTTATAGTTGGCCTTAGTTTCCCCTATGGATCTTCAATAACAACTTAAACTTTTATTTTTAAATATTTTATGTCATATCTTATTCGGCCTTAGTTTCTTTGTCATCATTCAATATATTTTTACTTCCCCTCTTTTGGATGACTCCTCTTATCAATGCTTATGCTATACCCTTTGTAGGTTATTATGTATTCTCTAATGACATGATTACCACATTTCATAGAGTTTGCCTTCATTGGGTTTCCATTTATATGATTTTAATTACATTTCCATGTATTTACAAATCCCCCCCTTTTTTTCAGTCACTCTTGAAGCAAAAATCTCCCTTATTGTGCTTAAATACTAGCATATTCTCATTGCGTAGATATATTGCATGTCATTTGTGAGCAGTTATTTTAATATTTTGTTTACTTCACATTTGTCACATGATTTTATCTCATAATATTATATTTACCATACATGATGCTCTCATTGATCATATATTTCTCGTACCATGATCTTTACTTTTGGCACTTTTTTTTAGCATATTCTTTATATTACATATTTTTATTGCATATTTCATTTGATCATTATTTTCTTCAAGACTTCTCAATAATTTTATCTTCCTCATTTTGGGATGATTTAAAATAAGCTTTAGTTTACCTAGTGCATCTTAAATAACACCTTTAGGTGTTATTTTTTCATAAGTTTAACTTCCCCCTCTTTTGGGATGATTTATAGATGGCCTTAGTTTCCTCTATGGATCTTGGATATCACCTTCAACTTTCAATTTTTAAAATTTTATAGAATATTTCAATTAGTGTTAGTTTCTTTGTGATTCTTCTATATCTTTTTACTTCTCCCTCTTTTCGATGACTCTTCTTATCAATTCTTGTACTAGACCCTTTGTAAGTTAGTATGGATTCTCTAGTGACATGATCACAACATTTCATAGAGTTTCCATTCTTTAGGTTTTCATTTCTATAATTTGAATTAAATTTCCATGTATTTATAGATCCCATTTTTTCTCATTCACTCATGAAGTAAAACTCTCCCTTGTTGTGCTAAAATACTAGCATATTCTCATTGTACCACCTTCCACACATGGATGGATCTTCTTCGATCCCCACTTTTCCATCTCCTTCAATTGAGGACACTTGGATTGGTTTGAACATTAAAATATTTTCCTAAATTTAAAGTCTAAGAATATTTAAACATCTTGGTTTTTAGTTTTCCTCTCTAATAACTAAGTGTAGGATCTCTTGCGTTATCATTTTAACACACATTATTGGTTTTTATTGAATTCATATGGATGAGGAAAATAGAAAACTCCAATAGGGTTACAATTCATATCACAATAAAAGGCAATTTTAAAAGGAAAATTATATGTTAAAATTCAGATCAAACCAACATACATGATCTTAATCATGGTACACCTCTTATTGTAGTTGAATCTAAAACTCCACAGTTGGACTCATGAAAGATACAAGGTCTATTGGGTGTAGTTGGCCAGTAAATTGGGTTAGGATTTCTCATTATATCATTACATATTAAATTCTAGTGCCACCTACTTTCTCACATAAGTACCCAATCTTCATAGTACAATGATGGCTCTGTAAGGGTCTTTGAGGACTAGGGATCATTTTGTGGGAAGGTGAGATCCATTCTAATTTGTAATTTAATTATTAAATCAATATTATGATTGCTTGGTAGGGGTTATCTAGGTCCTTGATGTCGATAAATCTTAGCCTTTCCTACTTGACTAGAGTGTCTCAATTCTGCTAAAGACTTCTACATCACTTTTATGGTGCCTCATTTCATTATATTTCTAGATATCCCATTAATGGATATTGATTTTATATAATTGAATCCCTATTCTTTCTATTCCCATTTTCTATCTATTTGATTCAAATTTGACTCATAGCCTTTTGTTACAATGCCTATTAGATTTTTCGTTTGTGAGTTGCATTGTAAGACCTCAAGGAAAACAACCAGACCTTCCTAAATAATTTCCATCACCATTAATTTACACATAATATACATCATCATCATCATCATGTCTCTAGATGGCCATGTTTTCTTACACATTATTTCAGAAAAAGCATTGATTTCAAGTTTCCAGTTATTAATGTCTTTGGTTCCCTTTTCACATGTTCTTGTTTCATTATAATGTTCACTTATCTTACATTGGATGTAATTTTAGTCACTTTTATTTTCCCATTTGTAAAATATGAGTTTACACTTATCTAATATTGGATGACACTTTAAATACAATCATTTTATATCCTTGTTTGATTATCTTTCACATTTTACGTTAGATATCTCGTTTTATAGTTTCATTTGCATCCTATGTTTTTCTTTCTCTTTCATATCAATGTCATTAACATTTTTTTTCTTATAATGCTTTATATATCTTACGTTTTTCATTAATATTTTCATATTACTTACATTTGGTATGTTTTACATTTATTTATTCATTATATTTATTTACATCTTTTGTTTATTTATTTTTATATCTTCTTAGTTTAAGATGTCATTTTTAAAACTTTCATTTTTGTTCTTGTAGACCATGTATTTTCTCACATTTTCTAGAAAATAATAAAACATACATTAATTAGTAATTTTTTTTATAGCATGATATTACAACCATAATACATGTTATAATGACAAACCATAAGTACAAGTCCATGTAGAAAATTTACACACATTTGAATATGGAAATATACTAGACGATTATGACATGTATAATACAAGGCATACATAGGAGAATCCCATTAAAGGGATAATTGGTTAGAAGGAACATAATCTATTGTACATTACTTCTTGATGTTTGCTCGATTTATTATTTATTTTACTCTTTTATCTTGACATACATGTACATATTGTTTTACATTGATCATTCTTCTAGCCATTGGATTTTATTTCACTTGGTCCTTGCATTTTGATTATTTATATTAATCCATAAATCCATGACATATATCCTAAATTGGCATATCATTTATAATAACTTAAATCCAGTGCACTTTATTTTGTAGCATATCACTTTCTCACCCTTAGATATTGAATATGGCTTGCATTCCACTTACACAATCATATAAATATTTCATAAGCATAAAATGTTCATGCCCTATTGGAGGCATACTTACATTTATATCCACATAATCCTTTGTGTTAGGTATATTTTTTGCTTCCACTTTATCTACTTTGCCGTGATATAATATCTAACAAACATTATGTCTTGACACATGCTATAGATTGTCTAGATCCCTCCCATTCTTCTATTTTCAAATCATTTCTACTTGTTCTTTTTCTTGTATCAATGTATATTCAACTTATAATAAAATAAAAATGTGAAAACATTCGAATATCCAAAAAATAAAACACACATAATTATTCCAAACAGATTGTGTAGGAGAGCCCAATACCGCAACTCATTCCATGGATTAATTTCACAATCCTAAAATGAGAGGAATTTATCCCATTAATCTCCTTGGGGCGTGCATATACCACACATCAACACTCTCCTTTTTCCTTATCATGTTTTAATCTACTTAAATTCTTAGTGTTCTTCATAATTATTATTCTTATACTATTTTTTTGTTTCCATGATCCCTGTCATGCATCCACTGTGATTGTGCCTCCACTATATGACTGTTATCCATAACATGAAAATATTTTGGGAATATATTGGTAGAAGACATCACCATTTATGATCTTCATTGCTAGATACTTTTCCATATTCCATGTTTTTATGTTACTACTTAGCCTTTATCATGGGGAAACATTTCCTTGATGCATATTTTTACAAGTTATAATTGCAAACTATGTCATGTGAAACAATATCATTTCTATATTCCAATGGTATTACTAACTTATTTTGAGATATGACTTTCACTGATTCATTCCACATCACAAAAGGGCATTGTATGTATATTACATACTAGTTGTCATATGGGCATGATTTCCTTCAATCGTACGATGGAAAGAAGGGGCCTTCTATTGTAGAATGGGGAGAAAGGCCATGCAGATGAGAATATTCCATGTTGTGGGCTTGAAGGTCTGTCACTAGAATAATATAGGGTTTAAGCTTCAATTATCAATAACCCGTGACTCAATTTTTCAAATTTATTAAGAAGTGGAGCCCATCACTCGATAAAATATAGGGTTTAAACCACACTCCATCTTCTATCTCCATTGGTGGTATGCCACATTGATGTGACTTCTGCTGTATATTGAGAATAAAGAAGGTATCATGTTATAGTTATTGTCACATTCAACATTTACTATTTTTAGCTCATCCATATCTTTTTGGGAATATGGGTTTTAAAGTTCAGAGACACATTGTCTTAGTTTCTAGAATCTCAAGTCAGGAATATCATATATTTAGTTCGCTTTATATGTTATACTTTGAAATGAAATCTTAAACACCTAATTAGTACACATCTCAAAGTGGAGAAAAATATAATCACTTAAAATAATCTCATGGAACTTATAAATTTATATTTATTTTTGTAGTTATCTATGTCTAGCTAATTTGGGTAAATTCAAGTGATATTGAATAGTCTAATGCTAACTTACAAAGCTTGTAGCATCATTTGCACATCCCTCAGAAAACCTTCATATGATATTTTTGTACTCCCTATTTTCATGTTAAGAGCATCCATATTACATTGGAAGCCTACCAAGAGTGTTCGCAAGGGTCTTGTAAGATTTTGCTTCTTCTCGACGATGGAAATTGGCATACATACTGATATTATTAAATTTGAATTCAAAATCAATTAAAAATAGGTAAGTGTTGTATTTTAATTAATTGTCAACTACACATCTAAAATTTAATATATTCATGATACATGAAAAACATTTTTTTTGCAAAAGTTTTCAATGATTTCATTGTTCTACTACATGAAATCTCTTTATTAAAATGTTAATGTTAGTTGGTAAAAAGTAGCTTCAAACCCTAATTTATAACCCCAAATAATATTTTCCTTGATATTCTAGGTTACCAAGACTCGGCATATTTGCATAAGCCCAAGAGCCGCCACATGAAAATTAAGGGAAAGAAAGTGAAGAGTAGAAATAACCAAACAAACTCAGAGATACAGATTTTTTGTTTATAATCGTGTAACTAAGAGTGATTTTATGTTTTTTACATTTATTAGTAGCTCTTTATATCCTTCTCTGATTAACTCTAAATTTATAAACAACATTACTAATAATATTAAATATATGTTTCTAAATTCAAATTTTGATGGCATATATTTTACAACATTTTAAAATATACCATTTCTATCAGAATATATTACTTACATATATATTCCATTTACAAATTAGACATCACTTAAATAAATATAATCCATTTATTTGCAAATTACAAAGATACGGCGAACTACAAATTGGAAGAAGCTTTATTTTTCATTTATAGAGAATCTGTAATCAGTTTAATAAAAGTTGATAAATTTGTTGGAAGACACGCAGTTTGTGAAAGGAAAGGAGATATTTCTGCCACGTATATATGGCGAGTATCTATAAAGACTAGACGTTAAAAGAGAGTTTGATATGGTATGATAGTTCTACACTTTATTATGTCACCATCAATAATCTGAAATTTCTGAACTTAAATATTTAACACATAAGGAGTCACATGAGCAGATAAGATGACTTTTCCAGACCTCTCTGCCCAATGATTGCCCTCGCATTTAGATATTTATGCATGAATCCCACAACCTTACCCTTACCCTGGTTGAGGGGTCCCTTATCCCACATTCATTGAACCTGGTAAATAAACATAATATTCGTCCAAATTCAATGCATCCATCTCATCTTTTACATATTTTTGTCGCTTTCAAAGGCTATATAACAACCAAGTTGTGATTTACATGCAGGAAGCCACCTGACTATGTATGTTCTTGTCTGCCTGAGTTTCCCCAGCTGCTTCAGGCAACAACACATTTTCTGTGAAATGTGAGTAGATTTGCTGAAGAGTTTGGGGGAACTTTGGCAGTCACTGAACACTTTGAAGTTTGCTTATACGGAATCCTCTTCTTCATTGAAAGCTTCAATTCACAAACTAATATTCATATATAAATATATATTAATTAGCATTTGATGTTTACGTATCTGTGATTTTGTAGTATGCAGTAGTTGCAGTTGCATTTCATGTGTTTTCGGGAAAAACAGTGTCAGATATCGAGGTATTTGGATCCTCACAAATTATCCTTCCGAATGATCAATTCTGTTTTTATTTGGGCAAGCAAGTAATTAATTATCTTTATATTTTGGAATTTAACATTGTTGGATATAGTATTTATTATGAAGCAATTTTGAGACGCAGGTTGAAGTTATTTCTATTTCACATTTTCTAGCTATTCACAATTTTGTTCCAATATTAAAATCATAATAAATTAGTGAAATATTTAAGACATTACTTAGATTCTAATTAGGATTTGCGAAGACTGTATAAATGGTAATGGCAATAGCACACTTCTTTGTTGGAATGTTCAAATTCAAAATTTAGAGTCAATTTTACAATAGAAAATAAATGAAATAATAATATTTTATTTATATTTTTTTTACTTATTTAATTATTATAATTAATTAAAAATCAAAACCAATTTATTTATAATATGTGATTTTTTAAGTCTTTGAAATATTTTTCAATTGACATTTCAAATATTTAATTATACATATAAACTTCATATTTAAATGAATATATAATAATTTATATTAAAATAAATTTATTATAATATTAATAGTTTAATATTTTAATATTATTAATTTAAAATTATAAATATTTAATTTATAAAATTTATTTATTAAAATTGTCTTAATTTTTAATATGAGATAAGATTATGCAATGTAAATAGAGTTTCTTGAATTATTTTAAAATGTATTTTATATACTTACTAATAAAAATAAATGCAATGTGTAATAGAAATAAATTCATCTATGTGAAATTATATCATATTTATTCTTAAACAATGCATATAAGAGTAATGAATTTTAAGATTTATTTGCATAAATAGTTTAATATAAATATAATAAATAGAAAGAGAAGAATATAAAATTTCATGTAAATTTATAAATAATTTTGAAAAAAATATGGTGCTTAGTGTTTTCATACAATGAAGCAAGTAAAATCCCAAAAAAATAAATAAAGTGAAGACAAGTTACTCTCCAAAATTGTCAAGACACTTTGAAAAGAGTAGTAATGTTTAGACCATGTTTCTAGGACCATGAGGTTTGGGCAATGTTTTTATAAACATGAGGTCAGTTCTGGTATAATAAATATAAGAAAATGCCAATTTTATGACCATGTTCAACGAATACATGAATTTGAAAATACATGCTCACTTTTCTAACATTTTGCATGGATATTTAGGAAAAGAGTCTTCTTCTTCAAAACCCTACTAAGGCCCAATCAAATTTATAATACATAAAAAATAATGGGAGTCTATTTCGAGGTATGTGTTTTATTTTTCGCTATTAGTATTAGGCATTTATAATGTTTGAATAATTTTGAAAATGAAACACCAAATACAATACATGTTCAACTAAAAAACCTAATAAATACATAGTCTATTCTATATAAGTTTTATGCTATAATGAATGCATGATCTATAAATAGATTATATGATTACTTTTATGTCCTCTATGCATTTGTGTAGAGGTGTAAATGCCAACTTCTCTAATTCCAATAAGATTATGAATGGAAAAAGTTAAAAAATTCGGAATACATGACACGCAATATCTAAAATAAAGGTCATGAGGGCCCACCCAACATTATAAAATATAGGTTTTTGAGGCCTCAAACTATACACTTTACCATTTTGAAAAAAATATAGAAACCCTAAGAAATAAAAGTAGGCTAGAGAGAATGAAAATAAATGAAGAAGAGGAAGGTGAGAAACAAATTGAAACATAGGGACACACTAATACATTCAGTACAAATTGTGTCATCATTTTTGTTAGATTTCTATCAAAAATAAATATTTTAGCATGTTTAGAGTAGTGAAATTCTAAAGTTTTTGCATCAAGTTTGGTGATACAAATTTGGCACAAGGTCAATACGATTAAGAAATTTTTGCTATGTTGACTTTGTTTTGGGTTTGCATGACAAAAAGGTAGCAAAATTTTGAGTTCTTGCACTTTTTTGAATACTTTGAGGTTGTAACTCTGATGTTAATAAATACTAATAAATGAATTATATGTATTTATGTATTTATGTATGTATGTTTATAATTATAATTATCAAAATATATATTCTTTTATTTTTTAAATATATATATCGTATGTGTATACATAAAACTATTGTACATTTGAACATCCAAAAGTCAGATTCTATAATTGAACAATTATTAAGATATATTTAAACCAACTAATTTCTCATTTATAATAGCATAATTTTATATTGAGTGAAATTAATATAATATCACTTCCAAAATATTAAAAATACGGCTCAAACGTAAATCGTAGATACCATGGCCCCAATCATCTTCTATCATAACATCATACTCAAATTCATGTGAGGTAATTTATAGATCAATGTGTTTTTCATCACACATAAAGTACTCTTGAAATAATCAAAATCCTCCTCATCATCATCTTATAATTTAAAATCTTTAACTAAAACAAATAATCTTTGAATTTAAAAAGACATAATTAAATAATTATATAAATTCTTCTGAAAATTATAATGTAAATAGATAATTTCAAGTGTAAATTAAATATGATCTACATCATAGTTCTTCTTGACTAATTAAACAATAACTCTTTTCTTATTAAATATCCCAAAGAATAGTCCCACTTATTAAATTCTTGTGTCCCATTCTAGAGATTTTAACTATTTGTGTACTATTGTTATGGTATTACAGTCACAATGTCTATCTCATAATAAAATTTATCTAATATTTATGATTTGTAAAAAAAATTATAAAAAAATATATTATATAAACTTATAAAGTTTTGTAAAAAAAATGTAAATTCTTAAAAATTAGTGTGCAGCTTCATTCATGTTCAATTTTCTTGAAAGATAAATCTCTAAGATCCTGTAATTCAATTTTACTTTGTATATTTTATGTTGGCTAATCTAACTCTATATTTATTGAAAAATTAAAATTAAAATTAAAATAATAATAAAATATAAATAATGAACAAATTTATTTATATATATATATATATATATATATATATATATAATAACCAATCTTATTTTTATCCCACTTGAACCAATCATAGAATAATTTAGATCAAGTGAGTACATTTAAACTAAGAGGTTGAAGTATTCTCCCATCCTTTATATTTTCCGTACAAACTTATAAATTATAAATTTTAAGAAATATTAAAATAGATTATAAAATAATAAAATAAAAATATGTAATGTATAATCTTACCCTCATATGCTTTTTCATCTTTTTAAGTCCATTTGTTATAGTGTTCAATATCTTTATGTTAAAATAAGAATTTTTGAACTATTTTTTTTAGTTTTTGTTGGAGAGCCAAATTTTTAACACTATTAACATATATTTCTACTCAAAGCATTAATTTTTGAAAAATATTATTATTTTAGAAACCAGTTTTTTATTTCCCCCCAAAAATAAATAAAAACCAAATAAATAGTAGTGAAAAATATAATGTACATAAATTAAACTTTATAAAAGAACAAATACATAAAATATAATAATTAAAACCAATTAAATTAAAATACTCAATAAAAGAAAGTAAAATTGTCTTAAAATGTAACTCACTTTTAGTGAGCCAAATACTTAGTGTCTATTCTACTCAAGTGTAAGAAAAAATGCTTGATCCTCATTAGATTTTGGATAAACTCATCAAAGATAAATGGGAGACATCTTACCATATCTGTTCACACATAGTATGAGTGCAATCATGAAGATAGACTAAGATGAGATATGAAGGATGTATATTTTCAATGAAAAATAATTGTTAGAAATTAATCAATTAAACATAATTCAATTTACAAATGAGATGTGGGTGAATTGGTAAAGTGGTTTGGTTGTTTCAAGTTCCATTCAAGTTTAAATTTTACTAAATTATATGAGGTTGGATGTGGGAATTGTTAGTATTCTTAGGTCAATTATGACCATTGTAAGTATTCGTGAGTCAGTTGTAACCATTTGTTGGTATTCTTGGGCCGGTTGTGGTTGTTGTTGGTATATCTAGTATATGTGGTAGATATTGCCTAGGGGATCTGATCCCTCAATTATATTCCAAATTGATTCATAGTTTCGATCGAAAATGAATACTAATAAAATAATAATAATAATTCAATTTAGAAAGAACACCAAAAAATATATCTTTGCAATAAATCCATAAAAGTAGATAAAATATGTTATCTCATCCCAATATGTTGCTTTGTCTCATCCTTCCATATATCAATATATTTAGTAGACTTATTATAAAAAACACAGGAATTGTTTTATAAATTAAAAATATTGGAAATTCAGAATATAAATGATATTAAAAACCAATTAATTTTTTTATGTCATATTATTTATGGAAATATTATTCTAATTAATTATAATAATTTAACTTAAAAAACTAAATAAAAAATATACATTTGCAAATAATGTAGGAGCATGCCATGTACAAGCCATAACATTTTATGAGGATAATCATTTGAGATCCATTTCTAAATGATCAACTCAAAACATATGTAGGCATAATCCACACTAGTTGTTTAGTGATCATTTTAACAAAGTTTACAGATGAAATCAATTATCTATAATCCATTTAAAAAAAAAATGTTTCTATATTTTTAAAATTTTGAAAATGTAATATTTTTGTAACCATGTATAAATTTGAGTTATAAGTTACTCTTAAGTTTTATCTATAAATTTAAAGAATAAGGGACATTTATTTTGTCCATCTGAATTTGTATCAAAAGTTATTAAAAATAGTAACTACGAAAATTAGTAAGTTAACTTTAAGAAGTTTTGTTTCCTTTATTATATTTTTAGTTATGTATGACAATTCTAATTTAGAGCCATGATTTAATTAAAATAATTGTATGTATTTTTTTAATAAATTATGAAGAATTAGAATAATATTTATCTTCTACACAATAATTGTTCATGTAATTGTGTGTGATTCAGCTCTATTGTACTTATATTTATCATTTGGTATCAGAGTGAGGTTCAACTCTAGGTATAAAACTCAAAGTAATATTTTGTGTGAATAATTATTTAATTTTAACTATATTTTTGCAAAAAATTATGTTTTGAAGGATAATTTTAAGCAATATGCAAAGAGGACGAGAAGGCTATGCATAAAAGGACATGAATGCAACAAATGCAGAGGAAAGTGGAAGATCTCACTATAATTATTACACATTAGAGACAAAGGAAAGAAGGAGATGACATATAGGAATACATAGATTAGAAGTAATAAATTCAATAAGAGGAGGAATAACAAGAGTAGCCACATTTAACTAGAGAAAGGATGGTCAGGGAGATCAAAGTAAGGAATGAAGGAATATAAGTGGGTGTTTAAGAATATGGTGGAAGTATAAAATTAGATGAATTGGTAAACTGGTTGAATAGTATGGATACTATTTTTTAATAAAAGAGTATGGTAGAGCAGAAGAAATTAAAAATTGCATGCAAAAAATTTAAAGTTCATGCAACGATATGGTGGGAACACTTATATAAATAAAGACAAAGGAAGGGTAAGGATAAGATAAAGACCTAAAGTAATATGGAGAATAATTTGAGAGATAATTTCCTCCATGTGGATTATTCTCAAACTTGTTATAAAATAATTTACAACTTAAGGCAAAAGGAGCATAATGCACAAAACTACACATGAATTTTAGAAGTTATTCATTTAAGTGGAGTATGATGAAATAGAGGAAAAAATAGCTATAAGGTATGCAATGGTTTAAAATTTTATATTTCATATGAATTAGGCATGTATAAGATTAGTAGCATAGACTACAACTATCAATTAAATTTGATTGTAGAAGGAAAGAAAAATATATAGCAGTTCTAGAGATCAACCAGGTGTAAGAGAGGAAAATCATCCCCATTAAGAGGATATAGTGGGTTTAATACCCCAAAAAGAGAATCATCTCATGGGGTGGATAAACAAGAAGATACTATAAAATGGATTAGAAAGCAGAAGAGACAGAGGATATGATTATTAGAGTTGTATTAATTCATCTTCGCATATTATTGTTTTATTTGTTAAATTGTTGTACCATGACTTTATTCCAGGGTATTTGTTATTCCTCCTTCCTATATTTTAAAAGGTTGTTTGGATATCTATGTGGCTATATCATAGTCTATGTAATATTTCATATCTAGCTGAATATATTTTTATTCATTTTCTACATTTTGTAACAAAGGGAATTGATCTTTGAAATGAATGGAGAAAAAGTAAAAGATTTTCTATGATGTGTTACAAACATGAGGGCTTTGTTCCAATCATTGTGTGAGCAAATGACCGATGCCTCTCTTATACCCGTAGTCTTGAGAGCACTGCCACCTTCCTATAGGATATTCGTGACTACTTTGATTTTATCATAATAGAAACCATGTTTTGATAGGTTGATAAACATGTTACAATAAGAAGAGTCTATGCATACAGAAGAAGAATCATAAGAACATGCTCTCACCTCTCATCAACATAAAGGGAAGAGACAGATCAAGTCTTCTAAATCAAAGTAAGGTCATTAACATAATTTTCAAGGGAATAAACAATAGAAAGTTTGCATTATTTATGGAAAGAAAGGCCATGACCTAAAGGAATGTTGGTATAACTCATTCACACAGGTCTCCTCAAGCACCAAGAAGCCTGGAATAACCCACAATCATCACATACATAAAAAGAACAAAGTCAGAAGAAAGGTAATTGTAATAATAAATCCAATCAACAAGGAAATATTAATGAACAAGAAGATACTCACTTTGATGAGGACTCTCTCTACAGCTCTCAATCTCATGAAGACTCAACATCACAAAGTTCTATCTTGTATGTCGACTCAGGTGAAACTTGACACATGAATGTAAGATAAGATTGGTTCTATAGTATGAATGAGACTTATATGAAAAATCATGTTTCTTTTGGTGATGATTCATCTTATCATGTTCAAGGCATTGTGAACATATCCAAGTTACCACTTGGACAAAATGCTTACAAGATTTCTGATGTCTTATATGTTCCCAAACTCACCAAGAATCTATTATCTATTAGTCAGTTACTTGAGCACAACCTAAGGGTTGATTTTGACAATAAAGGTGGAAAAAAAATGTGTCTGATTAAAGATAAGTAGAAACACTCAAAATTAATTGAATGATCCTTAGGAGTTGGGAAAATGTTCCAACTTGATTTTGTTCAATCGAATAATTAGGCACTTATAGCTAAGGATTCAAACTCAAGAAATTTATGGCATCATAGATATGGCCATGTCAGTTTTGGATACCTAAAATCACTAATCCATTATAACATGGTTCATGGAATTCCTCCATTAAAGAAAAATATAGACCTTTACCCTGGATGTCTCATCAACAAATAACTTCAGACATTTTTTGGTCAAAGTTCTTTAAGAGAATCTAGAAAGCCAGATCTGGTGCATATAGATCTATGTGGACCAATGAGATTTAGTCACTATGTATTTCAATATTTCATGTTCTTTATTGATGCCTACTCACATAAAATGTAGGTATACTATTTAAGGACTAAAAAACAAGCCTTCAATACTTTCAAAAAATTCAAAGTAGCAGTGGAAACTAGAACTAATAGTAAAGTAGGATCTTCACTCCAATTGAGGGGAAGAATACACCAGTAATACATTTTCCATTTATTTGAAAGAACATGAAATTCACCAATAAATGACTCCACTATACACTCCTCATTAGAATGGTGTTTTAGAAAGATGAAATCCTAATATCATGGAAATGGTATGTTGTATGATTGAAGATTCATGTTTGGCACATGCAAATTGGGTGGAATCAGTGAAAATAATAGTTTAATTATTGAACAAGTCACCCAATACAATGCTTGATAATATGACTCCACATGAATCCTGGACATGTCATAAACCTTCCATTGATCATCTTAGAATTTTTGGATGTAAGGCTTATATTCATGTTCCTAAAAAAAAAGAGAAATAAACTAGATAATAAATCCATGAATTACATCTTCTTAGGATACAGTGACGAGTCATTAGCCTACAAACTTATGGATCCTAAAATAAGGAAAATATACATGAGCAAAGATATAGAATTTGATGAAAATGGTAAAACTAGTTTTCCTTCCAAAAACTCAACTGATTTAGTAGTCAAACCTCTAGACAATTTAGAAGGTCATGATAACATTAATGGTAATATTGATGATGGAGATGATTAGTATGATAATGTAGATCCACCCACAAGAATAGTGCAACATATGAATAAATGATATACATGTACATTAATAGATGATAAATTGGGTAAAGTTCCAAACACATCAACTACTAGACCAAGAACTCACAACATGACTCCAAATGAGGTTAATCTATCCCTAATGAGTACAATTTTAGAAACAATAGATCCCTCTATAATTTAAGAAGACCTAGAGTCTAAACCTTGGAAATATGCCATGAATTCATAATTTTAATCACTGATGAAACATAAAACATGGTAGCTTGAAGATCTTCCTCAAGGAAGAAGCCAATTGGCTATAAATTGGTCTTCAAAACTAAATATAAAATAGATGGCAGTATTGACAAGCATAAGGCATAACTCGAATAAAAAGGGTATGCATAAAAGTAAGGCATAGATTATGAGGATAAATTTTCTCCTATAGCCAAGATCAAGATTATCAAAATGATATTTGATCTAGTTGCATAGTTTGTATGGAGGATTCACCAAATGGACGTAAAGAATGCCTTTCTCAATGGGGATATACAAGAGCAATTTTACATGATATATCCAAAAGGTTTTGTCTCACCTATTAATGAAAGAAAAGTATGTAAAATCATTAAATCTACATATGGTCTTAAATAGGCTCCCCAATCCTGGTACATAAAAGTTGTTGGGCATCTCATTTAACATCAATTCTAGAGGAATCCCTATGATCCAAATCTCTACTTTAAATAGAAAGGAGGAGAGTTTATGATAGTTGTTGTGTATGTTGATGATCTAGTCATCATTGGTAGTTCAATGAAGATGATTGATGTAACCAAGAAATATCTTAATCAATCATTCGACATGATAGATCCCAAGCTTCTACACTATTATATTAGAATATAAGTATGGAAAAAGTAACATCACATGTTTGTGTCCCAGATGAAATATGCCAAGGCAATGATTTAGAAATTTTGGATGAAAGATAGTAATCCAATTACTACACCTATAGAAACAAGGATTCAATTGTTTTGTATAGATCCATCACCGTAATTCAATACAACTCTCTATCGATAATTAAGTGGGAATATTATTTACTTGACATATACTAGGCCAAACATCAACTATGCTATCATATATCTCTCATGATTCATGCAGAAGCCAAAGATGTCTCACTAGAAAGCAACATAGTGGATGATATTGAGATATATCAAGGGTATAATGGACTTTGGCCTAGAGTATAATAATAATGATAATTTATTCTTGATAGGATATTCACACTCAGATCATGTAGAAAATATTGATGATAGAAAATCCACTTATAGATATGTATTATTTTTTTGATGTGGTCTTATATCTTAGGGGATCAAGAAACAAAACTTTGTTTCTCCATCTTCCACTAAAGTAGAATATCATGCTACAAGAGGAGTTGTCTATGAAGTGATATGGTTATGTTGTATACTAGAAGGATTGGGATTACCACAAAATAAATCTACCACCCTATATTATGATAATGAGGGTGTTCTCAAACTTGTTCAAAATCTAGTGTTTAATGAACACACAAAGAACATTGAGGTTCAAGTTCATTTCATATGTGAATAAGTACAACAAAATAACATCCAACTCCAATATTGAATGATTGAAGAACAACATGTAAATGCCTTAACCAAGTCACTTGCACGTGACAAATTTGAGGCATTTAGATATATAATAGCCTATGTGATATTTCATATCTAGCCATATATATTTCTATTTGTGATCTACAATGATGGTGGTATAGGTTGGAATACTCCACAAATACCTCATATTTTCTACAGATGCAATGAAAATGGGAACAAAGTATTTAAGTGTCTAAATTATCATGCACAAGAAAGGAGGAAAGAAAATCAACCAAGGATGACATTGGTTTATGCCAAGGCAAAAAAAAAATCTAAATGTGGAAACAAATGTAGGATAGAACCTTAAGATGATAAGATCAATTATTTTTCCAAGGAAAGAGTAGGTGTAGGAGAAATATGGCAGTGACTCATGGCTACGTAAAAATATTTTTTGAACTGGGTGAACTTTAATAGTAAAGGTACATAAAGTTATTATTGATGGTAGAAGTTTTAAAAATATGGTTTGGAATATGAAATTAATCCTTACACTTACCATTTTCATGGTTGAAAAAGGAAATAAAGTTATTATTGACAAGAAGTGTTCAATGGAGACTAATATGGTGTGTTGTTATCCCAATCGATGCATGCCATGTGTTGTTGGGAAGACCATGGAAATATGATAAGAAATGATCCATGATAGATAAAATAACATTTAATTTTTAAAAGGATGGTTCAAAGGTAGTTCTATTACCTCTTAAGGATGAAGGGAAGTTATAAATCATGTTTTCTATAAAAGAAAATATGATTCCTTTATGTACTAATGGAAAATAAAGAAAAAGTAAAGAAATGTATATACTAACAAAAACAGAAAAAGTGGAGGAAGAATATGTTGATGTCATACCTTATTATTTCCTAGATAGTTTACCACCAAAGAAATATCTTCAAAATCACATTGATTTAATTACAAGATCAACTATAGCCAATCAAGTAGCTTCAGGATGAGCCCAATAGAACATGTAGAGTTGAATAGGAAGGTGAATGAATTAGTGAGAAAGGGTGTAGTGAGGGAGAGCATGATTCAATGTGAAACCCCTATATTTATAACTACAATAAGGATGTAAAGTGGAGAATATGTGTAGATAGTAGTGGGAAAAAATGAATATCACCATTAAATACATATTTCCTATAACCTTCCTAGATGACATGATGGATGTACTTTCAGGAGCTACATACTTTACTAAAATCTATCTATGAAATAGTTACTACCAAATTCAGATTTTAGAAGGAAATGATTGGAAGACAATGTTCAAGACTAGGAATGGCTTATATGAGTCAGTGGGGATTCCATTCATATTTTCCAATACACCCAACACGTTTATGAGGATGATGAAAATCATGGTATGGGATTACAATGGTAAGCATGTAGTATTTTATTTTGATATCAGTAAGAGTAAATAAGATAAACTAAATCATTTGAGAATGGTATTAAAAATGTTGATAAATGGAAATATCTAGTCAAAATTGAAGTACAATTTTATGTAGAAGAGTTTGGAATTTTTGGGAATTTTCATTTCAAAATATGGTGTAAGAATGGTTGAAAAAAATATAAAAGAATTTTTTTAGTGGCCTACTCTAAGAAGCATATTTTAGATGAGAAGTTTCCATAATTTAGTAATTTTTTTTACATAAATTTCAATTTTATTAAGATTTTTTGTAGTATTTTTTCTCCAATAACTTATTACATAAGGGGAAAAGAATATATGTGGACAATCACAATAGTATAAAATTTCCAATTATTATAGAATAAGGTGACAAAGGCCCCTTTTTTAGCTCTACTATATTTTATCAAGGTGTTTGAGGTGAAAAGTGATACTTCACATGTTGATGTTGGTGTTGTAATGAGTCAGGGAGGAAATCCAACAATATATTATAGCTAGAATTTGAATTAGGTACAAAATAAATATTCCACATATGATGCTAAATTTTATGCCATTGTAAACACATTGGAAATTAAAGGTATTAATTGGTTCCTAAAGAGTTTATTCTATGCATAAAACATGAGACCTTAAGGTATGTGAACACTAAAAAAAATTAAATAACATACAGGTAAGTTAGGTTTGTTTCTTGTAATGGTATACTTTTGTTTTGAAAATAAATCAAGGAGAATCAGGTGGAAGATGATATAAGAGGTGTGTGGCATTGTTAACTATTATAGTTAGTGTAACTATATTTGAGAGTATCAAGGAATTATAGGATTCTAATACAAAATTTGGGAAGATTTTTGAATAATTCAAGAATCCATTAGTAGGTGAGATAGGTACTATTCATTGTGATTATATTATACAAGATAACCATCTCTTTAAGGGAAGAAGCTATGTATTCCAACTCGGTTTATGAGATATAATATTATAAAAAAACTTCACAATGGTGATTTAAGTTGACACTTTAGTAAAAATAAGACAATAGATACAATGAAAGAGATTTTTTAGGGATAAAAATGAAGAGAGACATAACATGGTATGTATCAAGATGTGGGATATGTCAAGTGGCTGAATGCCATGAATAAAACACAAGGTTGTACATGTCATTTCTAGTGTCAAAAGGATTGTTGATGGATTTGAGTATATATTATTTTATTAGGGTTTACAAACACATAGATTGTCAATGATTAAATTTATATTATTGTAGATATGTTATCTAATATGGTTCATTTTATTCCATTTAGTAAAACCAATGATGCTTCTAAACTATTTCAAAATATGTCTCTCGATTGCATGGGGTTCCAAAAATAATTATTTCAGATAGGGATACATAATTTCTAACTCATTTTTTTAGGACTCTATGGAATAAATTGGGAACTAAACAAAAATTTAGTATTGCATAGCGCCCTTAGAGAGATGGACATATAAAATTAGTAAATACAAGTTTTGGAAATTTGTTGATATGCTTATTGGAGAGAATCCAAAATAATGGGACTTGACACTATCATAGGCTAAGTTTTCATATGATAGTTTTGTGAATAGGTCAACAAGAAAATAAATCCAAATTTTTATGAAATAAATATTAATATTTTTAGATTCAGTATAGTTACTAATTTTAGAGTGGGTTAGTGATGATGCAAAGTCATTTTCAAAGTAGATTCAAGAGTTGTAAGATGAAGGATAGAAATATAGGAAAGTAATGATAAGTATTGATGTAACAATAAGATTAAAGTTATTTAAAGGATATTTAGTGATGGTGTAATTTATATAATACATATTTTTACAAGGAACATAAAACAAGATGAAGTATAATAATATTGGTTCGTAAAGAATTGTGAAGAAAATAACTGACAATATTTTAAAAATAAGTTTACCACATGGTTTGATATTTATCCAATGTTATTTTTATTATATTTATATGAATTTAATGGATATGAAAATGAAGGGGAAGAACAATAATTATATTAAGAAAATAAATTACTAATAAATATGAAAAAAATGGTATAAGTTTTAAACAAGAAGATAGTGAATACTAGATAAGGCAACTACAAAAAGTGTTTGGTATATTGGTAAGGAATAAAACAAGAAGAAAAAAATTAAATTTTTGAATTGTAATTGAATAAGCTTGAAAAGGAAAAATGGTATAAGTTTAATCAAAACAATTTTTATGAGCTAAGCTCTTTTCAAATATAAGCGAATGATGTGGGAACATACTGTGTAGAGGCCATAACTTTTGATCGAAAGACCAAGTTGAGCCATTTAAAAAAAATGATCATCTTAAAGAGATATATACAAAATAGTCCATGAAATATTCTTAGATACCATTTAAAAAAATATTTGGGGCCAAAATCAACCATCTATAGGTCAAATATTATATTTTAATTTTTTATTACTATTTTTAAAATTTTAAAAATTTGATATTTTTGTTACTCGGTGGGAAATTAATCATACGATAACCCTAAAAATTTAATTAGACATTTAGATAATATGAGATTTTTATTTTTCCCATCTAAGCTTGCATGAAAAAATGCCTAAAAATAGAAAGTTCAGTTAGTTCTAAGTAACTTTTTAATTATGCATGACAATTTTAATTTTGAGTTTTGATTTATGTAAAAGAGTCTTATGTATGAATTATGAATAATTAGAATAGAATTTTAACTTATGCTAGAAATATGTATGTTATTTATATTTAATTTGATTTTTGTATTAATTAACAATGAGTCCATAAAAGGAGGATATTCATTCATCCCAGTATAATGTTCAATCTCGTCTTCCCATAGTTCTTTATATGTACTATACATGTCATGAAAACCAAAAAAATATGTTAATAAGTTAAATATTATTTAATTAAAAAATAATTAACATACAAAATTAATTAAAATATTATTTTTTTGAATTTTATCCTTGAAGTGTGCATCAATATGATCCTAAGAATATTACCCATATAATTATTTTAATAAAAACTTGTAAAGACAATTTAAGACTTAATTCAAACACTGGATATATCAAACTTTATTAGCTTATAAAGTGCATTTTTAAATATCATGAAAATAGAGAAGAGTGGGTTGTATAGGAACTATAGTGCACAATGTGTGCTTCAAAAACACACATCAGATAAATAAACACACTTGGGAAAAAATAAAAATGGAGGTTTTGACACATGACACACATACATACAAGAAGAATATTTATTGTGTGGGATTGATCTGGGTTGAAAAAGTATATTCCATAAGGGAAAATAAATATTTTATTGTACAAGATAGGTGGAAGGATCAATAAAGGAATATTATATGATCCATAAATAGTTACAATGATATTTTGAGAAAAGTTTTGAGTTATAAAAAAATTACAGGGGTTCAAGGGATATATACAATATGGGCATTAACCTCTCATCATAGGTATCATATATATCATACCAGTTAGACCATTTTGAGAAACTAAGTTAGATTACTTTAGATAAAATTAGAGATAGGGTCTGAATGGTTTGGAGGTAGAGCCTTAGTAATTAGTTCATGTGTAAAGGTTGACCTTCAATGGTTATCATTATATGATATATGATTTGTAATGGAAATTACATTGGTGTTAATATGCCAACAAAAGATGGATTGTGGACGTTTGATATGTTTTTGTGATATTGTTCTTCTATTACTTGGATGATGTTTTCCTGACATGTCTTTTTGTATAATATGATGTACATGTTTGTATCTATATTCATAGATACGATAATGGGGTTCTCAGTATTATCTTGATTCACCTCAGGTAAGTTATTAAGTGTTTGGGATTAAGTGTTATACTAGCTTTACTTGTGTAATTTCCCTCCTATTTTTTATAGATGATATTATGGTTTCTTTTTCAGGATCCTATTTGAACAAATAACGAGGATCATGGTTGTTGATGGTGAGAAACATTTATTTAGGACATGTAATGGAGGTTTCTAAGGTTAAATATTTATACTATTCTAATAATTCTATTAGAAGTAATATTTTAAAAAATTATAAGTGTTTGAAAGAAAAGATCTAAATCACTCAGCATGATATTTTATTTTGTGAGCTGCAAGAACATGTTCATGCACAATTAACAAATTGTGTCATTTGTAAAAGTCAAAAACCTATAAAGAAATATGCTTGAATAGAATATTGGTTGAAAATATAGAAATATTTGTATGGATAATATAAAATACTATTGGATGTATGGTGGATAGGCACACTCAATAGCTACTTTCTAAATGTTTTAGTTTCATCTTATTAATGTCTCGAGGAAGCATATTTTAAGTTTATGTGGGAGATTAGAGGCTCATTTATCATGGAAATTCTAGTCTAGATCAATATTTTAATTGTTTTTTAAATAATTGTATACATGCAAATGAGTGGGAAAATATACTGTAGCTTAAGGATACACATATTGTGAGGAGGATTATAGTGAAAATTACACAATAATTCATGAGGAAAGATCTTTGATTGAGTTTAAGTCTTAAAATGAAAGGGAACAAAGGATGTTCAGGTATTAAAAAAATATAAAAGGCCATTTCTATGAATGCTCCAAATAATAAGGGAGGGATTAATTAAGGATTTATAATTGGGACTCGTTAAAACTAGGGAGGGAATTTGGTTGGCTCATGTAAGGGAGAAAAAATCTCTTATGAGTTTGGTTAGTTTACCATGGATAATTACCTATGTGAGGAAGATCCATGATAATAATGTATATGATATCAAAATATATTATGAGAAGAATAAGTGGTAAACAAGGCTCGAATTCTGATTTAATAGATTACAAAATCTAGGCATGTTTATATTTTAAATATGGAATAGACAAATCCATTTTTTAAGGGAAGATATCTAATATTTACGGTCTAGAAGATATATTTGTGAAGAAAATTATTTTAAAAATTCCATTAGGGAAAAGGATACTAAAAATTAAAAAATTAAGCAAGGGTTTTTTTTTAAATGGAAGAGTTACACTAATTGTGATTATAAGAGGAGGAACACTAATGAATATAGTGGAAGTGTTGCTTGAGGAAGGAGCACGTAATATAAAAAATAATAATTAGTTCAAATGATCATTTAATACAACATATCAATTAATTTACCTAAGTACAAGATAATTAAAGATGTCTTAGATCAGATTTAGGAGTGTGAGATCATGTGGTGCACAAAATGAGTGAAAATACTAGAGAGAAAAGGTAAGCACGTTTGTAAGGACACTATTATATTATGCACATATGTGGTTTCTAAAATGTAATCTTAAAAAGATAGTGATTGAATTCAATCAATTGAGGGAAGTCTTCTTAATATAAATCCACATACCAGAGTTCAAGCAAAAAATAATATTTGCATTAAATTATATTAAACATGATGAAATTGCGAGTGTGTGTATATGATGCACATTTTATAACAAAGTTTTCATAATACATCCATCCATAAAAAAATTTAGAATGTTTTTATGGAGGATTCCTACCAATAATTAGAATATAGCTAGTGATGAAGAACTTAACTAGTGCTTGTAAAGTACTATATGTTGCACTCCAAATCAAAGTGGTCAAGACATTTTATATAATTATAAACTCATATTTAGAATTTTATAAAATTCTAATTTGCAATTATAGCTACATTATCTATTGAAAAGTGGTGCACATTAGAGTTTTAAAGAGTTTCTTGTGTTGACTATGAGTCAAATGGACATACCAAGGTTAACCACATGAATAATTAAGGGGTAAAATTATCATGTGATGTATGTTAAGGTGACCGTGAGATATAAAAATTCTTGTTGTTGTATTTCACAAAACAAGCCAATTTCATGTGTTATTATAAACAATTTAATAAAAATACTCATAGCACATATAATTACAAGGTGATTGATGAGATGGAATTTATGAGGGAGATGAGATTATGAAAATATACCCTTGCATGGAATATATAAAATTAATATGGTTTTCATAACTAAGGAGGTTATAAAAAATATCAATATTGGAGATTCAATGAAAATCAAGGTGGTAGTTACTATATAAAAAGGTCCCAGTTACTATTAGACCAAGGTGCAAGGAATAACCAAAAATAGGGGGTAGATTATAGTTGAGGTGGAAGATATTCCTAGGATAGAGGAGGAACTAGACACATATGATGTGTTTCCATAACCTTTTCTATGTGTGATTAAATTGGGCACCAAAGATATTTTAAAAAGAAATCAACTTTTACATATTTTAGGGAGATCATAAGATGGAGGATTGTGTTGAATTATGTCAAACTATCAAACACGATGATCAAGAAAAAAATGTTTTAGGGATTATTAGAGGTTAATTCTAGGAAGGGACATCGATAAAAAATTATATGAATGCAAGGGATGATGGAGGCTCTAAAGTGAACATCACAACTAGGAGTAAGATTGAGACAAGAGGCATAAGTAAAGAAAAATCACTTCAAAAAAGTGAGAACATGTAGTATAGACATTATATGGAGAATAATTTCAACCCATACATGTATGAAAAAAATAAAATATTAGTATAAACACATGAAATGATCTGGACTATACATAGTGAAGTGTAGACTACATGTGAGGTAAGGTAAAAAGTGAAGAAAATTCTAAGAATAACTACTCATCAAGATGGAGTTGGGATATCAAATAACTCCTTTCCTTGATGAATATTAAAGGTGTAACCCCTTTAATGAAATTTTAGATTCATGGGCGATAAACAAGAATAATTTAAAGACATACCAAGGAGAATGTGCTTAATAAAGATTACATTGTATGAATAAGAATTAATAATTAATTTAAGATTAATGATTGGTAAATCAACACTATACTATCAATATGAGCTTAGAGGTGAATATATTGATAAAAGAGGCCTCAAGGTGGATTAGGAAACCATCATTTCAGCCTTTTAATGGTATTATGCTCATGGAAAATAAGAAAAAATAATGAATAATATGGGTCCTCCCAAACATGGATCTGTAAATATTGGAAATTTATTTAAGGTAGACTTTTAAGTGATACAAATGGTTGAGGAAGATGATTATACTTCATTATTTTTAAGCCCATGGTGATATGAAAATCAACTTGATATGTGCTTCAAGTAGTATTTTATGACTTTGAGAATGAGATAAAATGGTTTCTATTTTTTTTGGAAAATTAATGTGGCATTTTTATATGGAAGGAGTAGACTGATATGATAAAGAGAAAAATATCTTCAATGTTATTATATAAAAATAAATGATAGGGAGTATACGAGATAATACATATTTGAAATATAAAAGAGAAGATGGGGATATGAAACTTCCCCATAAACATATTACCAATGGGTTAGGGGCACTTTTAAGATTACAATATGAAAATATATATTTTTTGATCATAAGGGTTCAATTTTAGTGACTAGCAGATTGATAAGAATCCACAACTAGAATAATGAGAAAATTAATCAACCAAAGATAGTTAATATATGGTCCCATGCATAATTAAACATTTAGTTGAAACATCTTTGAAAAGGAAGGAATAATTTAAGAAATAGTGGAAGATATTATGTGATTATGTATCACCTCAATCTTGTACAAAATTCAAACTCATGACCTTGGTTGTTCCTCTTAGTTTTACACATGTCTAGTTTTTTCAAGACTCACATCTACTTTATATTGTGTCCCTTGGACTATCTCTTAATTCAAACAACCTTATATTGATGAAACAAACATCCCATCTTGCCTAGAATGCTTAAAATATACTTATCTTACACTTCTAAAAGTTTTTAAGACTGAGCCTACTCTCTTTCTCCCTGGGCACTCACATTCAGGTTAGACAATAGCATCAACATCACTGTCTTGACCCAACACAATTATCCAATGCCCTAAAATTTATCTAATTTTCAAATGAAATGTATCAAAACTGTCATCCAAAGTGATTTATTAGGAATATGGAACACAAAAAAATATTAATGAATTAAATATGGAAATAAAATGTAGAAAATACAACATAATAGAGACACATATTTAACATGGTTCACCCAATATGGGATACATCTACATAGAAATAACCAGTCCTTATTATTTAGTCCAAAAAATGAAGGGAAAAACCTACAATACATCCACTAATTTATCCTCTTCTCTCACACACAGTATGCTGTCATGATTACAATGCCCTCATATGAAAGGAGGGTTACATATTAAGGCAAAAAAGCACAAACATAATTTCTACCATTAGATCTGTGACCTAATAGTGAATAGTCTAGATTTACTATGAAATTACAATATTTTACAATGCATTTTTAACAAAATTTTTCTTCATGATGACCCTAGTGGGGGGGGGGTGTTTCCCCCCACACCCCCTATCAGGAATTGGGCATTATAATAATATCATGATCCACCATCCAACATGATTTAATGTGATTTATCTCATGATAGGATTGGTATAAATACAATATCAACCCTCACTCATTCCTCACCTAGAAATTAGACTAAAATAACACTCAAGAAGAAATCAAATCACTAATTTTTTTTATTCTACCCTATTCTAATATCAATAAAATGAACAACCTAGTTACATGTTTGAAGTACTAAAGGAGTAGTCATAAGGTCATATTTGCCAAGTTACAAGCTAGGTCACTATTGTACTTGATTTACACATTATATGATTCACACACAATCCAACATGTAAGGGAGAACTACATGAGTCTGAGGCCCTCTTTTGGAGTAATATCTATGTAGGTCCCTTTGACAACAGGGTCATTACGGGTCAACTCAACACCTAACTGATTTCCCCTAAGGCCATATTGAAGATGTAAAGTTAGGGTTTACCACTTCACTAGGAGTAATAGTCCATTACCCAGATCTAAATGCACTAGAGTAAAGTCAAATCCAAACATATAAGCATCCAAGTGGTCATAACCTATTTCAACAAATATTTCATACATGACACTAGCATCAAACCCAAACACTAGTGTTGATAGAACTATCTCAGGCTGATGCAAATGTCCAAAGAGTTATAGGCACCATATCCAAAATTTGACAATTGATCTAGAACTATATTCCTACATACTTACCACCTGTATTAGATCCAATACTATATTAGTATCAAAAATATCTAAGTAATTTATTTTATGTCATTTATATATATAACATAGTTATACTTTCCATTCATAACCTATCCCAGTTTTATAAATTCATAATATGGTACATCTGAGTTTAACACATTCATTGGCCTATTGTAGATCTAATATTCACCCTTGTACCCTATCATTTCTATATATTTAACCCTAAGCACTAAAATATGATTCACATCTAAATTAGGGTTAAACATTTTTTTACCTTGACCTTTAAACATCAAACCCTAGGCTATCGAGGGTTTTCTGATTTCTTTCACTATTGCTAATCCCTAATTAAAAAAATCTTTCAATCATGTTTACCATTGAAATATCTATCAATTATTTCATGGTCAAATACCTTATAGTTTATATAGTTTTATACATTAGTTACTCGGTGAAATCCATCTTTTCTATACAGAATACAAAATCTATATTTTGGTATACCCCTTCTTGTTCTAATGTTTACAATGAAATTTTAACTATTACAACAAAGTGCCAAAGGGAATGTATGAAGCAATAATTTAGCCCATAAAATATTCCCATCCCATCTAATGATCTAATTTTTTATACTTCCCTCTTATATTTGTTACATTGATCATCCCATTACAAAGATGTCCTTTTGAGTGCATTACGTATGACTATGCTACCTTGTAATGTGGAACCACCATATGTGGCTTCTATTTTAAACTCCATGAAATATACTAAGCATAATATATCCTTTGAAAAAGAGGAATTACCACTACAACATCTTGTAAATATTTGTTTTCCAATTTACATCCAAGTGTGTGTTTGTAATAAAATGGTAAAATGATTTCTTGTGGACAATGGTTCTAGACTCAATATTTGTAACATATATTTTCTCTCCCCAATTAGCATTGGCCCTCTAAAATTGGTACCATATAATATGATCATCAAAGGATTTGATAATATTTTATGACAAGTTTTTGTATAAATAAAGCTGAATATTATTGTAGGTCCCCATACTTTACCTACTTTGTGTCAAGTCATGCCAAATGACTTAAAATATAACATTATTATGTGATGACCCTAAAGACATGAGATGTACTTGGTTCCATCCAATTTATGTATATGATTAAAATTTAGTCATCATGGTTCCATTTACACTTGTCATATGGATACTAATCCCTTCAAACATTATGTCATTATCAACCAAATGGATAAAACACCATAATCTTATAATCCCAATTTTAGTTCTCACTATTTACAAAAATATGGATACAATGGGCAAGGACTAGGTAAACATGAGCAAGGTATCACTCAACCTATTTATCCACCAACCAATACAAGCCAAAAATAATTGGGTTTTTAAAAACAAATTACAAGTCATAACCATACTCTGCATCACATAACTTGTTTTCAAAAAGCTAAAACATAGTGTTTGAATATTTTTAAAACTAATCTACTAGTGGTCAACTCACATCTTATTGTTTAGAATACTTCAAAAAACATTTGGAGACTATTTTAATTATCTAGTGATGAGTCCTTTCTAGAGTATTTGGGGTTATATGAATATCTCCCTTCCTTCTATCATTCAAATATGTTTCCTCATGCCACTTTTGCTCATGCCTACTTTGGTGAAAGTGATGATAATAATGTCCAACATGATACATCGTATACTATTCCTATGACACCATTTATTAAAGAGAGATCCACTTTGAAAAATGAATAAACTATCCAATAAAACTATGGAACTGATAAGGACCCTCAACCAGTTCTATTGGCTATAATGATGCAAGAGGATGAAGGAAAAACCTATCAATAGGTCCTTCATGATTTTATTGAACTCTTTTCTCTAGATTATTTGGATATGCCTAGATCGATCCATTGATGGCAATGCATAACATAATATTGTACTCAAATGCAAAACCAATCAAATAAAATATTCGTAGAATGCATCCCAAAGTAGTGTTATTGGTAAATGTGAGAATTCAAAAGCTTTTGGATGCCAAATTTATATGTCCCATCACCCATTTTGAATGGTTGTCCAACATTATAATCCTAAAAAAACTAATGGTGATATGAATTGTTACACTAATTACTAAGATTCAAACAAGGTTTAACCAAAATTTGATTTTCCTTTGCCTAATGTCAATATGATTGTTGATTCTATAGCTAGATAAGAGACATTTTCATTTATGGATGGATTCACTAGATAACCAAATCAAAATTAACTTTGCTGATTAAGAAAAGATGACATTTACTACTCCTTGGGGTACATTTTGATATATATTCATGCCTTTTGGGCTAAAAAACATAGGGGCCACATATCAAAGGGCCATGCCTCAAATATTCCATGACTTTATACATAAAAACATTGAGGATTTACTTGCCAAATCTAAACATCGTTAAGACCATGCTATCAATTTGTGACAAATATTTAAATGCCTTTGTAAGTTCAATATTTAATTAAGTCCCCAAATGCATTTTTTTGAGTTTTTTAGGAAATATCCTTGGATACATTATCTCCCAATGAGGCATCGAGGTTTATCCAAAAAAGGTAAAATATATTATCAAAATGCCCCACTAACCAATCTCAAATAGTTGTGATGCCTGTAAGGCTGAATTTAGGCTATTAGACGCTTCATATCTCAATTGTCTTAAAACAAAATTCCTTTCACTCATTTATTAAAAAAAGTCACCAAATTTATATGGGATGACATGTGTCAACAAATCTTTGATCAAATCAAAAAATATTTGGAAAATGCACCCACACTCATGCCTCCTATTCTAGATAAACCATTACTTATTTATATTTTAGCTAGTAATGAGGCTTTTATATCCTTATTAGCACAATTTGATGATGATATTAAAGAATGTGCAATCTATTACATTATTTTCTAGTTGGTCAATTATGAATGAAAATATTATACAATGGAAAACTTATGTTTAGCCTTGTTTTTTCCTACTCAAAAGCTACATCATTACTTGATCAATAATGAGGTTCATGTCATAATCAAAGAAGATCCATTATAGTTATTTATGAATAAAACACACCTTACCATCCACATAAAAAATGGGTGATATAACTCATAAAGTTTGATCTACAATTTGTAGCTAAAATGTCAATAAAAATTCAAGTCATAGCCGACCAATTGGTTGTAGCTCCTTTACCAGATTCCTTTCTACTCACAAAATATTTTTGGGATGAGTTTGAGGCATATAATATATCTTCCATTCCATGGTTAATGTTTTTTAATGGACAAAATTTTTGAACAGGTTTGGGTGATGGCATTGTATTCTATACTTCTGAGGGGAAATACATGCCTCTATCTTAAAAATTAGCTTTTTTTTATACCAATAATATATCCAAAGATGAGGCCTTGCTCATCAGATTGCCTATATCACACAAGGTGGATATAAAAGACATCCAAGTTTTTGGTGATTCTCAGTTGGTTGTTAATCAAGTTACTAATCATTACCAAACTAAAGAAGAGTATATTTTCCATACAAATAAATGGTATATAATCTCACATAAACATTTGACACTTTTTCTATCGATAGTATTCCACACAAAGATAAATGCCATATAGATGCCATGGCAAGTGAAACATCCTTGATGAATTTTGATGATGATCACATATAATTTACAATACAACTCCAAAATCCTTCTATTTCTTATGATCAAATAAACACCCTGACCATTTTTGTTATTACCTGCAGTACTACAAACAAACAATGTTACACTAATATTTATAATTTTCTTTATTGAGATTATATACCAAACCATTTTACATGAAATGATAAATGGAAATTACAATGTGAAGAATTTTTCTATGTTATTATCAGAAATGATTTATTGAAATGAGGTTTTTATGGACAATTACTCTGATGCTTAAACAAATTTGAAGCATATACAACATTCTTAGAAATACATGATAAAAAATGTGAGGGTCACTTTATTGGATGGGCCATATCCCAAAAGCTATTATGCCAAGGGTATTATTGGCCTATAATGGAACAAGAATGTATCAAACATGAAAAATCATGTTTACAATGCCAAAAGTATAGTAATTTCAATCTTACACCATTGTATGAGCTACATTTGATTGTCTCACCTTATCCATTTTCCTTATGGGGTTTTAATTTTATTAGTAAAATTAATTTAGTATCTACTTCTCGACATACATTCATCATTATAGCCATGAAATATTAATAAAAGAAAAGGTAGAATCCATTCCCCTAGAGTTTACCAAAGGGGATGACATATGTAGGTTTATGATGACTAATATTATTTCCCATTTTCACATTCCTTTAGCTATTATTTTATGATAATGGATCATCTTTTTAAAAAATGGTGAAATGATTTTTTAGTAAATATAAAATAAAATACACCTTTTCTACACCTTATTACCCATAAGGTAATGGGTAAGTAGAGGCAAAAAATAAAACCATTGGACATGATACTAATTAATATGCTTGAATGTTATAATACTGATTGGAACCAATAGATGGTGTACGCCTTATGGGTATACCACACCATTATTATTACACCCACCCAAGCTATATCACATTCTTTGGTATATGGTACAGAGGAAATTTTATGAATTGAGCTCAAAATACCTTTGTTACATGTTTTTCTTAAAGATATTGTTAAAGAAAATGAATACCATGGAAAGAGATTGAATCAATTAGAACACTTAAGTGACAAACATGCATAGGCTACCAAACACCTCCATGTCTACCAAAATCATGTTAAATGAGCATATAAAAAAAAGGTTTAGACACATGACTTTAATGTGGGTGACCTAGTACTAAAATAAAACCAAAATAACACCAATGCAAAAAAAAGAAAGAAAGGAAAGTTCAAACCAAATTTGTTAGAGCCATTCACAGTTATAGAAAAATGGGAATATGTGTATATCACCTTGATAAACTTGAAGGAAAACATTTAAAAATTCTAGTTAACATCATGCACTTGCATAAATATGTTACGTGAAATATATACAAAAAATATCTCTTACAAAAATACTAAAAAAAATAAAAACATTAAAAAATTCAAAAAAAATCCAAAAACACTTTCGACAACTACATGTTCTATGGCCTCTTGGCATCTATGTGTTATTTCAATATTGAGGACTAGCATATCATTTTAATCCTACATATACATACATAAGAGTACAAAGATACATGATATACTTATGCGTGTTAGGCCTTCCCTCTACTCACACCATCAAGATGTTGGGGGCATCCATCTTCTCTTATCATACTACACACATGTTATATGATTTGATGATCACTCTACAATATCATGTTTGAGCTTACATATGTACTTACACATGCCTATTATCCATGATTATACATTGAAAAGGGTATTTTATATGTTATGAACTTGATGTTTTTTGCTAACACATTCGATCCATGGACCAATTTAGCATGTTCATATTGGCTGCTTATGATTTTCCTTTACATACTTCCTTGAGTGTTTTGCCTTGATTTTTTGAGCATTTGAATATGGTCCATTATATGTGGCCCCTATTCCTATGATAACCTTCTTGGACATTTGAATATGTCATTGCATTCTATGGAAATTTGAATATGTCATTATTTACCTTTATGGATATTTGACTAAGTCATCTCCATTTGATTTCATGGCATTTGAATATGCACATTGTTTACGATCTCCTTAGACCATTGTCTTTTGACTTGCTTTTGAGTGCTCTTATGTGTGTGTTTATTTTCTTGTTGATCTTGTATTATTACTATCTAGACATTTCCATGATATTTAACATGCATCATAGGTCTACATGTGATCACATTAGTTCTATGTGATTCAATATACTTCTACCTATACATATTTCCTTCTACATGATACATGGTTACATTCATAGATTTATAATTGTCTTACCCTTTTGAGTTGAGCTAATTAACATGTACTACATTTCCATCACCTATAAGGGGGGCATATTATTGAGGTCATATCATAGTGATATGGATTCCACATTTTTCATAGTCTCCATATTGTAGTGGGGGCATGATTTGGAAGTATGTTGTCCACACTCACACAATGTATGGTACTTACACCAATTTGTAGATTCAGTAGGGGCATGCTTTAGAATCATGTTATCCATATTCAATTAGTATGATACTTATCATTCATAGATTTAGTGGGAACATGCTTTGGAATCATGTTCTCCACACCTACTCAGTTTTTAGCATCTCTAGTTTATAATGGGGGTATGTTTTGGAAACATGCCATCTGCATTGTTACTTATATTAGTTTCAGATTTATCCATATAAAGTTGGGGCATAATTTAAAAACATGTCCTACACACTTACACAGTTTTATGGATTAGCCAAATAACATAGTTATATTATTATGATACACATATGTGGAAAAATTATATACATGGTACCACTGTTACACATAATTTTAGCATGAGACAAATCTAAGGTGCATATTTTATGCAACATGTGCCTAATATTACAAAATATAAATCAAATTTATATTCTAAAACTATTACACATATTTATATCCAACAAAATTTTACAAACTTTAGTGATCCAATATATCATAGTAGTTGGTTCAACTTTTGGTATGGTTGGGGGGAATAAATCACTTAATCTTTTCAAGTTTTTAGTTTGGACTTGGTCATCCAAACTCACCAGGTTACAAAAATCATTTGGTTCATGGTAGAGCTAATCTCAAATTCTAGGCGACAACTCACATTTTCTCCAAATTTGGTGGCATGTGCCTTCCAACCTCTCTCTCTATCTCCTTGGACATATTCACTTTAAAATAATTAACTATATTTATTCTAATCTTAGTTTTAGAGCCTTACAATGATACATATTTTGTAAAAATAACTGACCAATAGGCAAGGCAATTACATCAACACATGGGTGTACTCCTAAACCTTGATATTTCAATTTTAATATATTTCAAGTACTTTTAACCTAAATTATATGCATTGATTATACACTGTAATAGGCTCTTGGTTGTGGGTTAGTCACCATTAAGACACTCAAATCCATATCCAACAAAGCATTAAAATTTAACTCAAGCAAAGAAAAGTTATGTATACACACCCAAGTAATTATTCCTTTAATTTAAACTAGAAATTATTGAGAAGTGTTGTCATTGATGTCAAGGTCAAGGTTGTCATTTATGTCAAGATCAAAGTTGATGTCATTGATGTCAAGGTATATCTAGTAAAGATGTATGGTAAAGTGGTATGTGACAAGGAAGCCATGTGACAAGAGAGAATTTGAAGGAAATATAATGAATTTATATTGAGAGATAATTTTAATGAAACTTAATGATTCCTTTGAGGTTAATGTCAATATTTAGGTCTGAGTACTAGTTTTTGAGTATAAGGTGTCATGAGATGCCTAGTCATATCATAAGCATGAAGAAACATGTATAAAATTATGAAATTGTTTGAGGAGAATTTATGGAATATGATAAATGTAAATAATCATCAAAGAGTGTTTCAAGATCAGTTTTTAAAGTTGTCAAGTCTTTGAACCTAGCAAGAGACTTGAGAAGGCTTGTGCATAAGATGTCTAGTCTTGTTCATGGAGCATGGTGGCCCAATGATATGAATGAAAAGAGGAATAATATAATTTTTTAGGATTATTTATCATGTATATGAATCATTGGAACATTCAGGAGAGTTTCAAGGTGAGTCTATAGGGGTAGAATGTATAGAACTAGCATATAACTAGACTAGTTCTAGACCCTGCTGACCTAATGAGGTGTCATGAGGTATTGTCAAGGCATATGAAGGATTAAAATAAGTATTATATCATGTGAGAAGTTTTTTGAGCATGTGAGTGAGGTGGAGAGTGCATGAAAATTGGCTAGAAGGTTAGTTTCAAGGTCTAATGTAACTTGCAGGTCAAAAGACTAGAGAGCAAATAGAGAGATGGTGGCCAAATGGGGTATCAAGATTAGTTTCCAAAGAAATTATGAGTATATGTGAATTGAAATAGGTATTTAATGTTTTTTTATGTGTTTTTATGAATTTTGAGGTAATTTTTTTCAATAAAAGGCATGAAAAGTGGTTTTAAGGTTTCTTACATGCACATAATGAAGGATTCTCAATCTAAGAAGAAATTTCAAGTACTCATTGGAATGTGTAACCTATACATGGGAACATAATATATTAATGGTATATGGGGAAGGGTATTATCTCAAATTTACAACCATTGGTTTTTATAATAATAGGCTATGATTTATGAACAATCATTAACACCAAAAATAGTGTTAACCCTCTCTAAAACCCTAACAATGACATGATGAGAAATATCCTGATAAAAATAGCCTAGAATGGTGTGGAATGGATATTTTAGTGATTTTAGGTTATATTAAACTCTCCCAATAACCTATATGTGTTGTTTTTTTAGGGGAGTGAGTGGACCCTACAAAAAAGGCCTTATTTTTTAGAGATTTCCTATAGCAGTTAGAGTTGACCAAGTCAAAGTTGATAAATGAATAAAGGTTGAATATTGATACTTTTATTTCATGTTAATGGTGGTTTATTTATAGTTTCTAGTCATAAAGTGATATAAAATATTCATATAAGTTGACCTATTGCTAAAATGCCTAATGGTGTAGACAGTGAGAAAACCATGCAAAAGTGAGAAGTTGATTAAGGTAGTGTTATCATAGACTAGGGATGAATAAAAGTGCATAGAGAAGTTGTTAAATACATATAATAAATGTTTATGTTGGATATATGTTTTGAGGTTAGTGGATATGATGAAATTATTACTCATAAGTTGACCTATCTTGTGCAGATGAGACAATGAAGGTGTAAGGTTGTGAGATTTGTCTACAAGACCAATATTATCACTTGACCTTGGTATATTTATATCTAAGATTTAATTAATTATCTCATAGGATCATCCAAATGAATCAAGAGTCCCTTAAATTTTATACATTGTGTTTATGTTGGATATATGTTTTGGAGGTTAGTGGATATGGTAAAATTATTACTCATAAGTTGACTTGTCTTGTGCAGATGAGACAATGAAGGTGTAAGGTTGTGAGATTTGTCTACAAGACCAATATTGTCACTTGACCTTGGTATATTTATATATAATATTTAACTAATTATCTCATAGGATAATCCAAATGAATCAAGAGTCCATTAAATTTTCTACACAAATGTTGAGGGTCATTATCACCATGATTGTGTTTGAAGGTAAACTGGCAAATCTAAGTAAACAAGTTGTAGTGATGAGTTGGAGGCTCTTTGCTCTGAGCTAAAGAATCAAATACATATTATGTTATTTTTTTGGACATATATGTTCTATCCATTATTTTAATAAAGTTTTATAATTATTAAAATTAATTGAAATAATGAATCCAAAATGGGTTGACTGGTTTAGGCTTGATTGTGTGTATTGAAGACAAAAAATTGGTTTGTAAGACCAATATTTACAACTAGATATTGTAATATTTGTAATTAAAGAGTGATATAGAGATTAAAATAATATATTCAAGGTGTTATAGGTCATAATAAGTATTATTTTATGGATCTAAGTTCAAGTCTTCATGACTGTGTTTTAAGACCAGTCGGTAGTTCTAAGTGGGCTACTTATAGAGAAGGGTTTGAGTCTTTTTACCCTAAGTTATGAAGTATAATGAACATGGTGATGAATCTAATGTCATATATATTATTAATATGTAATTTTTTCTATTTTTATTTGGAAAATTTGTGTTTATTCTTCAATTTTTCAAGACATATACTAAGTATGCATAGGCCTAATATGAACAATACTAATGATGTGCTCCAAGTAGTGGTTTGAGATAAAAAGTGATATGGAGCCTAGATGAGATTATAATTGATATTTTTGTATGGAATATTATGTGTTTATAACATGTAAGGTGTTTTAATTTCCTCAAATAATATCAAAGGGTAACATGTGTTAAGTAGGCCTAATGGGATTAGGTCTCCATGAGACCTAAAGGAGATATAAGGCTTATTTGAGAAAGATCAGATATAAAGAGACTAAAAACATGTTTTATACATGTATATGATATGTCATAATATTAATTTTATGTCATAACTAATAGGGTAAGGGTGTTTGACCTACTAAGAAGGATATGGACAAGAAACTTATATAAATACTAGGCATTTTTAGGCCTATTGTGGTGTGAAGAGTGTAAGCAAAAAAGAAGGTATATTATATAGTACAAGGAGGTATTGAAGACCATAAAAGAGGATAGAGGATCAGTGATGAAAATTTGATATATGTTATGTATATAAAAATCAAGGTCATTTGACCTAATCAAGTTAAGAAGAGGGCTAGTTGAGCAAAGAAGGATACATACCAGCTTTAAGAGGGATAAAAGTGTGTGAAGAGTTAAGGAAGGAGATAATAAAATGTTGTGTGAAAAATAAGGTATTATGAAGGTGATAAAGTGTTTTATGTGGATGAGTTGGTGTTGAGTCATCTAGGGGGTTGGTGCCTCCTTGTAAGTGGGTGCTTGCTAAAGCCTAACTGAGTTGGTGCTTAACTAGTTGGGGTTGGTGCCCCATGTGAAGTTGGTGATTCAATTAAGTTGGTATTTATCTTATAGGAATGTGGTACATTTGAATCGTCAATTTGTTTTCTTCCCGTTTAGGGTTTAACACATATATATTGTGTTCATATGTTTCATGCTCTTGTGGATTGATGCTTATGCTTGCTAAGATGTACATGCTTGTATAAATGATCTATGATTGCTTAAGTAAGATTGTATAAGAAAGTTTATAAAGACTAATTCACCCCCCTCTCAGTCATTTTTTTTCCAATATAAATTCCATTAATAGATTAAATAGAGGGAAAATTTAGATGATATTATATGATTATGTAGCACCTCAGTCTTGTACACTTGGAAAAATCATGACCTTGGCTATTCCTCTTAGTTATACACATGCCTTGATTATAAAATCCTCACATCTACTTTATATTGTGCCCCTTGGCCCATATATTAGTTTGAATAGCCTTATATTGATGACATAGACATCTTATCTTTCCCAAAATGCTTAAAATGTACTTATCTTACACCTTTTCAAGTTATGAGCATGATCCCACTCTCTTTCACCATGGACAATAATGTCCAAGTCAAAAAATAGAATCGACATTACTATCTTGGTTTGATGCAAGTGTCAAGTTCCCTAAAAGTCATCCAATTTAAAAATTAAATGTATCACAATATTTTACCTAAGTGATTTAATGTGAGTTATCTCCTGATAGGATTAGTATAAATACAATACCAACCCTCACTCATTCCTCACCTAATAATCAAACTAAGAAGAAATCAAGTTACCAAAAGTTTTATAGACAAAGGAATATCCTAGATATATGTATGAATTATTAAAGGATTATTCCAAAGGTTATATTTATCAAGTTACAAATTAGGTCACTATTGTATTTGATTTACACGTTACATGATTCACACACAAGCCAACATGTAGGGGAGAACTACATGATTCTAAGACCCTCTTCTAGAGTATTATATATGTAGGTAGTTCCATTTAAAAAATGGGTCATTATAGGTCAGATCGACACTATGTGACCACTAACCTATTTTCCCCAAGGTCACATTGAAAATGAAAAGCTAAGGTTTTTCCATTTCATCATGAGTGACAGTCTATGTCCTAGATCTAAATGCATCAGAGTAAAGATAAATCCAAACATAGAATCATCTAGGTGATTGCATCTTATTTCAATGATTATTACATATAGGACACTAAAATATTTTTTAGACACTAGCATTGACATAATTGTACCAAGTTGACACAAGTGTCTAGAGAGCTAGAGGCACCTGATACAATTTTGATAATTGATCCAGGACTATCTTCTTGCTTACTTCCCACCTATATCAGATCCAATATTATGTTAGCATATGAAATAGGTAAGTAATTTATTTTATGTCATTTTTATATATAACATAGTTGTACTTTCTATTAATATCCTATCTCAATTTTATAAATTCAACATATGGTACATCTGAGTTTAACACATTAATTGTCATGTTGTAGATATGATATTCACCCTTTTCCCATATAATTTATATATACTTAATCCTAACCACTAAAATAGGATCCAAATACAAATTGGGGTTGAATGGAAACCACACATTAAATTTTTTCTCAAGGTAAAGAATGATGTGCACAAGAAATAAGTGAAAAATACTACACTAAAACAAATTGGGAAATCATACACATTGAAGCCATAAATTAAGATACCAAGGAAGGTGGAATAAAAATATAAGTATAATTTGAGTAATAATTATGGTACACTACCATCAAAGGTAATAATCAATAAATCACAAATCAAAATGAAAAATAATGACATTTTTAAAAATAAATAGGTTAGGAAATAAACTTCATAGGGGAGGTGGAAGTGCATGGGCAATGGTAAGAAAACAACACAAGTTGAAAATATGTCAACTATAAAAATAAACTTGATCAATGAAAAAGAGATTGAAAAAACTTATGGACACCTTAGAGAGATATTCCAATGGAGTATTATTATGAATAGGTCCAAATTGTTTTTAACATGATGTGAGAGGGGAAGCCATAAATAAGAAATTATTTCTAAAATAAAATGTTAATGCAAAATTATTTATTTATTTTTATTTTTATTTGATTTGCATGTTTGTGTGATTTATATTAATAAGTGTAAAAAATCTTATAAATCTAGGTGAGTGAGTTGAGTGAGGAATCTCTTGATATATTTGTGCTAGATGTCTAAGTATCTCTACAATGGGTTGTTTGGACAAGTGTATACTAAGGGAGGTATAATTCCATTTGTATAGTGTGGTGAAATTAAAATATGATAGGATGGAAGTGGAATGAAATTGTATTTTGTCTAATCGGATTATGGGAATTAGAACCATATGGCATGATAAGACATTTCATAACTAATAATATGTGCCATAGGGAATGGTGTATAATGAGTATGAAAAATGGAAAAATAAATAAAAGGAATGGTAATGGTTTTAGATAAATGCACAAATTTGGAGAATATACTTTGATATTTAGACTAAAGAGATGATGAGAGTGTATCAAGTAGCACCAAAAAAATTATGAAACAAGGCATGGTGCATGAAGACAAAAAATATGCAAAAGGGAGGTAACACATAACTAAAGAACACATATGGTAGGGATGAATATAAAAGTTGATGATGTCAATTTGAGAATAAATAACACACTAAATCATATGAATTAGGTAGGTAGAAAAATCAATGCACAAAGAGTTATAAGAGGGTTATTGTAGACATCTAAATTTGGTATTAGACAATTAGTAACATCAACCCTTGAATACTTTGACATTCTTGGACTTTGTACATGAATTTAAATCTTGTGCACACTTTCCCATACCCATCTACCCACATATTTCATTAGCTAACCTAATCTACCAACACACATACTTAAAATCACCCTAGTATAAAAATTAATCTTCCGTAACCCCAAAAATATTTTTTCCATATCTCAGATCAATGATTTTCTCTCTAAAGATAGTTTCAAAATTAGGAAAATAGTTGACTTTCCATAGGTGTCTATCTCTACTTGTAGTGTCTAATAACACCTAGTAACTATTTTAAAATTTTATAAGTGTCTATTAGGTTGGTGTATACATGTCTCATAGGTTAGTCATAATAATAAATATTAATCAATCATATAAAAATAAAAATCAAGCCTAATGTCAAACTCACTTGGATACTATAGTGAGAATCACTTGAAACCTTGAGAAGTCTATTAACACTATATTCAAACATTGTCACAAAGGTATACACATTTGAAAAAATACTCAATCGAGAATCCCTAGGGCCATGTATTAATACATATTCAAGTAAAATTTGAATGTTATCAAGTGTCAAAAGATAAACATTGTATTTCATCTAGTATGATGACCATAATTCACATACACACATTTATGGAATAACTACATGTATTTTTAGACCTCTTCAGAGTATTAACTATTTAACCCTAAAATCTAGATGTGGGAAGTCTAGGGCTAAAGGGGATAGAGATAGCCTAGGGAACAAGGATGGTAGACTATCTCTAAAGTAGGCCAATCATTTGTGAAACTTAGATAAAACATATATTGAATTTATTATGCTGTCATGATAAAGATCAAAAGTAAAACTATGCTAAATATTTTAATAATAAAGAAAATATGAGACTTAACTAGTTTTAATGCTAATACAAATATTTTTGGATTAGTCACCTAATTCTGGAAATTATGCATATGTAGCCATGGGCACTTATGTTGACCTAGGATAATTGCATTGGTGTTACTATTTGAATTAGATTCAAGTGTCTATTATATAAGACATACTAAAATTAGATGCAACAACCTATATTCTTCTAAGATTTATGTCACCTTTGCTTTGGTGCATTTTACTTTGGGTCATAGGTTATCATTCCTTATCAGATAGTAAAACCCTAGTTTCTCATTTTCATAGTGGCTATCAGAAAAATGGGTTAGTAGGCACATGGTGTTAAGCTTCCCCAAAGACCCCTCTATCAATAAGCACTTCCTACATACCCAATACTTTGAAAAGGGCCTCAGACTTATGAATTTATCCCCTATATGTTGTCTTATGTGTGAATCATGTAATGTACAATAATCAAGTACAATAGTGATATAACTTGAAAATCATTAAATATGGCTCTTGGAATACTCCTTTAGTAATTTAGACCTATAAATGTGTTGTCCCTATGAAAAATATATAAATAGGAGAAAATAAGGAATCTTTGCTCACTTGAGTGCTTGATATAATGCTTTTGGTAAGTTGACTTGGTCTCTCTAGGTCTTTCATAGGTTTTAAATAAATTAAGGTTGATCCTATATTTATACCAATCCCTTTGGAGAATATATTGTATTTAAGTAGATAGTCCAACCATAGGAATGCATTTAATTTGAAAATTAAATGATTTTAGGGCACTGGACTATTGCATTGGGATAAGACACTTATGTTGACATAGCTATCTTACTAGGATGCAAGTGTTCAGGTAGTTAGAAAATAGGTGTGGGTCCAAAACTTGTAGAGATAGAAGATAAGTAGGTTTATAACATTCTAGGAAATATAGTAAGTTTGAGTCATCAAAATAACATAGGTTAGACTAAGAGATAATCAATTATGCACAAAGAGATAGTGTATGTGAGACTCTTAGTAATGAGAAAGGTCTAGAAGCTGAAGTTACATCCATGGTAAGTATTTTCCAAGTGTTAAATATTGAGATGATAAATAATTCATAAAGAGTGTTTATATTTACCCTCCCCATTTAATATAGTAATTGAATTACTAGATTTAAAATAAATAAATGCCTACCTAGGTGTGTATAACACACCTTGTCTTTACTTGAGTCCAACTTGAGTGATTTATTTGTGATTGACATAAAAACAAGAGAATGTTATAGTATATAATAAATGAATAAAATCTAAATTTGAAAGCATTTAAATGATTGAAATTGAAAGAGAGAAAGCTTTAGGAGTACATATGTGTATCGATACAATTGTTTTGCCTTTATGGCAATTTATTTTGAATGATATATCATTATAAATCACTAAAACTAAGGTTAGGAGAAATATAAATACAAGTGCATATATCTATAGATATAGAGAGATATTAGAGGGCACATTTTCCAAACATTATAGAAAATATGAGTTTCCACCCGATAGTTGAGTTTAGTTCAATTTTGCAACCTAATAATACTTATAACCTGATGAGTGTGAGTGAACTAAGTCAACTCACACTATAAAACTAGTGAAATTGGATGATATACTAAAGTCAAACTAATAAACCTATAAATATTGATTTATTTAATCACCTCAAGCATACCAAAATGTGAACTAATTACTATAGTATATTGGCTCAATATAATTTGTAAAATTCCAACTTGGTGGGTGGTGATAGTCCCTAAAAGTGTTTAAAATCTAAAATTAATTTTAATTTATAATATTAGGTGACATTACATAACATATGCACCTTAGATATGGCTCATACCAAATCTATATATAAAAATGGTGCTAATGTATATAATGCTTCAACAAATGTGTATCTAAATCATATAACTATGTAATTTGGTCAATTTTAAAATTGTGTAAGTCTAAAGAGCATGTTTACAAAACATGCCCCCATTACAATCTAAATATGAGAAATAGTGTAAGTGATAATATAGAGGACATGTTTCCAAGACATACCCCCACTATAATCTAGGTATTTTTCATACTAAATAATTATGGAGAACATGTTTCCAAAACATACCTACCACTAAATCTAAAATTGTGAAAAAAGTGGAAGTCATGCTTCGATGACATTCCCCGACTAATATGCCCCCATTTGAGGTGAGGGAAGTATAAATGGTAGTTACCTTACCTCAAAATGATAAGATAACCATATAAACTATGAAATTACCATGCATCATATAAAGGGAGCATGTCTAGGTAGATATATCATTAAAACATGAAGAATTTTATCACACCAAGTCATCAGATGCATGATGTAGATCATTGAAATGTCTAGATAGTAATAATAGAATCTCAAAAAGAAATAAATCAAACATACAAGAGCAATCAAAAGAATATCAAAAGACAATGGTCCTAGGATACCTCAAATAAGGGGCATATTCAAATGCCACACAATCAAAGGGACATGACTTAGTCAAATGTCCATAAAAAAATAAATGACATAATCAAATGTCAACATAAAACAAGCAATGACATATTCAAATGTCAACATAAAACAAGCAATGACATATTCAAAATTTTAATAGGAAAACAAAGGCATGGGATCCAAAAATAATGGAGCATATTGAAATGTTCAGAAAAAAAAAAGATAATAACAAGGCAAGACACTCAAGGAAGTGCATAGATGAAAGCATAATCAACCATCATAAATATATCATACTAGTCCTGAATATGTGTTTCAAAAAATGTGAAGTACATATCATATCAAGTAAATTATGAAATATATAATCATGGATAAAGGAATTTGTAATTACATATATGATCTCAAACATGATAATTTAAAATGACATTAAAATGATATAACCTAGATGTATTGTGATCATAGAGGTGGGTGTCACCAACATCCTGGTGACATGAGTAGAGGGAAATCCCAAAATCCAAAAGTGCAAATATCATGTATTTGTGTATGCTTGAATCACGTTTAAAACATGTGTGAAACATGTATATATAGGAATACTTATATGTCATATACTAACATGGAACCAACATATATGCCAAAGAACTAATAAGACATGTAAATGTTTGAACATATTTTTGGATATTTTTGATGTCTTTGGTATTTTTAGCATATGTGAAAGGAAAAAAATATTCTATGATTGCATCAAAAGGATGGTCATAGATATATCTCCACTGTGAACCTAGTGTAATAAATAGGTGACCATATCAAAGATCATGTATAGGTGTAATATCTATCACTTTAATATATGTGATGATTTGTGTATGTAAAATATGACTATGTGGTTGTGAAGTAGAGATGGTAGGAGTAGGGGTTTTTAGAACCCATAATTGAGTGATCTATGGTTTATTTGGAAAAGTAGTGATAAGAACATGTATAGGTACTCTGGATATTTGAACATGGGGTATAGTAGATGAGGATTCAATGGAACCATTATGAACCTTTGATGTAGTGGTCTCTCAAGAACTAGATGCCTGGTAAATGGGATTTCCTATTAATTACCCTTTTTTAGAGGATTAATCTTAGGAGGTTTGATAATTAATTGCCTGGGTACAAATTTATCTTTCTCAAGAGGATATTCATATAGAATAGTGGAAACTATAATTACTTTATTGACATAAATATATTTAACACACCCATGTACTGTAGAAGGTACTTATCTAATTGTATGTATCCAAGGTTATCCAAATAACATATTAAAGAGTCAATATCACCAAGAATCTATTGTGACATCCCATCAAATGATCTAATTGACCTAGTCAAAATATGTAAATAATTATTTATATAACCAAAATGCATAAGTAATGTCATGGTAAAAACATTTTTTATTGCATGATTATCAATCATAACATTATGTATATATTGGTAATCAAGGTATTCTCAAATAAATAAGGAATGAATATATGAGTCATCATCCATAATTTCACTATCATCAAAAGTAATAGAGGGTCTCTAAAACATAGGAGTTGTATGCCGCATATAAGTATTAATAATCCTATCCAATGGGTACTCATATAACCAAAATGCATAAGTAATGTCATGGTAAAAACATTTTTTATTGCATGATTATCAATCATAACATTATGTATATATTGGTGATCAAGGTATTCTCAAATAAATAAGGAATGAAGATATGAGTCATCATCCATAATTTCACTATCATCAAAAGTAATAGAGGGTCTCTAAAACATAGGAGTTGTATGCCACATATAAGTATCAATAATCCCATCCAATGGGTACTCATAATGAGATCAATGAGGGCATGTATTATATTCAATTTATACTTCTAGATCCTTATTTTAATGATCTTGAAAAGTATTGTTAAATATTTTCAATTTTTGGTGGTCACCAGGTTGTGAACCTGATTACTTTGGAGGATCATCAAATGTAATCTTCTAGCCATTGATGAGGTCCTAGATATTATGCTTCAAGGTGAAACATATATTTGTAAAATGTCCAAGGCTTTAGTGATAGTCACAATAAACATTTGTATCATACACTTTGGGTAGAGGTATACTCATATCAACCTCTGTAAGATGAGAGAGAGAGATATAAGATGAAACTTTATAATCCACATGAGTAATAAAGGAAGAGACTTAGGTAGGCATGTAAATTATCTCTATGTGCATTGGATAAGACAAGCTGATTAGGTTGTTGTGACACCACATTAATCATTATGGTTATTTAATTTTTAATCTCAACAACTTTGACATTATAACTTGGTTTGATATAACTTGGTATTAGATATAGATGTATTTGGTGTATTTATTACATACTTAAGTTTTTTTAATGATATAAGTTTAATTTCATGATGTTGATCAATATGGAATAATTCATCAAAATATATGAACTCTTTTTAAAAAATGGACACATGTAATGGGGCAAGCAAAATTTTATTGAATATGTCTTGAAGCTCTTTTCTGTAATAGGATTGGTTATTTTATCTAACATTATCTTGTACCTCAAGACATACTCATTAATAGGTTCATTGGTTCTTTTATTTATATTTGCATTTTACACATAGGAAACCTTTTTAATAATGTTAATAGATAAGTGTGCCAAAAAATGACCCATGAGGCATTTGAAGGCACTTATTGATTAATGTGGTAAATCATAAAACCATCTTAAAAGATAATATTTTAATCTCTTTATAAATAATTTGGTCAAAAGTTTATTATTGGAGGCATAATCAAGGCATGTGGAATAAAATATCGAAGATGTTATTTAGGATCACCCTTACCATCATAAAATGTGAACTTAGGTAGAAAAAACTAGTTGGCAAGGGGTGTAATGATATTTATGGTGCAAGATTATTAGACAACATATCTTGTGAATAAATAACATAAGGATATTTCATAGACTTTTGTTCAATAATTATAACCTTAGATTGGATTTTTTTAAAGTTTAGATAATATCTTGTACCTCTTGGTCTTTTAGGTTGGATATTTGATAAGTCACTGAAGGAGGGTTACCCATAGTTTGTGTAGGTATAGGTATTGGAACCAGAAATTAGATTGAATTATGTTAGATTCTCAATTAAGATGTGGCAATGGTAGTTTTATGGAACAAAGGTTGAAATACATATCCCGTGCCCCTATTATAATTATGAAGTAGTAATGTTTTCAAGGGGAGGGTTTTTGGTATATGGGGATGACCCATATATCAAATAACATGATTAATAGATGGACCTAATTATCCATATATGTTTTTTGATTTTTTAGTTTATAATATGGTTGTTAGGATCCATCAAGATCTTTAGGGTTTTGATGAATATGATCATGAAACAATGCAATTGCCTTCACTTTCTCATGATATATTTGTTCATGCTCATTTGTTTCATTAGACTCATGATTTTAATTATCATAATATTATTCTATGATAACCTCATCAATATGTTTTTCATTCTCAACCTTGGTATCATCATGATTCATAACATGAGATTCCTCATTGGTTTTAGACATCTTAGGTGGTATCAAGGGAAGATAAATGTGTTCAACAGGTACACCTCCCAATATAGGGATACATCTAGGTTACATGCAAAAAATATATATAGGAAATGAAAAAATAAAACAATATGAAACCCTAGCTGATTGAAAACCATAGGAAACAAAAAATTTGTATTCACATGAAACAGGTTGACCAAATGTTTAACTCTAAAATATATATGTGGTAAATCTAGAGTTAAATGGGTTAGAGATAGCCTAGGGCACAAAGATGGTAGATTATCTCTAAAGTAGGCCAATTATTATTGAAAGTTAGATATAAAATATATTAAATTTATTATGATGAGATGCAAAAGTTTGAAAGTAAAACTATGCTATATATTGTAATAATAAAGAAAACAAGATACTTAACTAGTTATGATGCTAATATAGATATGGATCTAGAATAGATAGATAGTAGACTTGATCTAGTGTAATAATAAAGAAAATAAGATACTTAACTAGTTATGATGCTAATATAGATATGGATCTAGAATAGATAGATAGTAGACTCGATCTAGATTCTGGATCAGTTGCCTAATTCTAAAAATTATGCCTCTATATCATCAAACAATTACTTCAACTTTGGATGGTTACGTCGATGCTACTATTTGACTTAAATGTAGGTGTCTAATACATATATTGAAATTAGATGTGACCACTTGGATGCTTCTGGCTTATGTGTCACCTTTGATCTAGTGTATTCACATATGGGTCATGGATTGTTACTCCTTATCAAATAAAAAAACCCTAATTCTTCATCTTCATAGTGGTTGTGGAAAAAATGGGTTATTGGGAATATCATTTTGAACTACCCAAAATACCCCTCTATCAATGAGTGTTACCTACATAGCCAATACTCTAAATAGGTCCTCAAACTTATCTATTTCTCCCCTACATTTTATCTTGTGAGTGAATCATGCAATGTGTAATAAGCAAGTACAATAGTGACATAGCTTTTAACTTAGAAAATATGGCTCTTGGGATTCTCCTTTAGTAATTCAAACTTTTAGATGTGTTATTCTTATGATTGATATTGAAATAGGAGAAAATAGGGAAACTTTGCTCACCTGAGTGCTTGATAGAATGACTTTAGTAAGTTGCCTTAGTCTATCTAGGTATTTTATAGGTTTTGAATGAATGAGGGTTGATCCTATATTTATACCAATCCCTTTGGAGAAAAAATCACATTAAAACTCTTAGGTAAGCCATATGTATATGTTTCTCTAGATTTTCACTAATTACATTCAAATGAGAAAGAAACTAAGGTTAAGAGGTTATGGGTTTGATGTTACCTAGATTTAGTGCGCACCATATCCAAGCCTTGTGGGAGCTCCTCTTTGGCTATGGAGAAAACACTTGTAGTAAGAATGAAACTTAAACAAGAAAGATGTTAGAAGAGGCTATGGTGGACTGCCAAGCTACGTGCTCGGTCCCGAAAGCATGAAGCTCCTTAAGGGATGATAGTCCACTATTTAAAGATAAAAGTATTGTAAAGGAAGAAATGATAAATGACTAAATAAATAGAAAAGTAGATGGTGTGTACCTATTCCTTGCAGTCTATGTATCTTAGAATGCTACAGAAGGCTGGCTGAAGGTTCTGTTTGGTCTAGATGTGCTATTTGGATGGCTTTTTGGTTTGCTAGTTTAGAACACAGTCATTGACATCAGTGGGTTTGCCGAGGTCAGTCGAGTAAATGGTGCCGATGGTGGTTGGGTTACCGATGTTGATCTGGTTGAAGGTGCTGATGTCGATTGGTCTATCGATGTCAGTTTGAGTTGTAGATGCCGACGTTGATTGGTCTGTCGATGTCAATTTGGGTCATCAGATTTGGATGGATTTTAGAGTATTTTTGGGATAGACAAAGGGGTTTCTAGAAGTTTAGAGGTTGGTGCAGGGTTGTAGGAAGGTGAATGAGGTCTGAAGAAGTGTATAGGTAGAGGACTGGTGTGAAAAGGGGGTGAGAACAAGGGGAAGGCCTTTTAGCCCCTCCATAAAAGAAGTCAGACCTCTCGATAGTATTTATAAATATCAATGAAAACTAATTGACAATATATTCTAAAACATTGAAATGAAAACCAGAGTACTTAGCTTTATAAGGTGAAGAACCAGAGGTGTCAGAATAGTGATTCTCGTTGTGGCTGATGTGACCAGTGTTGTGAGCCAATGAAGTGAACATGGATTTCTTCAATTCAAGAGCTTAAGGTCCTCATACAATCTTTTAATCCAGTCTCTAGAATGATATATGTAGAGCTTCGATAGCCAGGAGAACAATAGTCAAGTTCTAGTGCTTGAAATCTTAGAGTGTGCATGCCAATGTGCAAAAAGGTGACCTTAGCTCAATGTTAGAGCTTGGCTTATGTAATCGACGTTGGTGATCCTGCCAGCATTGGCGTAGGACTGTTGAAATTGGCTGAAGGTTGATCGATGTCGATGGATAGAGAATAGGTAAAAGGGATATTTTTAGCTCTTTGCCTATTTCTCCACCCACCAAGTGCCTTTTCCATTGGAGAACAGTCAAAACAAGGGCTTATGAGGTATGGGAGTTGGTTAGGGAGTTAAGATGGGGTGAGAATAGGTCATGGGTAGTTAGGGTTTGGAGGACCTAGTCTCAGGCTGACTCATAGGCTAAGAAACGGTCTTAGGGTGAGGTGTCTAGGTGAGGTGTCCAAGGTGAGGTAATTAATTTAAAATAAGTAGTTTTTAAATTAATAAGGTGTGCAAGTGTGGGTTAGGAGTGTTAATGTTTATAAGGGGACCAAGGGGGGGTTGACACAATATTGGCATCTACAATATATGTTTGATTTTCAAATTGGATGAATTTATGGCTTTGAACATTTACATTGGGATAGGACACTCGTGCCAATTTAGGCATCTTATTAGGACACAAGTGTCCAAGTAGTTAGAAAATAGGTGCAGGTATAAAACTTAAAGAGATGGAAGATAAGAAAATTTATAACATCATGTGAAATATAACAGGTTTGAGTCATTAGATTAACATAGTTCAGACTAATATATAATCAATTGGCCATAAATAGATAGTTTAGGCTAGCATTTTAGTAGTGGGAAAGGTCTACAAGATGGAGGTACATCCATGATATGTATTTGGAAAGTGTATAAAATTGCAGTGTTATATAATTTATAAATAATTTATACATTAGAATGGAGTGGTTATGGATACCCAAACCAACATCATAACATATTTTTACAAGGATCATCATGTATAAAAAATGTGACTAGGTTTCATTGTCTATCTTGATCCAAATAATCATGGTAACTATCCTACAATGACACATCCTTGACAAAAATTTGATGTTAATACAATTTTTTTTCTAGATTATATTTATCCACCCCTCCATATAGACTATATATAGTTTATTTTTCCAAGTCATACATTGAGATTATATTCACACATATTATATGCCTACATATATTTGTGACATTTGTATACATATCCATTATTTCCTATTGGGGGCATGCTCCTTTCTATCTCCATATACTTCTAGGAGACATGAATTTTCAATTCACATATACAATGGGGGAATATTGATTTGCTTCATTTCTCTGAGGCTAATTTTTTATTACACTTGGTGCATACTATATGTTGACATATGCTCTGGGTTTATCAAATATTTTATATTCTTCTATTTTTAAAGCCTTACTTTTAGCCTTTCTAGATTAGATAAATGTATTTTTAAATTTAAGATATTAAAAAACTCAAAAAATAATGAAATTCTAATAATAATAATTCTAGTTCTAATAATAATAATAATAATTATTCAAAACTAGGATATATGCATTACATGCTTTGCTAGTATACATTATGAGTTGATGTTATTTATCATATACATGGTGAATTAACTATATAATTTATACACACATGATTTTAATGATATACACGAGTGGAATGTAGAACATATATACTACATATAATATATTTATATACATACGTGTGACATTAATTACATTCAGGGTAAATCATTCTACACTGGCAACATGCCTATTTACCAAGGCATATTTTTACACTTATTAGTTTATATCTTTCTATACTAGTCCATTGATCATAGTGGACTATTACACATGGATTTATATTGAGTATAATTTATTAAGTTTTATTTCCTGTGCATATTATGATTTTCTAGACTTTATTATGATATTGATTGGTTATGCAGATTAACATTGCTTGCTTTGTTTGTGTTTTATGTTGATTATTTTAAAATTATGTGATCATGGGTATGCATTATATCATGTGATCTATGATTGAAATTACCATGTTTTGTTATTTTTTCATATTATCCAATATTTCATGTCAAGAATATGTAATCTATGTTGTGTTAGAGTCAATTCATGTCTTAAGTGATTATATGCTTCATGATAATGATATTATGTGAATATCTATGTGTGCGGATACATATACATATGTTTATGAGCTTGGTGTTCTCATTTATATCACACATAATCATATTGTGCGATATGCCATGATTTTGATCATGAATTTACTACAATGATAATTATTGCATGCCAAATTGTTATATTTACTTGACATGACACTTATGTTCCTATTTCCTTCAATTACATATTTAATACATACTTGAATGATCAAATAATATACATGAAGGTATATATTATCATGTTTACATACATACTTCAAATGATTACGTGTGTGTGTGTGTCTATAACATGATGTAAACAAATATTTATTTTGAGAGGAGTGTTTCACATGCTTCATTCCTCATATGAAAAGGAAGGCCTATACTGGGCTTGTATTATAGATTTAGGTCATGAGAGATAGATATTTTATATTTGGATCAAGTTATGTTATTTTTATGGAACGTATTACATAGATTTTGGCATATGGATGACATATGTGGGGCAATACACATGATTATAAGGAACAAATAAGACATTATATGACATTTTGAGATAGATTATATGAGTAAGATTGAGAAGATCTATCATATTTATCAAGTTGAGTAGACTAAGATACATTTTATGACATTATGATAGACATATTATAGAACTATATATCACTTTGAGGTAAATATGGATTAGATTTGTTGCCTGAAATTTATTCATGCAAACACTTTTTTATCTTTAGGTTATAGATTGATGGGGAATGATGGTTCTACATAAATTCTTTGGATCTAAAATCCATCTACATCAGTTGATTTAGTTTTTTCAATTGCATAATAATATATTTTAGGGTTCCTCACTTATACATATAAACTTATTTTAAGGTTTCATCTATGCATACGAACATGTTTTAGGGTTACAAAAAGGAGTTATGATGATATTTAGAGAATTACAATTGAGGTTTTTGTTGTACTCAATTTATAGAATTTATCTTTCTTAAATGGTGGTTGAGGAATTATTACTCTTCAACACATGATTTAAATGGTTGCATCTCTTGAAGTATAATCACCCCATGTCATTTTATAAAAGAGTTCAAGAAGTGTTAGGTTAGTTCTCTTATCATCAGGTGTATTCATTCATTGAAGTTTAAATTTCAAATAATTCAATGATTTAAATTATTTCAAATTTTATATCATGAGTGTATGTTTATCTATACATGATTCTCTTCATGTTTAGCATGGATATAATGCGACATTTTAGGCATACCTCTAAACATAAAGTGCGATTAATCACAAGTACCAAATTTATTATTTTATATTTTCTTTATGGCATTTTCAATACTAGACTAAAAAGGGGGCATTTATAGACACCTAATTTGGTATTAGACACTTAGAAACATGAATTATAACATACTATGACATGATTTTAATTTAATAACCCATTTGAATCTTTTGAAAACTTCCCCTTATCTGTCTACCCACTTATTTTCATGGTTAACCCAATTTACACATACACTTATTTAAGATCACCCTAGTCTATACAAAAACTTTTCAAAATCGTAAACAAACTATCACCATAGCTCAGATCATCGATTTACACTCTTAGTATAAAACCAAAAATAGTCACACAAATATAGTTTATTAAAATTATCTATATTTTTTGATAGTGTCTATGAATAACCAATGTATATTTTTCTTAATTGGGATGTTTCCATTAAGTTTGCCAAGAGATGTTTCATGGGTTAGTCATATCTATAAATATTAGGATCGTATATAAATATAAATCAATATTAAGGTCATAATCACTTATTTATTGCATTTAGAATCACTTGAGAACTTGAGAAATCCATTATCACTCTCTTGAGACATTATAAAAAAAAGGCATACACATTTGAAAACCCCTCAAAGGAAAAACTGTAGAGACAAATATGAATACATACAAAATTAAAAGTTGCATGCTTTCATGTGTTGAAATATAAACATTCCATTGCATTCTAGCATGATCAGTACATTACTACACCCCCCCTCCCCCAAGGTGGGAGAATTATGTGTGGTTTGAGTGATATTTGGAGTATTATAATGTAGGACATAATCAATAACTTAGCAAGGATTGGTTGGGGTTTTCCAATACAATTTTTTAATCCATTTTTCCTAGGGTCTCTTTATCATAAATGTGATTATGGTTTCAAAGGAAGGATAAGAAAAAAAAAGATAAAATAACATAACTAAGGGTGAGTGCACATGTAGGATTTATCTAAAAGTGAGTTTGTAGTGGTCTTAGGTGGCACAAACTTGCATAGTTAGTTGGGATAATACTAGTATATCTTGGATAATACTATTGATGTGAGTTTTATGCATACCATATAAATATTATGAGGTAGCCTCTAACATTTTAGGATCTATGAATAAGGATTCACTCCAAGGCATGAGTTTTTGGGTATTGGGTTTTGTAAACATCTTGTTGGTAGAATAGTGATGAATAGATTAGTTTATTTACCACATAGGAGTTGGTTATAGATGAATGTAAATATACTTGATATGGGTGGATTGATGATGTATCTAGACTAATGTCGGTCTAACCAAAAATAAAATCAAAAAGAAGGGAAGGTAAGGAAGACAAGGAGGCATGTGGACCAAATAAAATGAAACTTTTAGAAACAACCACTTGAACTAAAGGTTGGACAAGCAAACAAAAACTAACGTTTAATACAATTTATTGATAACACACCAATAATAAAGAATAGTTATAAGTCCAAGAAAACAATAAATGTAGTAAAATTAAGCACATATAATCAAAGGTTGTCAAATTTGTAAGATTGAGTTAGCACATATACAAGGGGGATTATGATCAACACATAAATGATAATTTAAATCAGCAATAACACAATAAGAATAAATTTATTGAAAAGATAACTCATGCACAACTAGAAAACTAAGATATTAAAATGACAACACTTCTTTCATAATCCATAGGTTTGGAGAAGAATCAATAGTTGCACATGAAGAATAACTTTAGATCTTTCCTTAGAATTTCCTATTAATCTCAATAACCAAAATTCTCCTCCCTTTGGGACAAGGATGATACAAATATATATAATCTTAGGATGGGGAAGGCATAATATCTCAAGTGTAGTCTAAAAATTCATGTTCATAAATAGCATTGTATGCCAATCATCATGAAAAGTATGCATTCATAATAGTGATTTTACAGAATAGAGTTATTCAAATAAAATAGAATATATACCTACAAAATAAATTAAAAACTTAACATTCCAACTTATCCAAACATGAAAATACATATGTATGATTATAGGGGTGATGGTGTGGCACTATTAGAAGAAGAAAACTATAGAATTACAATTGTAGAAGCTAAAATAGATATAACTATCATTGTAACTTGAGTTACAACTAGAACATGCATTCTAATTACTAATATGCTTATCACTGATGTAGTTGTAGCAATGGAAATTTGAAGTTGGTATTTAGCCTTGTATGGATCAACTATGCTAACCTCATCCCAAATAGAAGGGTAATGATTAAAATAATGATTGAGAGATAATGAATCAAATGTTTTATCAATGTATTTAGTTGGCCTTGTAATCAAATATGTAGAAGGAAATGGAGTGTGAGATGAGGATGCCATTAAAACTCGAGTCTAAAAATTCCCATGCTATGAAAAATATACAAGCTCTTGGTTGCAATGAAGTTTTGGATTCAAAATTTACAATAGAGTTCTGAATTCATAGTTTGCTCTTGATAGCTAGAAGGCAATGTGATTTGACTAAATGTGGCATTTCAAACTATATTGATTTTGATGTGTTGGCCATGAAAATTAAATATATTAATTCAGTAATTAAAGTGAAATAATTATGGTAACATATTTTACTCCTTTAATTGTTTATTCTTTCCATTTAAATTTCATAACCTTGACTTTCACAACTTTAATTTCCATGTGTCTTCTTTTACTTGTTCTCATATGCTTAGTCCTCCTAATGTGAAAGATGTATCTTTTTCACTCTTTCAAGCTTAGAATTTGAGTCTTTGTTATTAATTTAGGTGGCTCAATGGACACATTTATACGTATCACTACTCTACTCATAGTTAAGCTATAACTTACTATACTTTATTCTTTTGGCCATGGATTAGCAGGATTATGATGCATGGATGGATCTCACTGTTCCACTTTCCAAAGGTAATATTTACAAGGATCTCTATTGATGTCACCACTAAGTTATTAGGATGATGACATATGTATGTCCCTAAAAAATCAACTTGCATGGTGTAGTTTGTACATATAACTATGATAACATCACCTCTAGGTTAGCATAATGATGACATTTGGACAACTCTCAATAATCTACTTGACTAGGGTAGTCAACACATAGAACTATGATGATGTCACCTCTAAGTTAGTGGGATATTGACATGTGGATGAATCTTAATGATTCACTTTCTTAAGATGCTCTGTACATGAAACTATGATGACATCACCTCTAGGTTAGTGGGATGATGACATGTGAGTGGATCTCAGTAATCCACTTACTTGGGATGGTTTTTACATAAACTATGATGATTTCACCTTTAGGTTAGTGGGATGATGACACATGGATAGATCTCAATGATTCCCTTTCCCAGGATGATCTGTACATGGAACTATGATGATGTCACCTCTAGGTTTGTAGGATGATGACATATTTATGTCTTTCAATGATCCACTTTCTGAGGATTGTCTATACATAGAACTATGCTAAAATCACCACTAAATTAGTGAGATGATGACATGTGGATGGATCTAAGTGATCCACTTGTCTAAGATGGTTCATAGAAGGAACCATGCTAACATCGATAATGGGTTAGTGATTTGATGATATATGGATGACTCTTAGTGATCTACTTGCCTAAGATGGTTGGTACATGAAACTACATTTATGTCACTACCAGGTTAGTAGAATGATGATGCATGGATGTCTCTTGGTGATCCACTTGCCCAGGATCATCTATGCAAGGAACTATGTTGACATCACCTTAGAATTAGTGAGATGATGACACATGGATGAATATCAATGATCTGATTACCCATGGTAGTATGTACATGGAAATGTGATGATATCACCTCCAGGTTAGTGGGATGATGTGTTTGACTTCTCACTTGGGCTCTAGGTGTGTGAAATGATTTTGTAAGGCAAGATTAGATGAGTTTTTGGATGTATAGTAAATGCCTAAGTATGGTATCACCTATTTTAAGACATAACAAAGGTAAATAACCCACTAAACAACATAATACATCAACCTGATTATTTGTTAAATAGTAAATCAAGCATACATTTAAGCATGAACTAAAGGAAAATTAAAGGTAAAAATTAAATCATATAATATGGATTATGTGCATTTCAGATTATCCTATAACTTTGAAACATATTGCAAGAAATGACATAAATTCATGTTGATTAGGTCAAGAAAATAATAGAAATCAAGAGGAGAAGATAAATTCCTCCTAACATCATATAAATTCCTTAAGATTATGCTTTTCAAACTTTCATGTTATGGAATTTTGGGTCAAAAGACCTTGAATAAGGATATTAAATTAATAGTGGGTCCCTATTTGAGTTTTTAAATGGGGTGTGTGTGTGTGTGTGTGTGTGTGTGTTAGGGAACAATAAATACTAGTCATCACATGGGTATTTTTCACCAACAATGTCTGCACATGGTTTGAGGGCCTATTTCAAAAATAAAATACATAGTAATTTTAGGGATGATGATGCATGCAGTCAGAAAGAGAAATTATAAATTATATAAGTGCATTTCTCTTCTATCTTTATATTTTTAAAAATTAGTAAGTGTAATATTAATCCACCCATTTTACATTTAAGTTTTTATGACTAATTGCACATTTTAGATAATCTAAATATTGATAGTTTTATCTTATTTAGATTGCATTCATTAAAAAATAAGTAAAATGATAACAATGCATTTGAAATGGGCATAAATAAATTAAATTTTGAATAGAAAAATAGGGAAGATAAGTTAGGAGTAAGGGAAGAACATAATATATAAGTTAAGGAAGAAATTTTAAGAGAGGAAGAGTTATAGGTACCGAGATTATGAGGGTTATATGCTAGCTCATTATGGGTTGTAGGCTACACTGCAAAGTAGGTCCATGAGGAGTATGTGAAATATTGATCATGTGGATAAAATAGGGATCTATGCATATCATTTAAAATCATATAAAATAAAATATGTGAGGAATTACAATGGTGAAAATAAGATAGAGAGAAGAAATGGATGTGAGATACGGAAAATGAATTATGGAATCTGGATTAGAAAGTGAAGACAAGCCATTGTAATTAAGATTTGAGATAATTGAGAGAACAAAAATATAAAATACAAAGAAGATGTATAATAAATCTAAATTATTGGATACACTAATTTCATATGTAGATTTTTAGTTTTAATGGGGGAGACATTGAAAACATGTTTAATAAGTTGCATGGCTTAAGGTTTTAGCCACTAGAAGAAAGACTAAACAATATTAATGGGCATGAAATTGAGTATGGTAAGGGGTAATAGCAATTTTAAGTGATATTTTGAACCTACATGTGTGTTATAGATATATGGGATACCATACTTTGAAAATCTAGAGGAATTGGGGAAGTATCTATTGTCACACATTGCATCATGGAAGGATGATTAATGTGGGATGACAATTGAGGATTTTAGTTGCATAAGTAATATAACCACCCTAAAGAATTAAGGAGATCAAATTTTTAGATATTCTAAGAGAGTAAATCATTGGATTGGTAAAGTCATTGGGGATGAGAGGAAGGATCATGGTAATTGATGCAATAAATTATCCATCATTTCATATGAAAGTTGTTTCATGGATATTTTCCATAGGAAAATGGAATATAGTAACCAAATAAGTTGATTATTTGGCATGCCTAATAGTTAATAAGATAATAATATTTAATTAGATTAAGTAAATTTCATAAGAAGTTATGATTTTATTTGAAGACACACATCAGAGAGTAGAGGAGTTTAAATATGGTATGCTTATGATCTTACTAATAAATTAGAAAATTAAAGTCATATAAGGAAGATAAGAGTACCAAACTATTTTTAGAGGAGGATACACATAATGAAGTATGTTATATAAATATGTGGTCATCATATGACAAAGTCTTATAACCATAAAAATAAGGAGCGGTCTAAGAATGTGGATGAGACATTCAAATAGGAATATATAAAATCAAAACATGTGCCTTTTCAATATCAAGGGGTTTTTATATTTTGTGTGATGGTGCAATATTATTTATAAAGGAAAAGGACCAAGAATATGAAATATTTGAGTTGGTAAAGGCCATTATATGTAGTATCTAGAGTACTCATTAAATAGGGTCATGAAAATTCTAGGATATATAGTATATGTCATCAAAATTGATGTGCCAATGAATGACTTGAGGAGGAATAAAAAACTATTTAAGGTCAAAGTTTTATATTGTGATGTTTTATAAAATGATAGCATGGTGATCAAACCAAAAAATATTTTTGAAGGTAGATAACATTTTTTTACAATAGATATTACATACAAAAACCCTTAAAATAAAAGGTAAAACACCATTGGTACTAACACAAAATAGGGTACAACAAATCATAGTGAAATTTGATTAAGCTTCTACATAGAGAATGGGAAAATAAAAAACAAGGAAAAGAAAATAGGAATAATTTTCACTTGGGAAAGGAAAAAGAACAATGATGGTTCTTCAAAAGGGTTCATCTTCATCTAAAACACCTAAATAAAAGAAACTCTAGGTATATACACATGAAAGGACTACCATGATGAAATATTTTGGAATCCAATGACAAAATTAGTTCAATTGGGAATGAAATTATGGGAAATTGAGCCCTATAAACATAATTACAAATACCTTATGTGATTTGTGGCTCAATTTGCCTAGCTCCTCCATTGAACCAATCTCTTGATTGGTTCAATGTGTGACACAAATGGTGGAAATAAACCCCAATAAAATAATGGTGATTACCTAATATGATTTGATGATTAATTTTACCTAATTCAATCCTCAATTAAATAATTTACTTGATTGATTTAATAGGTGGGGTACTTTGGGAAATCCAACCCCCTAAATGTAATTATGACTACATGATGTGATTTACATCTAAACTATTCCTAATTGACTCCCCCATTTATCAAATCACTCAGTTAATTTAGTGTGAGATGTAACTAGGGAAATTAAATCAAAATAATTATAATTTCAAATATATAATGTGATTTTGGGCTCAATTTTCCCTAATTTACTCCTCCATTGAACCATTCCTTTGATTGGTTGAATCAGATACACAAATAAGGGAAATTGAGCCACTTCTATGGAATTGTAGCTATCCAATTATATTTTTGGCTCAATCTTCCCTAATTTAAGATCCCCACTAAAAAAACACTCAAATAAGAGGCTATCTTACTTAGGTAAACAAGCTTAAGGATATAGAAATAATAGGGCACAAGGGTGAATATCATATCTATAGTAGGCCAATTAATGTGCTAACTTAGATGTACCATATGTTGAATTTATAAAAATGTGATAGGTCATTAATGTAAAGTAAAAATATGATTGATATATAAATGATAAAGAAGAGCGTACGTAGATATTTTTGATGCTAATACATTTTAGATCTAGTATAGGTGGTAATTAGGTAGGAAGACATTTCTAGAATACTTGTTAGATTTTGGAGTTGGTATTTCTAGCTCTTTGGACACATACATCAGTCTCAAATAGTTATGTTGATGCTAGTGTCTAGTTCAATGCTAGTGTCCTATACACACTATGCACTCAAATAGGATACAAACATAGATACCTCTAGGTTTTGCTTCACCTTCACTCTAGTGTATTTAGATTTGGATAATGGACTGTCACTCTTGGTGAAATTAAAAAACCCTAGCTTTCCATCTTCAATTGGACTTTGGGGGGAAATGGGTTAGTGGGCATATAGTGTTAAGCTAAATCACAATGACCCCAATATCAAAGGGAACTACCTACATTTACAATAATCTATAAGAGGACATAAAAATCATGTAGTTGTCCCCTATGTGTTGGCTTGTGTGTGAATCATGTAATGTGTAAATCAAATGCAAAAGTGACCTAACTTATAACTCAAAAAATATGACCTTATGACTACACTTTTAGTACTTGAAACTTATATCTAGGTTGTTCTTTTGACTGATAATGGAATATGGTAGAATAAGAAAGCTTTTGGTAACTTGAGTGCTTCTTGAGTGATCTTTTGGTATGATTTCTAGGTGAGTAATGAATGAGGGTTGATATTATACTTATACCAATCCTATTAGGATATAACTCACATTAAATCACTTAGGCCAACCTTTGTGATATGTTTTAATTGAAACTTGGATGACTTAAGGGCACTAGACACTTGCATCAAGCAAAGACAATAATGTCAATGTTACTGTCTAGCTTAGAAATTAGTGTTCAGAGAAAAAAAGAGTAGGCATAGGTTCAAAACTTGTAGAGGTATAAGATAAGTACATTTTAAGCATTTTGGGTAAGATGGTATGTATGTGTCATCAATACAAATCTAGTCAGACTAAGAATCAAGCCAAGGGGCACAACATAGAGTAGATGTGAGGATTTTGAAAGTAAGACATGTGTAGGACTAAGAAGAACAACCAAGGTCATGAGTTTACTAAGTGTACAAGATTGAGGTGGTATATAATCATAAAATATCATCTACATTTCCCCCTTTTAATCTAGTAATGAAATTGCTAGTTTAAAGGAAAAGAGTAAGTACATGTGTGTGTATACACACCTTATCTCTAATTGAATTGAATTTGGGTGCTTTGATGGAGTTGGGTTTGAGTCTTTGTTGGTGATTGAACTGTAACCAAGAGCTTGTTATAATGTACAACCTGTGTATATAATCTGAGTCAAAATTACTTGAAATAAATTGACATTGAAGGAGCAAGGTTTAGGAGTACACTTATGTGTTGATGTAACTACCTTTCTTATTGGAAAGTTATTTTTACAAAATATGTATCATTTTAAGGCTCAAATACTAAGATTGGGATAAATATAGACAATTCTTTAAAGTGCATATATCTAGGGAGAGGGAGAGATTGGAAGGCACATGCCCCCAACTTTCGAGTAAAAGTGACTTACCACTTGGTAGTTGAGATTAGCTCAATCATGCAAAACTATGATACTTGTAACCTGGTGACTTTGGATGATCAAGTCCAAAATGAAAACTTTGAAATATTGAGTGATTTAATCACCCCAACCATGCCAAAAGGTGAACCAACTACTGTAGTATATTAGCTTACTAAAGTCCATAAAAATTCATTAGGTATCAATATGTGTAATAGTTTTAGAATCTAAATTTGATTTGGATTTTTTAATATTAGGCACATGTTTCATAACATATTCACCTTATATTTGTCTTATGTTAAAACTATGTGTAATAATGGTACCATGTATATAATTCTACCAAAAATGTGTATCATAATCATATAATCATGCGATTTAGCTAATTTGGAAAATTATGTAATTATGGAAGATAGGATTCCAAAGTATGTATCCACTATATATGGATAAATATGAAATTGATATAAGTACTAATTTGGAGGATATGTTACCAAAACATTCCCCCACTATAAACTAGAAATGCTAAAAACTAAATAGGTGTGGAGAACATGCCTCCAAAGCATGCCCCCACTAAATCTATGAATTATAAGTAGCATACTGAATGAATATGCATAAAATTATTCCAAAGCATGCCCTCATTGAATTTGAAAACTATGAATGTGTGGAAGCCATGTCATCATGACATGCCTCCACTAAATTTGCAAACTAGTGTAATTACCATATACTATGTGAGTGTGGATAACATGCTTCCAAAGCATGGCTCTAATCTAATATGAAAACTATGAAAATGTGAAATCCATGTTACCATGACATGCCCCCATTAATATGACCCCATTTAAGGTGAGGTAAAAATAGTACCTAGTAGTTAACTCACCTCAAAAGGGTAAGACAACTATAAATCTATGAATGTAACCATGTAACATATAAAAGAAAAACATGTCTAGGTATATGTAACATTTGAATTCATAGAACCAAGATGATCACTTGTAGGCCTATTATGCATGATAAAAATCATGGCAATGTATATATAGTAATAATATAAGCTCAATAAATAAACAAGCACACACATAAGATCACTAAAAATCAAGTCAAAAGGCAATGGTCTAAGGAAATTACAAATAAGGGGCATATTTAAATGCCATAAAATTGAATGGATGCGACTTAGTAAAATGTACACAAAAGAATGTAATGACATATTCAAATGTCCATACAATTCAATGACATATTTAAATGTCTAAGAAGGCAAACATAGCCATATAAGCCATATACAATGGAGTATAAATGCTCATAAAAGCAAGGTAATAACAAGGCAAAACACTCAAGTAAGTGTGTAGAGGAAAATCATAAGACATAAACATGTCATAGTGGCCCATGGATCGAATGTGTTAACAAAAAACATAAAGTATATATCATATTAAATATCCTATGCAATGTATAATCATGGATAATAGGCATGTATAAATACATATGTAAGCTCACACATGATAGTGTAGAGTGATCATCAAATCATATAACCTATGTATATCAAGATTGTAGAAGATGGATGCCCCTAATATCCTGGTGATGTGAGTATAAGGAATGTCCAACACCTATAAGTGTATAATGTATCTATGTATGGTTATGTATGTGTATGTATGAGTAAATGATATGCTAGTCCTCAACATGGAACTAGTACATAGATGTTAAGGAGCCAATATAACATATAAGTGTCAAAAGTGTTTTTGGATTTTTGATTTGTTTTGTATATTTGGAATGATGAGGAAATATCACCCTATTATCTCATTCAAAGGATGATCATAGGTATCTCCCTACTCAAAACCTAGTATAAGAAACTAATGGTATTATTAAATAACATGTATAAGTGCATTATCTGCCACTATAATATCTATGATGCTTGGCATATGTATAATAAAAATTTAGGGTTATGAAGTACCAATAAAAGGAATAAGGGTTCTTGAAAACCATATATGTGTGCTCTATGGTTTCTTTGGAATAATAATAGTAAGAACATGTTTAGGTGCTTTGGATATCTAAATATGGTGCATAGAAGATGAGGATTTCATGAAACCCAATGTATGTCTCTAATGTAAAGGTCTCTCAAGTATTGGCCACCTATTAAATGGGATTTCTTGTTTCTTACCATTTTGTGATAGGTTAGCCTTAAATTTTTTGATAATTAACTTAAAAGGTATGAATTTCTCTTGTTCAAGAGGATGCTCATATGGAATACTAGAAACTATAATTACCCAATTGGTATGAATGTAATTAATACACCCATGCACTATATAAGGTACTACTCAAAGAGTGTGTATCCAAATTCATCCCAAAAACATGTCAAAGACACATGTATAAGGTATAACTGAGAAATTAGTAACCAAATGTGCCAAAATGACCTTTAAAGGTAGATCAATCTTGCCAAGAACCTTCTATGAGGTCCCCTCGAATGATTTGACTGATCTAACAGAGGGGTGTAAATCATGATGATTATAACCAAAATTCATGAGTAATGTCATGGTTCAAACATTTTTTGCTTGTAGCATTATCCACCATAACACTACATATAGGGTGTTTATCAAGGTATGGTCGAATGAATATAGAATGAAGATTAGAGTCATCATCCTTAATTTCACTATCATTAAAGGAATTAGAATGTATCTAAACCATAGGAGGTATATGTCTCATATAATTACCAATAACCCCATATAATGGGTGTCCAAAATATGATGGAGGAGGATGTGCACTATATTCCATTTGAACTTTTGGTTCCCTTTTGGAATGGAATTGTAAAGCATTATTAATTTTTTTTGTTTATGGTGATAATCAGGTTGTGAACTTGATTCCTTTGGAGGATCATCAAATGTAATCCATTGGTTATTGATGAGGTCTTGGATCTTATGTTTTAAGTTAAAACATTTGTTCTTAGAATGCCTAGGGCCTTGGTGATAGTCATAATAAGCATTTAAATCATATCCTTTGGGTAGACGTCTATTTACATCAACCTTTGTAGGATGCAGGAGATATTATAAGCCAATTAGTATATTTTTAAATTGTATTAACCATGTTGGCTATTTCATTTTTAAGCTCAATAGGTTTTACATTGTAACTTAGTTTGATTGTAAATTTTATACTAGATGTAGATATAGCTGGCATGTTTTCTACATACTTGAGCTTAATTAATGACATAAGTTTTATTTCATGGTCCTATAAAACATGAAATAATTCATCAAAATATTGAAACTTTTTGAAAACAATGGAATCATGTAAATAAGCAAGTAAAATTTTCTTGAATATGTTTTGAAACTCTTTGTCTACCATATGATTGGTCATTTTGGCTAGCATTGTCTTATATCTCAAGACATATTCATTGACTTGTTCATTGGTTCCTTATTTGATCTTTGTAATTTGAGCATAAGAAACCTTTCAGTAATGTTAATAGAATTTTTTCCCAAAAATTGATATGCAAGAGTTTTGAATGCTTTCATGGATTAGAGAGGTAAGTCATAAAACCACCTCAAAGCATAGTCCTTGTGTCTCCTTGGAAATAGTTTAGCTAAAAGTTTATCATTTGAAGCATAATCAAGGAATGCCACATAAAAGGCTTGAAGATGTTGTTCAATATCACCCTTTTCATCATAAAATGTGAAGTTAGGTGAAACAAATCCAATTGGAAAAGGGTGCAAAGGGATCTTAAGTGTAAGAGGATTATGCAATACATCTTGAAAATCTATAATATGTGAAGACTTTGAATCTTTTTGTTCAATGTTTGTAACCTTATCATGAAAATTATTTATAAATTAAAGGAGTGAGTGAACTATAGGCCCTATGGGATTTTTATTATCAATTTGAGTAGTCACCACATGGGATGGAAACATGATTTGAGTAGTAATAGGCATTGAAACTGATATTTGTGTTAAAATAATGGGTAAGTTCATAACATATGTATCAATAGTATTTTCAAGGAATAAAGGTTGGAAAACATAATCTGTTCCCCCATTATATGTATTAATTTATAGTGTGTTCAAGGGGAGGGATGTATCCACTATAGTTTTATCATTTTTAGCTTCAAGTATAGTTTTTAATATTTTATCAATATCTTTAGTGTTTTTTAAAATACACTCATTAAACATTATGATTACATGCACTTGATCATTGTTAACTTGGTCATTATCATTTGTTTCTATATTTTCATTATCATAATATTCTTCTATGATAACACTATGAGGAGTTTTTCATTGTCAACATGGGTATAATTATTACAAAGGTATGATATCCCTCATTGGTTTGAGACATCTTGTATGGGTTGAGGGGAATTTAAATATGTTAAATATACATACCCATAATCTATGGATACACCTAAGTTGCATGAAAATTATTACTAATAGAAAATGGAAAAGTAAATTAATATGAAACCCTTACTAGTTTAAAACCCTAAAAATAAGAAAAATTTGCATTCACATAAATCAGGTTCACCAAATGTTTAACACTAATTTGGATATGAGGCTATCCTAATTGGGTGAATAGGGTTAGGGATATATAAATTATAGGCACAATGGTGAATATTAGATCTATAACAAGCTAATTAATATGCTAAACTCAGATGTACCATATGTTAAATTTATTGAACTAAGATAGGCTATTAATGGAAAGTAAAATTATGCTAAATATATAAAAGACAAAGAAGAGAGAACTTAGATGTTTGTGATGCTAATACAATGATAGATCTAGTATAGGTGGGAACTAAGTAGTAATATAATTCTAGAATAGTTGTTAGATTTTGGATCTAGTGCCTCTGGCTCTTTGGACACTTGTGTTAGCCTAGGATAATTACATCGACATTAGTGTATGGGTTAAATGTTAGTGTCATATATAGAATATGCACTCAAAAAAGATGTAACCATCTATATAATTATGGGTTTTGATTCACCTTAAATTTTGTGCATTTATATCTAGGTCATGTACTATCTCTCCTGTTGAAATGGAAAAACCCTAGCTTTGCATCTTTCATGTGACATTAAGAAAAAATGGTTTAGTGGTCACACAATGTCTAACTAGCCTATAATGATTCCACTATCAAAGGTCACTACCTATAGTTAAGTTGTTCCTTTGATAGATATTATAATAAGGTAGAATAAGAAAGATTTTGGTAACTTGAATTCTTCTTGATTGATCTTTTGGTCTGATTTCTAGGTGAGGAGTGAGTTAGGGCTGATATTTTATTTATACTAATCCTATCGGGAGATAACTTGCATTAAATCACTTAGGTTGACCATTATGATGTATTTTATTTATAAATTGGATGACTTGAGGGTACTAGACACTTGCATCAAGTTAAAACAATAACGTCTATACTATTATCCAACACAAACATTAGTTTCTAAGGAGAAGGAGAATATGCATAGGCTCAAAACTTGTAGAGGTATAAGATAAGTCCATTTTAAGTATTCTGGACAATATGGGATGTTTCTGTCACTAATATAAGGCTTGATGGACTAATAAATAGGCCAAGCGGCACAAGATAGATTTGATGTGAGGCTTGCAAAAGAAAGGCATGTGTAATTATAAGAGGAACAACTAGGGTCATGAGTTTACCAAGCGTACAATATTGAGGTGCCACATAATCACAAAATATCATCTACACCAATCACTTGGTTGATTCAATGTGTGACACAAATAGGATAAATAAAACCCATCAAAATAATTGTGACTACTTAATATGATTTGATGATGAAATTTCCCTAATTCAATCCTCAATTGAATAATTTACTCAATTTATTCAATAGGTGGTGTAATTTGGGAAATCCAAACACCTGAATGTGATTGTGACTACTCGATGTGATTTACATCCAAACTATCAATAATTGACTCCCCCATTTATCAAATCCCTTAGTTGATTTAGTGGGAGATTTACATAGGGAAACAAAATCTAAATCATTATAATTTCAACTATATAATGTAATTTTGGGCTCAATGTTTCTTAATTTACTCCTCCATTGAGCCATTCCTTTAATTAGTTCAATTAGATACACAAATAATAGAAATTGAGCCATTTATATGGAATTGTAGCTACATAATCAAAATTTTGGCTCAATCTACCATAATTGAAGACCCCCTCTAAAAAAACACTCAATTGGTTCATTGGTGGATATAATTATTAGACATTGAGCCCAATTATTTTAATTATGACTTTATTATGTGATTTTTGGCTAAATTAGTAGTAATTAAATCCTCCATTTAATAAATCACTCAATTAGTTTAATGGAGGATTAAATGATGGAAATCATAACTCCTCAACCTAAGAAAACCACTTAATGTGAATTTTGGATCAGTTTCTCCTAATTTATTCCCCCATTGAATAAATCACTTGATTAGTTCATTGGGGAATAAAATCAAGGGAAATTGATCACCCTCAACATAAGTACCACCACATAGAGTGATTTTAGGATTAATTATACATAATTAACTCCCAAATTTAACTAATCAATCAAAGGGTTTGATGGGGGATGCAATTATGGCGATTGAGCATCATCAACTTAATTAATCAAAGTTGTGTGTGAAAAATTTAAAGTTTTTAATCAATGGGGAATGTAAAAATCCAATATTCAAACCTTGAGATTGATATATCTCAACATATTTAGATAGAATATATATATATATATATATATATATATATATATATATATGTATATTTATATGTATATGTATGTACGTACTATCCCTCACTGGGTAGATTACCTAGTGAGGGCATACATACATACACACACATATATATCTATGTATGTTTGTATATATACATATATGTATGTATGTATAAATATATCTATCTATCTATGTATATATGTATACATACACACATAGATATATGCATGTATACATAGATAGATATATATGTATAATGTATGTATGTATATATATGCCCCATTAGGTAAATATAAAACATTTTAAAAAATAATTCAAAAGTAGATACAAAAATAACTTAAGTATTTTTAAATAATTTGGAAAAATGTAAATTCCATACATATTTGTGTATATAAAATAAAATAGTTATGTTTTATTAACAATAACCCTAACTAAAATTATTTTTAGGGGAGATTAGAATTGCATGTATCCTCATTATTCCAAAAATTAGTATACAATGTTATGCTTTGGTTTTATTTTATATGTATTTATGTACACACACACACACACACACACACACACACACACACACACATAAAACTTACAATACGCACACACGCGCGCGCACACACACACACAGACACAGACACAGACACACACACAAATATTCATATACATAGATACTTAGATAAATATATATACATACACACACACACACACACACACACACAATATTTTAATATATATTAGAACATATATTTTAATCAATAATATTTAATATAATTTTATTTTATAAATATATTAATATAATTGTGACACTAAGGTATAATGAGACTAAGAAATGGTAAAATTATTGTTACAAGGGAGATTTTACATGTAATAGGTCAAAATAGTAAATTTGAATCCACCATAGTTGTTGAAAATAATAATAAAGTTTAAATGAAGTGATTCTACAAGAAATGGCTAAAAGGGAAAGTGAAGGTTATGAAATAGTCACACCCAAGAAGAATCTTGGGATTTTTAGACTAATAGAGTGGTCTAGAATTGATGAATTAGATTTGTGTGAAATATAGAGTGCTCATTTCCAAAAGGAAAATTTCACACATGGTCTACAACACTAAATTTTAAAAGGGTATATTTGGTCCCTATATATTCCCAAATGTGGGCTCTACCCCAAAATATTCCCCTATATTATTGATTGATGAATCTATTTTATTATGTCAAATTATTAATGTTTTCTACTCTAAAATTTATTTATTTTTCATGTGAAAATTTTCCTTATGATTTAAAATAATCATGAGTTTGAAATTATTAGAATTCATAGGTCAAATTTCAAAATCGACGTCTTATTCTTATTTTGACCTAATTTTTCATAATTAAATTGAAAAATAGAATGGAAATAAGTAATCGAGCCAGTCAACATTAAGAGAGTCACAACTACATATCATTCATGATAGAATCAAACCTTATGTGTTATAGTGCAATGTAAGTGAAATTTATAGAAAGTGATTCAATTTCCCTTTCCCTATAAGTGATGACGAAACTACATAAAAATTATGCAAAATCATTTTTTGGGTATAAGTGAATTATCTCCAAATAGCTTCAACAATATTTAAGTACCAAGGTAGAAGCCCATATTGCAATTGTATCAATAAATGTGGCAATAAAGGCTCTAATTAAATTTTGGAGAAGGATTCACCATTCAAATAATACTTAGATAATGCTTTATAAATTTTATATATAGAAAGCCTTAGATATGACATGCACTATGGATGAAATTTAAAAATATAAAAAATAAAAATTGAAGGTGAAAGAAATTAGGGCAATTTAGAAGGACCTACATTAACACACGGGAGATATTCAATGGTCTACCTAATTTATGTAGGGTAGATTCAACTATATACATGTTGTCATATCCTAATTTCTCTCTAAGATAAATAACTTATTTAATTCATCGATTATTATAGTTGATTAATTGATTAACTAATATTTGATTAATCTTGATGACATATGCTGATTATAGGACAATTCGTGTTGTTTAATTTACATGATTAGATGTTATGAGTTAGCAGTACTTTTATGCTCATTATATTGTAATCATGTTTGATTATTTTGTAACATTATTTTATGGATATAATGATGTTTCAGGATAACTACTTTCATTGGCATGAGGTGGATGCATGATAGATTTTTACCTCATAATGTGATAGAGGGAGAGTATCATCAGAGAGGGTGGTTAGATGGAGACATTGGGGGTCAACAAAGACTGAATTCAAAAACCCTACACACAACACTTAGTATATTATGTTTTGTAATTTTTTGACATGGATTAACATAGCATGTTTTGTGTACTTTTCTTTAGATGAGTTTTAATATGATTTATAGTAAAATCTTAATTGATTGATTATGATTATGTTGATTGTTTGAGTGATTTCACTATGTTTTGCGATCTTACGTAACTCATCTTGTTTGGATAAATGAAATAATTTATTTGTGTTTACATATATCATTACGTTATTATGTTTGACTAAATAGTAAAATATTATGATATTGAGATGGATTCCATAATCTTTAGTTGAGTTATGAGATGTAGATAATAATAATTAAAGACTATTATTATTATTATTATGACTATATATTAATGTCGAAAGAAAATAACATTGTTTTTAAATATATTGTATTTGATTAACTATTATTTTAAATATTTATATTCATATATATAGTTGGATATATATATGTTAGTTGTTAAATGATTTTAGTAATCATTGTAATTGATATGTGTGTGTGTGTGTGTGTGTGTGTGTGTGATGGATAACATCTAACATAAACTCTAAGTCTTGTTATGCATATGTAGCATTTGCTAAGCTTAATGATTTCATTGTGTTAGTCATTACAAGGGGGAAATACATTAGTCCTTGACTAGTTTAAAAGTATTGCATGGAATATAAGGATTATTTGACTTGGGGTTGTTGATAATGGGTTGATCATTGTCATGCGGATTAGATAAAGGAATATAATATGATTTATTAGGGATTTGTGGAGAAGCATCAAGAATGATTAGGTAACTAATCACTTCTTAACTTCAGTTAAGTGATGTTTGAGAGTATATTATGGGGTTTGATATGTTTTGCATGGAAGTGGACTATGAGATATCTGGGAATGCAAAGTTGGAATGATGAATACTAGATGTTAATGATGGACTAGTGGAGGAAAATAGAAGATTTAAAAAAAGTAAAAGAGGAGTGAGGCTATGAATAGATGACACATAGAAAGGACAAATCATGACATTCTTAGTTAAAAAGGTAGAAGGTGAATAATTATGAAGAATTAATTTCACTCAGCTATCTTGGACATTCATATGTTTACTAGGTTTGTATTGTAATTAAATTTCTCAATGAAATGATGAATAGGATTTTTTCTGAATGTATGGTTACTAGTTTTTATTTGGTTTAATTATTAGAAAAACTGGGTTGTATGTGGAGCCTTGTGGAAGGCTTGGCCTGCATAGAACCCCACATTAAAACTAGGGCAACCTAGGAGATGGGGTAGAGATGACCATGATTATTGTTAGGTTATCAAATTCTCTATGCTACATGTTTCTATCTTAAAGGAAATCTTTGTTCATTAAATTAAGATTAACCTGATGGGTATATGAGTAATATGCTTGTAACATATAATTTGAACCAAATTACTATTTATGGTATATGAGAATACAAAATGAGATAAGTTAACCTATATAAACATTCAAATGCCAAATTAAATTGGACTTTTGGATTTGGGATATGGGGTTTTAGGGGTTTTAGATATATATACATATAAATATATATATACACACACCATTATATATAAGCTAGTATGTTGAACTATCTAATGATTATAGGTATATATATTTATATATGTATAAAATTATATGAAACCTAATATTGATGCCTCTAAAATTACCACAAGGGTTCTTAGTGTTCAGTTAACACTTCTCATTTTAGAATTCTAGGAATTTAGAGCATGAGTAGCAGATTGTGGCAACATGATGTGACCTGTGGTAAAATAGCGACAGAGATATGTATGAGTGTTCCACAAAATTTATAATAAGTGATGTTTAGGATCTATCATGGTCCATTATTTTTGAATTATAGAGGATATATGTTAATACTTAGTGAATTATGGCCCAATTTAAGCTATAGATTAATCTATATGAATATTTATAATGAAATCTAAGCTACAATGATCTGATATAAAAGGAGTAAAGAGAAGGATAGGGAAGGAAATAAATAAGAGATTACTGATCTTGGACTCAAATATCATGAAAAATTTCCAATGATAACTGAACCTGCATCTAACTAGTATATGATGCAAAATAACACAATCTCCAATTTTAACACAACCAGGCACATTCCTAAGGATGCTATTAAATTATACAAGTAAGAAATAGATTTCACTTTAAAGGTTTGTTATTGATAAAAAAGTTAGGAGATTTCATTGAAAGATAATTCAAGAAACAAGAATAACACAATTGTAATAATGTTATCTCTGAGAAGAGATGTTTTATTGATCAAATTTACAGATCCAAACATATGCCTAACTCTGAGAAGAGATGTCTGATTACATTTTTAGGATACATATATTTTTATAAATACTTTGAAGGTAGGAGGAAGATGTGTAATTTCACCAATATTTAGGGAGATGAAGTGGTTCAACTTCCACGATTTACAACATTACAAAATTTGAGAAATTACTATTTTTAGAAACTTACTATTTTTATACTGCACTATTAAAATTGAAATTTATTACACTTCCATTAGTATTTAAAGATTAAATAACCATAAAGCATAACTCTATTCCATATCATTACATTATATTCATTTTTCACTTTCCAACAGTTCAAATGGGGAGTCAAACAGAGCTATGGTGCAAAAGTTATGGCTCCCAAAAGTTCTGCCATCAATTAGGGTAGAACCGTTGCTCGAATTGTCACCTAAAATGTTGCTCAGATAATTCATCCCTCATTTATAAGAAATGGTCTCCATTCCATAAATATTTATCATCAAGTGTGGTAGTTGTTTTTTGATTTGATTCTCGATGCATATGTGGAATGGACTATGCTTTATGGAGCTGTGTTGGACCTGATTGTTCACCATTTGTATCTGACCATTAGTCTATGGATGGAAGGCTATGAACTTCCTCAAATTGGTATCTATTTGATTTTATTGTTATGTTTTTTTTGTAGTTAGGGATGCAACATCAACCCTTTTAGATTTCTATGGCTTGACCATCATGAGAATGAATTTCTTGGCACTAATCAGGGAGACAGATGTAGAAGGTGGTACCTCTGGTACCCTATAACACCATGTTACAAGAGTGAGGATGATACTTCAAGTTATTGATTCATAGATTCCATGTTTATCATACATGAATGGCTAAACAAGGAGTACATTGTAAACGTCTGTGATCTAAGAATTTTACTCAAGAGAGGATGGTTAGTATGGTGTTAGTTCCAAAATGAAAATAAAGTGAAATAAACACACTAATAACATAACATCTCTAGGCCTAGACACTAGAGAGATCTTAGTTAAAAAAATAAAATGACAAACACAACTAAAAAGCAAGGAATAAAAACACAATAATTCTTTCACCTTCCTTGGATGCTCTAAATGCCTTTGTAGTGGTGACTTGCTCAACTTGTGCTCATGATGTCCTTGGTAATGGAAGTTTGGATACCTCCATCTCTCCTTGGCACCTTTGGCTTGTGGCTTGGATTGGCTTGGAATAAATTTGGAATTATAACACTATTTTCTTGAAGCTTTTAGGACCAATCCTACATTATAACTTTGCACTAATTAAGCTTAGAAATGATGTTGTGAGGCCTCCTATTTATAGATTTTTGGATTTGATCAAAATCAACCTCAACCATCCATCTCAAGATTTAGATGTGTGGTTGAGAATTAATTCAATTTTTTGAATTAAGTTTGTAATTATCTTCATCATGGCATTGGAAGAAGGGGAAATTAAGAGGCATGGAGGGCATCATGGAAGGCATTGATGAGGCATGGGAGGCATGAATCCTGATATTTGTGGCATTTATGGCCTAGGAATGTCTTCTCAAGAAATGAGGTCACTTGATGATGCATATATTAAATATTCATTTCCAAAAATAAGTTTTAAACAAGTTTCTATGGAATTATTAATTATGCCTTGATTTGGGTTAATTATCTCTTAAGCATGATTAAGCACTTTAATGCACAAATTACTTAAATTGATTATAATGCCCTATTATTGGTCCTAAATTTGAATGAATTAGAATTAGAAGGTGCTATCAGATGCATTGGATGTGTATTACCATTTATAATGTTGATGACAACAAATAACCAAGACACGCATCTTGTGCAAGAGATTTGATAGGGAAGAGCAATCGAGAGCACCCAGGTGCAAATTTGGCATTTTGACTCACAATGAACTGATCAAAGTTAGCTAGTACATAAATTGCATTGCCCCATTTAGGGATATCCTGGCCAAAATCAGCACTTGAATATGTTAGTTTCACATCATTAGCATGTTTTAGTGTTTTTAGGCCAAATTGTGCATTTTAGGTGGAAACTAGCCAAAAGCCTGATTGGAGGTTATTGATGGCTGGTTTTAGGTGTCTATAGTTTGCCCCTATTTGGGAAGGCATTACAAGATATAAGCACAATAATGTCTTCTCAAATAATGAAAAGGTCTTGTATGCCTACAACTTCAATGATGATAAACTAACTATATGATGCCCCCTCGAGGGAATGGTTGGCACAAGGAGGTCAGCAAATGGTCCCTTGAAAAGAAGCTAAATGAGGGGACCAAAGGAAAGAAAGATGATGGGGTGAAAACACAATTATAGTGAAAAAGTAGTCAAAATAATTGAGAATGCAAGTGGGATAATGCATAATTGTTTGCCCAAAGGTAGTTATAAGCATTGTACCCCAATAGTGGCAATGTGGTATGATAACACAATGATTTGCCCAAAGGTAGTTATAATCATAGGGAAGATGGAGCTGCCCCAGTTAGGATAGATAAATAAGAGAATAACATGCCCTTGTATGGGTAGAAAAAGTAAAATGGTGACAACACAATGATTTGCCTAAAGGTAATTATAATCATTGAGAAAAGTAGGTGGGATAGTGTGCAATGATTTGCCCATAGACAGTTATAATCATTGTACCCCGATTATGGAAAACATGATAAAATTGGCCGAAGATGATGATAACTTAACATAGAGGGTAATGATGAATTGGAACAACCTACTAGTAGGGATATTCTCATCTGAACTAATAAAGGTTGAAATTATTTCATGGTTAATTACTCTATTTGGGATATGATTGGGAGTGAATCAAGATGTCAGTGTTGAAGAGATGTCATCATTGCTGAATAGACTTATTTAATCTAAAGTTTTTTGTAGCACGTGTCATTAGGCATCATGGTATAACATCATGAGGACTTGGTCAAAATATGCATGGGGACTGACTCCCATAATCCAATACGCAATAGAAAATAATGCACTAATGATAGAAACCATGATGACAATGTAAACATATGAATATGGATGGATTCAAGTGGAAGTGTGGGAAATGAATCACCTAATGAACACACATAAATTGAATCAAGACAATAGTGCTAAAAGCAAATTAACAAGTAGACAAATAAATAAAATAAGCAACAACAAACAAATAAATAATGTAATAGAAACCTTATGAACATTGCCCCTAGAAAATAGATGACAACTTAACAAATGAATGAAATGGGGGAATAGAAGAAAAGGAAGGGGGTGGCTGAGCTATCTCCATATGCACTAGGCAAGTGGACGCTACCTACATAGTTCCATGGATGTAATATCCAATAAAAAACTTTAGGTCAAATGTAGTTTTGCTAATTCTATCTTTATATTACTAAGAGGGACTTGGAAACATGTTTTAGACTTATAGGTAGACTTGGATCATGTGAATCCCTATTTTATCCTTTGTATTTCCAAGAAGGATTGTTTGTTAGGTCTTGAGATGATAGAGACCTTTTCCACTATCACATGAAGACATGTAGGTACTTTGGTAATGCTAAAAAATATGCATATTTTTCTTGTATAATTAATGAATTTTGTTGTAGGCCTATTAAAAGGGCTTATGACTATGCTCTCCTTTTGATATATCATGGAAATCCTCTAATAGGTATATAAACTTGTATTTAATTGATTAGTGATCACCTTTGTGTTATGTTTGAGGAAGTCTACAATCATATTTTTATACCTATGAGATCTTAATTTTAGGTCTCCAACTTATTGAGAACCCTTTAGATATGTGTATAAACTTGAAAAACTATCTCTTCACCTCATAGACCTAAAACTAGACTTTAGAAGCTCTAGAAACTTGTTTTGATCTCACATAGGAATATTGGACTTGTGGATATGCTTGTAGGGAATTTTAGAAATAATGAAACCTTGTCAAAACTCTATTATAGGCATATTATTGAGGTCCTAAGTATATTTTAAATCTTCTTCAAATTTTTAGACCTATATATTATTTGGATCATGTTATAAAACTTTGCTCAAGACCTCACAAAACATGTTTTAGGCTTGTTTACTTACTGATAGATTAAAAAGTATCTTGGAAACATATTTGGAAACCTTTGGAAATTTTTAGTTACATACCTGTAGGAGGGTTTTGGGGATGCTATTTGTACACCCATTGGAAAGGTATTGAATCTCTTAGAAAACCTCTTATACTAAAATTGAAATAAATAAGAAAATCAGAACCTATGTATGCAATCTTGTTGGTAGGATTAAGAGTTCTTTTATGAGATTTAAACTTTGGTTTTTGCCTTGATAATCATGACAACTTGTTTGTATACTTCCTAGGAGGTCTTTGAGATAAAAAAACCCATCTTATGCCTTATAGATGCATTGCATATTGTATGAATGCCTAAAAACTTGTAATATTCTTTAATAAGGATGGAACAAGCTCCAAAACCTTATTTATTCAAAATTATAGATCTATAACATGATAAAATGATTTTTATTATAGTTAAGATGAGCTTACATACTTATTCATGCCTCTTCAATCCTAGAAATAGTCAAAATGTGTCAAAAATTAAAGTCACGAGTTTAAGGATTTAGTGACCTTTCAAGACTATCTTCAAGGTTTTAGTGGATTCACATGGTTTTTTTTATATGTATTTTTTAAAAAATCATCATGAGGTGTATTAAGGTTTTCAAAAACTCCTAAATGACTTCCCATGCACCACATATAAGGAGAATAATGAAGTAACGTGATTGGTTTTTCTCATAAACCCTTACAAACATGAGATATTATTTACTTGAGGATTTATAACCTTGTTATCATAAAATTCATTTTTTATGGCCTTTTAGGCTTTAAATAACCTTCTTAACTTTGAAAAAACTCTAAAAATCTACAAATCTTCATGTGTTAAGGTCCTTAAGAAAGTTTCATAGATATTTCTATCTTTTGAGACATTGTGTTTTCCCTAGGTCTCCATGGAATGTGGTATAAAGGTTTTAATACATGTAGGTATATTTACAGAGAGAAACAATACCTTTTGTGTTAACATTACATGATCTTGAGAACTCTTGAAACTCTACTACATTCTTGTAACTAAGCTTTTGGAGATTGAAATCTTGCAAACAAAGCTTGGTATAGTCATATAAACCTTGTAGTCTTATCTACAGGCTTGTATATACTCTTGGATATGATTTATTCCTCCTGATATTCCATACATACCTATTTATTATCCTTGGAAACATGAAAACCTTGTGATATTCTTCCTTAGAACTCACTGGTGCTTCAGAAGGAGCTTGAAGACTATCTACAGTCATCCAACCATTTTAAAGATGTTAAAATTTTTATTTATGAACCCATAAAATTTAAAATCATATATAAAACATATAACCTTCATGTTATGGCATTTTGGATGCAAGATACGGGTCTATAAACTTGTTTTTGGCCTTTAGAAGCTTGAAAACCCTTCAAAATGTGTCTTCAAAGTTTAGGGTTTTAAGAGGGTTCTAAGATTGTCTGCAAACATGCTTGTGGATCCACATGATGTTTTACATATAATTAAGTCTTGAAACTTACATAATGTGTGAGAATACCAAACAAAACCCCTTCAAATCCCTAAAAACACCATGCACAAGGAGAGGAGAAATGGGTTATGATTGTCTTTTATGAAAACCCTACAAATATAGCATTTTGTTCTGCATACTTGATGATGATTTATTGAGGAATTAAAACTTATTTTTTTAATAGTCTTGGTAACCTTATGAATCCCTATGATGATGATGATTGTCTTCAATAGTATCCTACAACTTTTAATAGACTTGTAAATCTCCATTTTCTTAGTTTTTTAGCTTTTTTCTCAACTTGTAAGACAATGTAGACTTGTGTTTATTATTTTTTAAGTTCCTACAATTCATAAAGATGGTCATTTAGACCATAATTAGCATTTATTACATGTTTAAAAGCCTTTTTAAGGACCTAAAATATTTAAATGGACCTATATCCTGCTTGGAAGTCTATTTTTCTCCTTATGACTCCATGAAACTTGAGAACATGCTTAAAACACTTTAGAAACAATGAAGATTGCCCTATTTTTCTCTTTCATAAGGGCTAAAAAAGGTGCAATATGCCAATTCATAGTTTTTAAAGATATTATCCCACATAGGAATATGTGAAAGTCCTCAAAGAGGCATAAATAAAAGGGAAACAAAATCAAAACATTATTTGAATATTATGTATAGATCTCAAGGGTCAAGTGGGTGTTTTAAAATTTTAAATGACCTTCATCAAACCTTTTGGAATGATTCAACATTATCACGACTTGATAAATTGGTATAAGACATTTTTAATCTATTTTTTCATTAATAAAGCCTTTTTTATGTATGTAACCCTCAACTAGGAATTAACAAGAGCTAACAATGACTCTATAACAACAAAAAATGCTTATTAGACCTAACTGATCAAGGTGACTTGAAAATTCAATAGGAAGTCCAACTAGTACCTTTGGTATATCATAATCACCCAGGGTTTATGATAAATTTAGATATAGGAAGCTATCTATCATCTAAATTTGTGGTACATCAATAGGTGGTTAGAATTTGGAAATAATTATCCTCATACCTCAGAGATGGAATAGTGGGGATATGAGTAAGGTTAAATTATCCAACACTAGAGCTTTGAAATATTGGGTGGGATAACTATTTTTTATTGGGATAGGTAAATCATAGAACTTATAACTCATATACAATCTAGTTGAGTTATCATCTACTTTAATCCTCATAACAATTTCATAGTTCCACTTAAATAAATATCAATTTAGTGAACATATCTAAGTACAGATTAGTAAAGAAAGAAGACTTGAGACTTTGTAAGACTTTTTTGATAGTGTATAGTCTGAAAATATAAAGTGTATATATTTGGTTCATTTATTATCTAAAATATATTATATATATATATATATATTTTGAATAATTCCATTTATTTATTTATTCATTTATTTGGGGGAGAGCGGGGTGGGGCATAATTAGATGTGGCCAAAATTGAGGTCTGAGGCTCTCATCATTTTTACTTAGATAATCCATAAAATGGAATAAAGATAATGAAAATAACATGATACTTAATACTTCAATTTTTTTTCAAACTATAAAAAATAGATCTAATTAATGATCTAGATAACAAAATGATAGGAATGAATGCCAAATTTAACATTGAAAATGAAAAATAGTGGGAATAGTTATGAAGTGGGGAGTCATATTACAAAGTCCTACCACACTCTAGGTTACTTCACTAAATAACTCAGTGAGATTTTTTGAAATCTACCATTGATGACCCTCCCAACTAGTTTTATAGGTCAAATCGGTAATTTTTTATCCATAAATATACCATACAACAAGAAATTATTATTATTAAAATTAGATCATGAATCTATTCAATGGTATCATCAAAGTTATAAAGTACACATGTAACACTCACATAGGATGACTTAAGTACCTAGTTTTAAACCTGATTTGTCCCTAGTGTATTTGAAGAATTCACCAAGGTATTTACATAATTTTTGGAAACTCACTTATTTTATAACTACCACACATGGTTTTAAAAATTGTCCAATCCAATAAAATTCCTAAATGAGGGTTTTTTTTAAAAAAAAAATAGACATTAGTAAATTGATGGAAAACATTCATGCTAGTGAAGATTTTCAAACCTAATACTTTGATATAAGTATTAGACTTAATAAATTATTTGAGGAAAAAACAGATATCATAATGACTTCCTTATAACCTACCAACAACAAGAAAACCTTCCCTACTTTATTTTTTCAAAATAATGGAATAACCACCTCTGATATAGTGACTGGAACATGAGGAGATGATAAATCAAAGATAAAAAATGATGATGATAAAAATTTGATGACATACATAATTAAAGCTATAAATTTTTAAAATATAATAATCATCTTTTAGATGATGAGGAACCTTCCATGTCTAACATACTCATTGAATATAAAGAGGGTCTAGATGAGGAATACCTAGAAGATGATGGCCCAAGTGAGGACCCTTACCCAAAAATTTCATTGAATTATTTAATAGGGATGAAAAATACTCAAACTATTAAGGTATTAGGATATTTTTAGTGTCATCTCATAACTATCATGATTGAATCAAGAAGCACTCATAACATTATTAATATTTAGATGACCAATCATGTATCTAGTTATGTGTATCCATGCAAAAAATTTTAGGTGATGGTAACCAGCGAAGGAAAATTTCCTTGGAAATGAAAACATTAGAATATATATGTTTCAATGTGATTAAAATCTAAAATCTAACATCATAAAAATTTTAAGCATTTGTGACATTGTCTTAGAAGACCTATGGATTTTATTATTGTGAGACCTCCTTCAGGACATCTCCAAATCATTGATGTAATTAAAAATAACATGGAAATAATATAATTTAAAAGGAATGACATTAGGTCCCATTGAGCTTACTAGTTCTCAACACATGTATAAGCTAGTAGAAAGGGATTCCTTGGTGGTAGTGTTTCAACATTTTGTTGTTCATATGATAGAGACAAAGACATTAGTGAAACTCATAGATATGGAAGTTATTTTCAATAATATAGCATAGGTGTTTCAAGAACCTCAAATATCACATATAAAATTATCATATGTTCATGCAATTAAAATTATTATATGTCTTTAGGAATTGAACATTTGTCCATTTCAATACCCTTACATGCATAAAACTCAAATTGAGAAGATGGTCCAATAATTATTTCATGCAATTTTTATTTGACCATGTGTTAGTATATATTCCTCCATAGTGCTAACTATTAAAAATAAATTTGATAATTGGAGGTTGTGTGTGGATTTTAATCAAAATAATCAAGGATAAATTTACCATTCAATTGATTCATGAATTACTATATGAATTACATTAGTTCTTATTCTTCATCGAGTTATATATGTGGCTCAAATACCATTAGATATGATCATGGGAATAATATATACCTAAGAAAACATTCCAAATAATGAAAAATTACCATTGGTTCTTGTTGATGCCATTTGACCACATGAAAACTCCTATAATATTCTAAAGTATGATGATTTTTTTGGCCCTAGCTTTAAAATTCATCTAGGTTTTCTTTGATGTTATCATGCTATATAAAAAACTTGGAAAGACCATATACTAAACTTGGATAAGACCTTGAAGCTCCTAACTAATAATTAATTTTATGAAAAACTCTAAAAGGGATTCTCTAGTACTATAGACATGGAATGCATTGGGTATATTGTTTGAGTGAATGCAATCAAATTGAATCTTGTTTTACCCTATATTTTTTATTTTTTAACCCTTAAAAAGATAGAAAATAATGTATTATTCATGTTTCATAATGTATTTAAATTAAGCATAATTTGAATGTAAAATGTAGAACAAGTTTTACACTCGCAATTCCTAAATATGGAAATCACTAATAGAGATAAGATACTTATGGGTACTTGTATAACATGCAAGTATGAGAAAGGAAGAAAGTGGTAGAGTAGGTAGTAAAATTCACTTTGAGTTGCTTAATTAGAAATTGGAGTTTTGGGATCACCTATAAAATAACATTAGTGTTTTATTCTTTTAGGAAATTAGGTGTTTGATTCTTAAGTAATAAAGGTCTAGAATATGGGGAGAACTATGGTTTTATGTAGTAAAGTATAGATTTATGCTAATTTGATCAACTTAATTTATATAGGAAGGATAAGACAAATAAATATTAACTTAGCTGATTTTATAATAAAATTGATGACTCTAATCTAGAATTTGAGGAGCAGGACTAGAATAATGTCTGAATTTTGGATTTGGTCTCTATTTTCTAATTGGATAGGAGCACTAGAAATAGGACACCCTAGTGTCTGATAATATAGTCCTTTCACAATGATATTATCTTGAGGCTAAAATATTTTTGGGTTTTGTTCATCTATTCAATATGACCCTACGTACCAAATTTTAGGTCCTAGAAGTCACTGGAGCTCATTGTAGGTCTGTTTCAATATTTAGTACATGTATTAGTATACATACATAGAAAAAATAAAGAAAATCAAATCACAAAGGGAAAAAAATAGGTTATGGGAAGAATGATTGCATAATCAAGAATCCCTGCTATTTTGATTGTTGCCTACATTAACCTTCAAGCTAGGGTCTTAGATCTAATACAGTTCTCCCTTAGGGAACTACATAATCAACATGCATGATTGATGCAAGAATGAATTTTGCCTAGGTACTTTCTCGATCAAGCATGCAAATCTATGTATGATGCAGAGAAGATGAGCTATACTATTGATTGATTTTATTATGTCTAATGTGCCAAAATAGTAAGTTATAGATATAAAATGCCTTATGTAGTCCTTTATATATGAGACTCATTATTTTGAATATAAGAGATTTATTCACATTTGGTCAACATTGGAAAACTTGGGAATGAAGTAAAGAAGAGGGTTAAGACTCATCCTATGGAAAAAATTGATCATTAGAACCAAAATTGTGCTTAGACAAGAGTGCCAGAAATTGGACACCTTGGGTTTTAGCATTATCCTATTTAGATGCTATTGTCCAGGGGGTGTGGGACCTAGGGGGATGGGTCTGGGTCTAAAAGAGGTGCTTGGGAATGAAAGGGTTAAGTCCAAAAAGCTACAAATGATTGGGATAAGCAAAGATATATCTAGGGAATATAGTAAGACCAAGGCAAGTCAAATAAAGGGACCTAGCTAAATGTGAAAAAAAACTCATATTCTCTAGTCAGAGTCTCCTATGAAAGGACTGTAAGAAGACATGATATGTGTGTTTTCTTGACCAATTTAACATGTATACATTTCCCCTCTTTTAATCTAGGGATGAAATGAAATAAAGTACTAGAGTAAAAGAAAGAAAGAAAATGCATACTTGAACTTACCTATGTGAAGATAAGCATGCTAAAAAAGGGTCCAACTTCCTAGCTAGGGAAGTAGATAGAGATTTGAAATGGTGATTTTGAGAAAGGAGGAATCCTTGTAATAGATGCCCCTTGTATTGAATCTAAATAATGCCTAAAGAAATAAGGATTCTCTGTAATATATGCCCCCTATATTGAATCTAAATAGTGCCTAAAGAAAGAAGAAATCTCTATAATAGATGCCCCATATATTGAATTTTGAATAATGTGAATTGGATTTGAGAAGTGCATAGAGGTATAAAACCAATGTCTATCTTTTATCTTGCACAAAATCTTGGGTCTAAGTCTGATTAAAATAATGGACTAATCACTATAGATGACCATACAATCCAACCTAGTGACAACTTGAGTAATTCCTGGGTGTAAACTAAAAATCTTGGTAAATATGCAAGAAGAAAATGGCATGTCTTCTCATTTTAATCTATATAATCCTAGAAGATAAAGGTCATGAATATATGTGTCATGTCCCTAACTATGATATGTGAGTGATGTGTTTATAAAATCTAGAAATATATATAACCACATGTGACATGATCTATCGTGTCATGTCCTATGTATAAAACTAGAGATAAAAAACAATGTGATTTACACTATGCCTATAATATGCTTTCTAGTTTGTAACTATGTCATGTTATATGAAGCTGTAAGCATGAGACGTGTAATAATATACATGCCCCTAAATTTAGTATTTGGTTAGTTTGTATATCTATAAAATGAAGGTGTGTCCCTCTGAATGTCTTGAGTAATGTTGAGTGACCCATTGAAATCTAAATCACTGTATAATCTTGAGCTGAGTAATGCTAAGTGAACCATATAGTCTAAACCATTGTATAATCTTGACCAATTTGAGTTGAGTAATACTGATAATATAAATAATAAATGTGTAAAAACCATGCTGAGTGACCCATGTAGTCTGAATCACTATATGTTTTGATTGATCTGAGCTAAATTTGATAATTTGATTGCTAGAGGTGTGAGAAGCATGGTGTATCCATCTATGAGAGTGGATAGGTGTAGGAATAATAATATTAGGAATGATTCCCCCCTTGAATATTAACTTGGTTGGCATTTATTAAATAGATTTTGAAATGTTGATTGATTTGATTTGGACTAAGAATAGGATTACTTAGGAGTGAAATGTGTCTTTGATTCCTTAGGATTGAAGCCTGTGTCTAAGCATAGTAGAGATATAAATATGTTCATGCCATTGTAGGTAAATGAGATAGTAATATATTGAATGGAGTGAAAGTTTGATTGATTGAATAAGATGGGTTGTTTGAATGATTTGAATGAATCTTGAATGGTGAGGACAAATTTGTATGAAAGTTGAATAAGTGTGGATTGGTAGGGACTGATTTATATGTTTGGGTATAAGAAAGGTAGATAATTGTGTGTGCCATGGTAAGCAAATAATATAGTAAGAAAGTGAGGCCTAATTTATGTTGAAGGTGTTGTTGTCATGGTTTGTAAAATGGAGCTATAGAGCTCAAGTTGTGGGCAAAATAATATTTTTCTTTGAATGAGAAAGTGGTTTGATATAGGAAAATTTGACTGAATCTTCATTCATTTGTGCATTGACTAGTTTTAGAGTTGGAGCTCTGGAGTGGAAGACATGTCAAGGAGATGAGCACTTGTCATGACTTGGTTTAAGCAATTGGCAAACTAGATTGAGGTTGGTGGAGAGATTACCCTGGTAAGTAGCTAAATGCATGTTTTAGGCTTGTTTGGGAACCTAAGTTTTCATGATTTTGAGCTATTTTTAAGCATTTTAGGAAATTTTGACTAGGTTTAGCACTCCTATCCTACATCCACTGCTGTTATCCAAGATCCAGTGCTACTGTCTAGGTTTTAACAGTCTTGTCTAATTCTTCTATCTTGCACCCAATGTTGTTGTCTTGGAGGCTAGATTTTTAGAGCTGAAGCTTGGTTTAGATATTGTATCATTGTTTGGAAATTTGTTTGGCATGATGAGCTAATGTAGTTTATATCTTCTAGGATTTTTGACTTGTAATCTATTATTTTTTAGCTTGGATTTTTAGTTGGGCTAATTGACTAATACATGTTGTGTTCTATTGTTATGTAGGGTGAGGTATGGATGAGAGAGTTCCATAGAGGCTAAGTAATGGAGACTCTAAGGTTGTTGTCTTTATTAGCTAATGAGTGTGTTGTTATGGATAAGGTTGGGTTGGGTCACATCTGTGATCTTGGTACAATGTAGTGGGATAGATATTTGATCTCCAACTTATGTGAGAGGTGGAATACCGATACGTGTACATTTTATCTTCCTACAAGGGAGATTACTATGACCTTGGAGGATGTGTATCAAATTATACATTTGCCTATCAATGGGTGATGAGTGTCTTTGTAGGATGACGTGGGTGCAGAATCCATTGATCATGCATCTAGATACTTTGCAAGGGTGGCACAAGTGTACATCAAATAGGTAGTGACAGTGATATATTACTGTTAGTTATTTTGTAGTTGAGTGTTATTTGCTTGTGGAAGTGGTTGGCTATATTATTGTCTATTTTTATTACTATGGATGGAAGTGGAGTATCTATTGCTTATAGGATGCACAGAGTGGTTCAGAGCATTGAGATGTATATTATTGTGTTTTTATGGGGGAGGACTATTCTTTCCCATTTATAAAAAGACTTATATAGATTCATGTAGGAGTCATTCAATGGTGGTGTGGGTGCAACCACTTTAATTGCATTATTAGGATTATGAGCATGTAGTAGTTCTGTGGCCAATTGGATTATCGAGGGTGAGTTGGGCATATCTATATCCATTTTGCAAGTGATGGATGAACCATTTGGCTATCTAATCTCTCAAGATAGATCATTATAGGAGGTTTCTAGATAGATTAGTAGCGGATGATATCAGATGGAGGCCCTATAGAGTATTTCTTGGATGGCTAGAGGATGGAGAATAGCTGTAGTATATGAGAGTGAGTTGTTGGTAACATGATCATTGGTCTAGAGTTTATGAGCACTTTCAATATGAGTACATGACTAGGTATTTTGGAGTTTGATAAGATGTTCCTCTTGTAGCGTGGGTATGGTTGAGGAGTGAATGAGTACCAATGAGAACAAAGTCTTGTGAGAGACCTACTAAGGCTAAATTGGCACTGTTACTTGTGGATGCATGAGATGTGGTGATATATATTCCTGATATAGATGATGTGGGATGTACTAAGGGATATAATTCATGGTGGGATAGATCTTGGTGGGCTCCATTATATCTTGTAGATGGAGTGGATGTTCTTGTATATGAGGATCTTGAGTTGATCCAGATGATGGGAGGTAATCAGTGATTAGATTTTGCATTGTACCTATGTCTGTGCCTTAGCTTGGATTTGAAAATATGCATCTAATGTAATGTTTTACTTCTTATATGTGTAGGTGGGGTGAGAGGTGTATAGGGTGAGGCACCTATTGGGCTTAGTGGTGGGGATGATGTTTTTTGGGAGACTATCATTGAGTCTACACTACATGAGCTTACATAACATGTTCCTAATGATGCTTTGGAGGAGGGTTTGATAGAGAGATTGATCATTATGACTAGTGTTTATGCTCATTTGTTTGATCAGGCTGCTATAGTTATAGTTTCATATGTTTAGGTAGCAGGAGAGAGAGATGAGCTGAGGGATGAGTAAGATAGGCATAAGATGCCTCTTCCTAATTATGGATCAATTATTTTAAGGATTATGGATGATTATATGGATATTTAGTGGTGACATGAAAACTTGTGTGAGGCATATGATCTTTTGTTGGAGTGAGATAATCAGTGCAAGAGGAATTGAAGAGATCAAGGAGACGTAGGGTCATCAAGTGTTAGATAGGATTATGGAACTAGTACTGGAGGAGAGAGTGAGGGAATGGCCTCTATTTATGATTGACTATATTTTGATATGTTATGTACTTAAAAACCTAATTATATATATGGATGCTAGTTTGATTTTAAACTTATGTGTATTTGTGTTATGGATTTTGGAATATATTGGTATTGTAATATTTTTATTTTTAAAATAATTGATTTGATGTTGATGTTGAATTTGCATATGCTTGGCAAATGGTACATGGGATATGTGACATGATTATTTTGATAAGTTTGGAAAGTTATCGTTTGGGATGTGATTCGATTGTTCATGATATGCTTGGATGTGTTATTTAGGTTTGATTTGTGATTGTATGTAAGCAAAAAATTGCTAGTTTTTGTAATTGGTAAAATTGTTTAGAGAAGTTGATTTGAGATTGGTAGAAGGGTTTAAATAAGTTTTATTTGGTAATATTTTGATTGGATAGTCTAGTTTTGATTAGGGATGGTTATCTATAATTAAGAATGTTAGTTTTTAGTAGGTGGGGATGTAATATATCACAATGTGCATATTACTTCCTTGAGAGTGGCTCAAGAATACAAAGGTTAGCTAGACCTTTGGATCCATTGTTGCCATGCTAAGTAAAGCTATAAAATAATTTTGAAAGCAATGCAGGCTATATCACACTATGCTATATCAATATATATACCATATCAACCAAGTGAACAAGTGCCCATACTACTCATGCTATGTAGGAATGTGCTCTGTAGCTAATACTATCTGCTGTGAAGAAGGCTCATCTATCTGTAACTAAATACCCTATGGCCTTTGCTTTGATATATATGAACGTGCAATATGTTGAGATGGAACTGAAACCTATGCTGAGGGATCATTTAATCTTAATCATAATGGGTTGTTATGTGAGATAGGACCCTAAAAACTTAGCTATAATGAATATCTCTCTAAAGTATTACTCTGTAATGTGGGTTCAACTAGCCTTAATCATAGCGGATTGCTACATGAGATAGGACCCTAAAAATTTGGTTGTAATGAATATATCTATGGAATAGTACTATGTTGTGGTGCCTATGACTCTAATAGATATGTATATGGAACTTCACTATGTATACCATGGACTACACTACTATATGTGGGCTGTTTGTGTTGTACTGGTGACCAATTTTTTTGAATAGTTGGAATATGAGATATCCTATGAGATTCTATCTGAAAACCTGCATTGTGCTCATGATGAGTGACTAATGATTCTTGTAAAGGAATGTCTTGGGATGACTTAGTCATGGAGGAATGAGGTCTAGGGTTCCGTAATGGAGGAGATCTTTGTGCCCCCTATGTGAATGCTATAAGACCATCATCAACACATCTATAAATACAAAATCAGAGTCTAAAATAGTTAACATCATGGTGTCCAAAAATATGATGATAATTATAAAAGGGTTGATGTGGCTATCTATATAACAAATGTGGATCTTGTTGGTGAATTGTAGGTAGTGTGATTAACCTCCTATCTAGTAGTGTTGATAAAATGGTAGATGGGCTATCCCATTATGAATCAAATTGTAGTGGTGATTTTTTGTAGTTATCTATAGTACATACTGTAGGTTGTGTTCTAAAAACTTGCTCTTTGTTCTTGACTGGTTGATTTTCTGGTTATGGCCTCTTATCTTTTTTAGGACATGGTGGATGCTGAGTAGTAGGAACTAGATTTGAAGGTGTTATAATGAAGTCTAAAGTAAACTGATCAACTAAATATGCCTCAATTAATCCAAATTTCTTTTCCAAAGATATAACTATGTAACACAATTGTCTGAAATAAGGCTCTATCTGATATAGTAGATGCTCAAGGAGAGGTTGGTGAAGGGCCTTAATGAAGATATGTTGAATCTCTAGATGTTCTAGTTTGTATATCAGTCTTAAAAAATGAGCCTTGAATCATGAGATATACTCATTGACTAGCTCTAAAGAATTTTGATGTAGTATGGCAAGTTTCTCATATGTAATATGAGGGCCCATGTTTACAATGTAGTTTCTAATAAATGCCCCCTCTAAGTCATCATATGTGTGTAATGAGTTAAGCAAAAAATATACTGAGAGGGGGGGTGAATTAGTATATTATATATCTTATTTATTAATCAAATTATTTTTCTTTAACCACTTAACCACACATTAAAGATATGCAATAAAACTGAAATAATAATATGCACCACATGAGAGAGAGAGAGAGAGAGAGAGAGAGAGAGAGAGAGAGAGAGAGAGAGAGAGAGAGAGAGAGAGAGAGAGAGAGAGAGAGACCAAATTTTTACATGGAAACCCAAAGTGGAAAAAACCATATAGAACAATCTCAAGTATATGAATGAGCACCAAATCAAATTACAAAGTTTGAAAACACCAACTTGTAGGAGCACCAATCCCTTTGCTGCACACCAACTCAACAACTATTTGTGAGTACCAACCCCTCTTGTGTATAAAACACAACTATCTCTCAATGTTTCTTACTCAACAAATTATATAACTCTACAATATCTTCTAATTTTCTTTCTTTGAAAACAAATACAAACCTTGAACTCTCTTGAATATTAAAAATGGCTTCTCAAGCCTTTATTTATAGCTTTCCAAATGACCTTTGGCATTCACCCTTTGTCATACTTCAATCCTCATGGAAAATGGCACCAAACTTGTATGACCCTTCGTATCTTTGCATTTGAAAAGTCATACGGTGACCCTTCATAAGCAAATGCATCTTTTCCTCTTTTGTCTTTATCTTGGTGACTTTTCATTTTCCTCAAAGTGTCCCTTCATGGAAAAATGTGCCATACCTCTTCACATGGTGACTCTTGGAATTCCTCAAGATGACTCTTTATGAGAAAATGCATCCCATTCCTCTTTTGTATTTTACTCGATGACTCTTTGACTTCTCCATGGGCCCTCTTTTGGATTATATGTAACCAAAAATATATTCATTAATATTAAATAAATATTAACACACATTAGCCAAGATATTAATATTGGAAACACCATTAAATTTAATGGGGCCTTTATCACCAATAATGCTAGACCTTTGACATCAATGCCAATATTTCCAACAATATCCCATTTTTCATTGATGGCAACCTCAAACTAAAATTGTCACATCCTGAAACCTACACATACTACGATATGAAAAATATATAGTAACTCCCCCTTACTGTAGCAACCTACACCTATTCTCTATACCTACTCTTGCACCTATTTCTACACTTGTACCTATACCTATTTCTATTCTTCTCCCCCTTTGACATCAATGGCAAAGGGCCTAATTGGAGCTAACACTTAGCTCCCCCTCAACTGATGCTAAACCTCAATGGTAAGAAGTGAAAGAAATTACTCCCAAATTCTCTTGTAAATACTCTAATTTGTCTTTTGGTAGTGCCTTTGTGAAAATATCTACAATCTACTCTATAGTACTGATATATTCCATATTAACCTATTGATCTGCAACCTTCTCTCTCAAGAAGTGATATCTAATGGGGATGTGTTTTATTCTTGAATGCATCACTAGATTCTTCAAAATATTAATAACACTTGTGTTGTCACAAAAAATAGAAATAGGTTCATATTTTACCTTGATATCTTCTAAAGTTTGATTCATATAAAACACTTGAGCACAACACAGTACCACTGAAATATATTATACTTCAGCTGTATAAAGTTATACTAAATTCTAATTTTTGCTTAGCCATGATACTAAGCTATCACCAAGGAAGAAAGCTCCTCCACTTGTACTTTTTTTGTCATCCAAGCAACCTACCCAATCTGAATCTATATAAGTAACTAAAGTGAAATATCTACCAATGGGATACCACAATCCATAATTCAATGTCCTCTTGATATATTTGAATATTCTCTTCACCAACTAAATATGACTATCTTTTGAAGCTTACTGATACCTTGCAACCATACCTACTACATGCATGATGTCTAGCCTCGATGCTGTCAAATATAAAAGACTACTAATCATAGATCCATATAAAGATTGATCTAGAACATGTGAATCTTCATCCTTGCTCACTTTATTTCCTATACACATTGGTGTGCTAACTGGTGCACAATCCTCAAAACCAAATTTCTTCAACATTTTCTTGGCATATTTATTTGAGATATAAAAATTCTTTTATTTGATGAAATATTTGTGACCTTAAGAAAAATGAAAATTCTCCAAGCATATACATCTCAAATTATTTTTACATATTATCAAAAAATTATTTTATAATTTTTTCAATGTTTCCTCTAAAAATGATGTCATCAACATATACCACAACAATCAATTAATGCTCACCTTTTGTTTTGATGTAGATATTACTATCAACAAATCCTCTCTTGAAACCTTGATCCTATAGGTACTTATAAAGTCTTGCATACTAAGCTCTGGGAGCTTATTTTAATCCAAAAATGCTTTCTTCAATTTGCATACATGGCTACTAATATTTGAGAGAATAGATTCCTCAGGCTGTTCAATGTAGACCTAAACACTTTGAAAATTTTAAACACTGCATATGCAAGAAATAATCTAATAGCCTCTAGCCTTTCCACTGGTACAAAATTTTCTTCAAAATCTATTCCTTAAATCTAAAAGCATATCCTTTACATACTAATCTTTCTTTATTCCTGGTCACTTCTCCATTTTTATTCAACTTATTTCTATAAACCCATTTTGTTCCTATCACATTGTGATCTTTTGGTCTAGGCACTAATTCATAAGTATCATTATTTTCTATCTAATTTAATTCTTCATCCATAGCCTTAACCCAATGCTTATCGTGTCTAGCTTCTGAAAAAGTTCTAGGCTAAATTTTGGATAACAAAGAGAAATTAACTTGCTCAAATTCACTTACCATCATTCTTCTGGTGTGAATTCCTTCATTTATGTCCCTAAAGATGTCACTTTCATTATGATTTCTCTAAACATATTTGGATGGAGTTTTGGTGTATTTTTTCTCCTTCTCATCTTCATCCGATTCTTCAAAATCTTCCTCTTCAATGATTTTAGGAATGTTTACTGGATCACTGATTCTTTGTGTTCCATCTTCTTCTATCCCAACACTTGCACTTTCAACAATTTTCTTGGTTCTTTTGTTATAACATTTATAAGCTTTAATTTTTCAAGAATAACCAATAAATATACCTTCATCTGCTCTAGATTCAAAATTCCCAAATTTTTCATCAGTTCTCTTTATGAAGCATTCATTACCAAAAACTCTAAAATGATCAACTATTGCTGGTTTGTCTTTTCATAGCTCATAGGGAGTCTTGTCACTATTGACTCTCAATAATTTTCTATTCTAAATATGCACTATTTTATCAACTGCCTCTCTCCAATATTTATCTGGTATCTTGGATTCATTTAGCATTATCCTCGCCATCTCCTAAATTATTCTATTGCTCTACTTAACTACTCCATTTTATTGTGGAGTTCTAGCTACTAAATAATATCTCTTTATTCCATGGTCTTCACAAAACTCAATAAATTGATATGACATGAATTCTCCTCCTTGATCTGATCTTAGACACTTAATCTTCAAACTAGTTTATTTCTTAACTAATGCTTTGAATGCTTTGAAATGTCTGAAAGCTTTTGATTTTTTTTAAAAAACATTACCCAAGTCATACATGAAATATCATCAATAATAAATATAAAATATTTCTCACCTTGAGTAATTTAAGTTCTCATAAGTCCACATAAATCAGTGTGAACACTCTCTAACATCTGAGTGGTTGAGTACTCTTTTGTTTTGAACCACCTTCTGGCCTTCTTCCCATGCTGACAAGGTTCACAAAGCGTGTTAGATGGCTTTGTAATCTTTGAAAGATTTTTGATTGCTTGATTTTTAATAATGTTGATAATATTGTCAAAATTTATGTGACCTATTCTCTAATTCCATAACTTTCTTTAATCTGACTCAAACAACATCTTTGACCTTTGATGTCTGATAACATATACAAATTATTAACTATTCTCTGAGCATCTACAATCAACATATCTAAATCTTTTCTCTTAATTTGAAAACATTCTATATAAAACTTTAGTGTGTACCCTTGATCACACATTTGACTTACATTTAAAATATTATGCTTAATATCTACATATAAAATATTTTTAGTTTTAGTTCTACCATTATCCAAACTTAGTGTACCTTTTCTAAAAAATTTGGCAGTAGTATTATCTCCAAATTTCACTATGCAACCATTAATCTTCTTCAAGGTTATGAACTTGATTTTTTCTCCTGTCATGTGCCTTGAACATCCACTATCAATGAAACATGGATTTTCTTCATTTCTTGCATGCAAAGCTGTCGGTACCAACATAGATTTTTTAGGTTTTTTTTTTTGCCATGAACCTGTATGAACTTTCTTCTTGATGAATGGAGCCTTGAAACTCTGGTCCTTCTTAACTAACTTGAATACACTTCTAAAATACCAAAATATGTGTCTAAAGTTGTTGCACTTATAACATATTATGGCCTCTTCATTAAAGCCTGATAGAGGAGCAAAAGAGTTGTGGCTTGTACTTGAATTTGCATGACTTTTCTTCTCCTTATTTATGAAATAATTAGCCCTTTTTTGACATTCTATTTTCTTATGACCATATCCATTGAAATAAAAATAGTAACCATAAAAATATCACCTATTTGTGTATTTTTGATCTGATTACCTTTTGTAGCTCTATTCCCTCTAGCCATTTTTGTTTGAGATGTCCTCTATATTCTTAACTTATTCCCTTTTTATTTCTTCTTTTTTAAGAGCTTCAACATAGCTCTTTCCTTTTTCCTTGTCTATGAAAGTAGTGGCCTCCCCTTTCTCTTTTTCAAATCCAATACCTATCTTATCTGACATTGAACTTCGATTTTTTAATATCTATTCAACATATTAGTTCTATTCTCAAATTTTGAATCATTTGCTGCTCTATCATTGATTTCTTTATTTGTTTTCTCAAGATATACTTTTAAAAGAATAAATTTTAATAACATACCTTTCATATTATTTACTTACTATTTTCAACTATACCATTAGATCTTCTTCATTCTTCTTGGCTTCTTCAAAGTGTACTTGTAGATCTTTAATTATTTCTTTTGACTCATTTTCATTTTTCTCGATCTGGAGCTTTAATATTTGATTCTTCTTTTCAAGAGATTTTAACTCTTCTAAGTCAAAAATGAGTTCTCCTTCCAAATTCACTTTGGCTTCATCCTATTCCTCTTCTTGATAATCTATACTTGTGCTTGTAGAGGCATTTTTATTTATGGTCATGAATAAAATCTCTTCTTCTTCTAAATCACTGACTCCACTATCTTCAGTTGAGCTAGGATCTTTAGAATATAAACTCTTCTTCTCTAATCCCTTCTTGAATTTTCCTTTGAAATTATTCTTGTATGTAGAATTTCCTTCTTCATTGTCACCATTACCCTTATCTTGGAAATTAGCTACAAAATGTCCAATCTTTCCATAATTAAAATGTTTGAAAGGTAATTTTTTTTGACATTTACCTGTGCCCTTTTTTAGCTTGTGAATGAATAGACCTCCATTATCATCTTCTTCATTGCTAGAACTGTCACTTGATTCTTGAATCTTAGCCTTCTCTTTCTTTAATGTCTTGAAAGTAGCTTCTCTTTTTGAGGGTTTCTCTTGTTTGGTCTGCATCTCATATGCTGTAAGAATACCATGTAGCTCATCCATCTTTAGCTTGGATAAATTTTTTATCTCTTCAATTGCTAAAACTTTTGCATTATATCTCAATGGTAGAGATATCAAAATTTTTTGAACCATAATTGATTATTCTAAATTTTCTCCAAGACCTTGAATTTGATTAACTATTTGATCAACCTATAAAAGATAACTTGCTATATTTTCTTCCTCTTCCATCTTCAAACTCTCAAACTGTCTTCTAAAAGTTTGAAGCTTGGCTTCCTGAACCTTTCCACCACCTTTGTAAATATTCTCAAGTTTTATCTAAGTTTTATGATACAATTTACATTTCATAACTTTAACAAGTTTTGATTCACATAAACCACATAAAATATCATTTAAAGCTTTAGCATTATTTTCACTTGCCTTCTTTTCTACCGGAGTAGTTACAAGTGTTTTTGGCTCTTCATATTCCTCTACCACTGCTTGCCATATGTTGAATCAAAGGGTCATTAAATAAGTATTCATCCTTATTTTACAAAAAACATAATTTGTCCCATCAACAAAAGGTGCCTTATTTGTATAAAAACCTTCATGTGATCCAACCATCGTGCTTTCCCGATCTAATTTCAAATTGTAAAACTTTTAAAAAAGAACATGCTCTGATACCAATTATTAAGCACAAAATATAATGAGAGGGGGGTGAATAAATATATTATATATCTTATTTCTTAATCAAATTCATTTTTTTTAACTACTTAACCACACATTCAAGATATGCAATAAAATTGAAATAATAATATGCACCACATGAGAGAGAGAGAGAGAGAGAGAGAGAGAGAGAGAGAGAGAGAGAGAGAGAGAGAGAGAGAGAGAGAGAGAGAGAGAGAGAGAGAGAGAGAGAGAGCAAATTTTTATGTGGAAACCCAAAGTGGAAAAAAAACATGGAGAACAATCTAAAGTATATGAATGATCACCAAATTAAATTACAAAGTTCACAACCACCAACTTGTAGGAGTACCAAACCCTTTGCTAAGCACCAACATAATAACTATTTGTGAGCACCAACCCACAGCAACACCAACCTCTTGTAAAGATTTGTGAGCACCAACCCACAGGAGCACCAAACCCTCTTGTGTATAAAACACAATTATCTCTCAATGTTTCTTACTCAACAAATGATATAACTCTACAATATCTCATGCTTTTCTCTATTCGAAAATAAATACAAACTATGCACTCTCTTGCATATTACAAATAACTTCTCAAGACTTTATTTATAGAATTTCAAATGAACTTTGGCATTCACACTTTGTGACCCTTCAATATTCATGGAAAATGGTGCCAAAATTGCATGACCCTTCATATCCTTGCATTTGAAAAGTCATATGGTGACCCTTCATAAGCAAATGCATCCTTGCCTCTTTTGTCTTTATCTTGGTGACTTTTCACATTTCTCAAAGTGTCCCTTCATATAAAAATGCACCATACCCTCTTTTGTCTTCACATGGTGACTCTTTTAATTCCTCAAGATGACTATTCATGAGAAAATATGTCCCATTACTCTTTTGTCTTTTACCTCGTGAATCTTTGACTTCTCCATGGGCCCTCTTTTGACTTATATGCAACCAAAAATATATTAATTAATATTAAATAAATATTAACACACATTAGCCAAGATATTAATATTAAAAACACCATTAAATTCAATGGGTATTTTATCACCAATAATGCTAGACCTTTGACATCAATGACAATATTTCCAACAAATGTTTACAATGTAGTTTCTAAGAAATGCCTTCTCCAAGTCATCATATGTGTGCAATGTGTTAAGAATGAAATATACTGAGAGTGGGGGGGTAAATCAATATATTATATATCTTATTTATTAATCAATTTTTTTTAACCACTTAACCACACATTCAAGATATGCAATAAAACTGAAATAATAATATACACCACATGAGAGAGAGAGAGAGAGAGAGAGAGAGAGAGAGAGAGAGAGAGAGAGAGAGAGAGAGAGAGAGAGAGAGAGAGAGAGAGAGAGAGAGAGAGAGAGAGAGAGAGAGAGACCAAATTTTTAAGTGTAAACCCAAAGTGGGAAAAACCATGGAGGACAATCTCAAGTATATGTAACATGAGGGCCCATGTTTACAATGTAGTTTCTAATAAATTCCTCCTCTAAGTCATCATATGTGTGCAATGAACTGATGGGGAGTAGATGAAAGAACCAATTTTGTGCTTCACCCACTAATGTTTGTTGAAACAACTTGAGTAGAATCAAAGGAATCACATGAGGTAGAAAAACCTTTTGAAAGTCTTGGAGAAGTGTGAATGGATCTCTAGTTCCATCAAAGTGAGGTAATGATGGTGTCTAAAAATGCTTAAGAAATGCAAATTTTATGAATGTCTTTGGAATAGGGTTACCATGTAGATCATTGGCATCCATCCAAGATTTATAAGCTTTCTTTTCTAAGGTAAGGAGATGTACCTGGTGTTGTAGTTCACCAACTGCATACATCAAAGAGATGGTCTCATGGGATGGTACATTATCATATTGAAGTGGTTCATTTAATAATTGAATTTGATTGTTAATTTTAACCATGGGAATGCTACATTTAGCAAGTGGATCATAAAGAGGGGTGTGCTCACTTGAACGTTTGGATTAATGGCAACTTGGACCTTACTATAAGGATGTGGGCTACCATTTTCTTTAGGTGAGAAGTGAGAATTGGGTTCTACTGTAGTGATGGATGGCTTGGGAGATTCATTGGCATCTTTATGTTTTAGTGAATCACATTATAATTTAGTAGAAGATGTGATATTACCATTAACATGTGCATCTTTTGACATAGAATCAGGAATAAAAGTAGGAGAAAGATTTTGAAATGCATGAGATTTGAGAGAAGGGTTAGAAACATGAGATGCATTTTCTTGTGCACTATATGCATAATAGTCATCATTATTCCATGTATTGTCACAATCTAATTTTTGTTTATTTGAAATAGTAGAATTTGAAGTATCATTTTCATATTCACTTTCATTCTCATATTCATTTGCATGTTCACTATCATATTCATTATCACTTACATCATTGCTAGGGAGAGATGTAAGAGAAATACTTAATTTATTTCTAATATGCTATAAGTTATCATTGGCATTTGGAATATCATGTGTATCCATGCTATCCATAGATGGAGTATATGAATTTTATTCATCTTCAACATGAGAAGTGAGAGTAGAAGAGTTATCATTTAAACATTATTTTGAAAGAGTAGAGTTAGGAACACATAATGCATCATTTGAACTGTGCTTTGGTAGTTTTATTCTATTGCATCTATATTTTTGTATTTTGAAAATAATAGTAGCAAAAGGTAGAGAGAGATTAGGTTCACATGGAAGTAAATAATCACCAATAAGAGGTTCACTTGGAAGTGCATGATTAAATTGTGCATTTTGTACATTGTGCCTATGAGAATGAGGTGAGAAGTATCTTTCCCATTTATCAAAAGTATTTTCATTAGAAGAAGGAATACAAGAGATGGGTTTAAGAGCAAAAGATTCATCTATTTGTGATTCACCCTCATCATTACGCACATCATCATATCCTTCATTATAATAATAGTCATTTTCTTCATTATAAATGAAATCATTTTCTATAGTTTTAGCTAATGTGCAATTTTGCAAATTTGTCCAATCATTGTCATAATTGTAAAAAAAATTGAGAAATTTATCTAAGGGATGAGAAGAAGGAATTGCCTTTGTGGCCATTTTATCACCAAAGAGAAATTTGAAAAGTACTATGAAGTAAATAAATGCATAAAGAACCACTAATATTGAATTTTAAAAATTACCCTTGATAGACCAAACAATTTGCAATAAATTCAATTTTTTTTTCTAAAAATTGTAAGGGAGGGAAATTTGAGGTTTTAGGACCTAGTTTGGAAGTCTAGGGTTTTTAGTTAGGGTTTTAGAATTTTTGAAAATTATGCAATAATTTTAAATTCTATTTTTTTGAAATAGGATAAATGTAAAAAAATTTATACAAAAATAAAAAATTTGGAAATTAAATTTTTGCACAACAAACTACTTATTTTGAAATTTTGAAATAATTTTTGACAAGGTAATTAATTTGCAAAAATTCTAATATAGTTTTCTAAAATTTACGAGGAAATGCTTGGTGTTCGATGACCTAGTTTTGAAATCTAGGGTTTTGAGCTAGGGTTTTAGAATTTTTGAAAATTATGCAATAATTTTAAATTATAAAAATTATTTTGAAATAGGAATCATGCACGGATCTCTGTGGATCATCCTTCATCTATCTTTGACAAGATAACTCTACTCTAGATAATGCCATGTGGTAGCTTCTCATTTGTCTTTGTCCTTTTAGGTAGATTATTTTAGATAAAATGTTTGAAATAATTCTTTCAAGTTTTCACTAAGTGTCGCTTTGAAAACTTTTTGAAGGACACTTTTGCCGAGAAAGATCCTTTAGATTTATGAAAATTCCCCTTCCAAAGGGTAAGAGACATTCAGAACTTAAGAAACATACCCTTCAAAAGGATGAAGTTTCCCTTCAAAAAAATTGAACTACCCTTTAGAAGAATTAAATGGGCCTTTCTGAAGGGAACATGCCCTTCATAAAAGTTTAAGACTTTTACCCTAGCAAATCTGAGAGGCATTATCAAAACCATTTTAGGTTTTCAAAGCCCTATTACTTACTCACTTTGGACCTCTCATTGCTTGATACTTATAAAGTAATTTAAGACTTACTCCTTGGAAAACCTAAAGTCATGCATCATTGAAAACCCACAAAGCATTAGGAGTAATTTAGGTTTGTAAACCCAAATAACTTCTACTCATGAAAGTATTATAAGTTGAGTCATTCAGATAACCTGACTTGGTCTTGAGGAGTAACTTGGGTTTATGAGGGGCCAAGACCTGACTTTTGGAGAACCTGAATTACACTACAATGGAGCCAAAACACTTTAGCTTCCTTGACTTACAATTTTGGACCTTTGAAATGACCTATTATTGCAACTATTGTTCATATATCCTTAAAAATGGTTGAAGAAATTATATTAAGGTGAAATTTGGTCAACATTCTAGGTGATTTTGAGGGGAGGCATGCCTACTATGTCAAAGACCAGTCACCTAAATCCTTCCATTGGGCATAGAGTCATGCATATAGACACTTCAAAGAGAATTAAACAAGCTTTAACTCAAAAACATACTAATTGGGTTAATCACACACATAATCAAAAGACACACACTAAAAAAAAGGAAGGAAAACACACCTATGCTACAAAGCACTTAGGGAACACAAAAACAAACTAAAAGAAACACACCTAAACTATTATTTACAGAAGAGACTTGAGATGAACATTTCCTCCTAGATCAAATGGGTAGCTGGAAACCTTTCTAGCTTCATGACATAGAGTGATAGATGAATCATGTAACCTTTTGATCCTTGGCATCAATGCCTCCATCTTCTTCATGGTGTTTAAAAAGAACCAAGTAGCTCCAAACAAGTTAGCCATATAAATGAACTTTTCCTGCAACTCAACAACTTCAAGCCCCTCATAATATTCTTTAACTTTGACCTCCAATGGTGATGCAACAAGGCTTGAATTCTTGGTTTCCATGGGATTCTTAATGAGATTGGGCTTCTCATCAGCTAAAAGTTCTTCAAGCTCACTAAGGAACTCTACATAGTTTGCCCAATCTTGGTCATTGTCTTTCATGGGAAAGCTTTCCTTCACCTTGTCATGAACTTGTCCCTCAACTTGGTAGAGGTTTTTAAGCTCCTGAAAGAGCTCCATTTTCTACTACCAATCATCTTTATCTTCTTTGACATCTTGGATTACTACCTCTTCTCTCTTTTCTTATTGACATATGGGATCATCAAGCTACTATTCCTTAAACTACAATGCATCTTAGGGTGATTCAAAATTAGAAAGAGGTACAGAGTCATCCTTAAGCACCATGTCTTCAAGTTTGATCTCATGAGATTATTCCAAGATTGCAACCTCTTAAGGAGTACCTTAACAGTCTTCCTTGATGATGCACTTCACTTCATGTTTGAGATGGTCCTCTAAAACCTTAGGATCATACATGGGGTCTTCTCTGAATACCTCTCCTTCCAAGTCTAGGTCACACTCCTCATGGATAGCTGCAAAAGAGCCTTCAACACACTTTTTTTCACTTAAGGAGGGAAGGTTGTCCTTGTCTTCACCAGGATGAGTTTCTATAGTGGTTTCTTCTTTTGATACTTCCCTTAAAAGAGTCTCTTCTTCAAGGAGAGGGATGGTGGCAGAGGAGATATATGGGTTTGTGGGTTGAGGATGGAGAGTGGTGGTCAAGGATGGACATGAAGATGGGTGAAACTTTTTGAATGGGATCTTGAGGGAGAAGTAAGATAGGAGGAGCAATAGGAAGTAAATCTTCTTCATACAAGCTATCATCATCTTCTTCATCTTATTGAGGCTCTTCATAGTTTTTTATAGATTCTTTTATAGGTACAACTTGTTCCATACCCTCCTAGATTTTCATAACCTCTTGGGTTTCCCATCTCTCTAACTGATTAATCCCCCATTGAAAAGCTCTTCTAGACCTATACAATCCTTCACTAATGACATATTGGTTCTCTTCTTCAACATAGCCCCACATGTCCATTAACAACCCAAACAAAAACCTTAACCAATCCAAAAAACCACCAAGAGTTCCATCATTACACTTATCTAGTATAATCATATGTTCTTCCAATTTTAGAAATCTTGGCATAACTGCCCACACATTTTGAGAATGAGAGGGGTAGTAATCTTGGACAAACTGGTTGGGTTGTTTAACCTCTCCAAGCAAGGCTTTGAAAGATCCATATTCTACCTCCAAACTAATGGTGTTGTTTGACTCATCATGACAAGGCTGAGGTGAAGATGGGTCATATGGCTGGTCAACAACAACATACTGATTTGGAAAAGGACTAGGTTGACCATAGGGCTGCCATGACTCATAGGGAGGATGGTATTTTTAGTAGGGATATTTAGAAGGGTATAAAGGGTTATGACATGGAGTTTTATGGTATGGATTCTCCCCATAACCATCCATATCAACTTCACAAGTCACATGAAAAAATAAGTATTGATCAAAATCTTCATCAATAGATACTTGGGATGCTTATAACCATAAATTAATTTTGGATTCACCATTGATGTTCACTTGGATGCTTCTAAAAGCTGATAAGAGAGAAGACACACCAAAAATCTTCCCACTATTTGGACCTGGTCCCATCGAGCGTGCCAAAACTATTGTCTCTAAATCTTGCACCCTAGAAGAGGGTGTTCAGGCCTTCTCTAGATCTAGGCAATATTGGGATATTTCCAAGCATGTGGGTGTGCCTATAGGTGGAAATGAACCTCTAGGTTTGAAGGGATAGCTCCCTTTATGTGTTTCTACAAAATGATCACTATTTAAACTAGCTTGATGGAGGGAAAAGGGCTAGAAATGCATAAGGGAAATTTAATCTAAAAATGGTGATGCAACAAAATTATACTCCACATGAATGTCATATGTGATTTCATGATACAATAGAATGCAAGCCTATTGCCAATATATGAAAAGTTATAACATAAATGTTTCAATGTAGAGGTGAGATGTATGAAATCACACAAGGTAAAGAAATTGAAATACAACCTATATAGTTCAAAAAAGGTTATACACATGAAAAATATCATACATTTGGACACACTCTACATGACCTGTTAGAGTAAAACTCCTACTCAAAACATGAAGGACAAAGGACACAAGGATGAAACCATCACTTTTTGTCACTTTGTGTCTCTTACAAACTCAAGCAATTGTTCTAAACTTGAAATTAATAAACCTATGCTTGATTTATTTGATTCCACCCCTGGATCAAATCTATCCCTACATTTTATCCATCACTATCTATTTAAACATGCACACCCCCATGCAACTAATAACTAGGGATTTTGGTGCACTAGTGTTATCAAATTTCCATTTTATATTCATTTTCAAGCACCCTACTCCATTTCCATGGCTGAAATTCATAGATCCAAGTCACAATAAAATATTTCAAGCATCCAATAAGCATTCTAGTTTGTCAATCGAGGCACATCATCTACACTTTGGAGATATATTGACTTGCATGAATATTTAAATTATTATTATTTTGTTATTTATAATTACCTTGCCCAATCAGAGGTGTATTTCAAGTAGGGATAATTTTAGGTGACAAAATCTATTGTTTCTTGCATTTCTATTCCTATTCAAATTTTATTCATCATATTTTGATGATCATAATGGGAGAATACCTTAACCTTTGCTTGTTAGAAATTTTTTGTGTATTGAGAAGGCTTATAGGTTCCTTTTGAAGAAGATTTGATGGCCTATAACTCCAAATTTTTTGTGATTAACACTTCTAAAAATCACCATGGTATCACTTTATGTTTATGTGAGTTTTCTCATTGAGAATGCGATTTCATCAATAACATCCTTGACTTTGATCTAAATTGCTAAACTTAAGTATCAGAGTTTTACTAACTATTTGACTTGGCTATCTGACCTCCACAAATTCACATTTTATTATTCATGAATTTGTTTTTAAAATTATTAGTTTTTCTAATATGTTATGTGACTTTGTGTATATTGTTTTTGACAAGTGAAAACTCCCAGTTGTAGAAGCATGACATAGAAATTGATAAACATGACATTGAATTAAATCATATGATTATGATAATTTCATATTTTCTAATCCAATAATATATAATTATAATCACTTTTTTATCATTCGGTTTAAATTTGATAATAAATCATATATATATATATTGAATTATTCTATGTCATACAATTTTTAAATTTAAAGTGATCAAAATAGTTAATTTGTATTTCAAATCTTCTATTTAGACTAACAGTCTTAAAAACCTTTATTTTCTAGTTGTATTATGTGTACAAATATTCCCGATGTCGATTGAATTAACTATTTCCTTTACTTGTCATATTGTCTATTTTATTTAAAAAAATCATATTTTTCAAAATGTGACTTCAACACAAACCCATATGCCCCAAACTTCGAATGAATCCATTCAACACATTCATATCAGTTGAGCTTCTAGAGAAGATAAAATTGTCTGGAAACATAATCCTAATGGGTTTTACTCTGTGACATTATGTATCTTATCTCTATATAATTTGGATGAGGAGGATTTCAATTGGAAATCTCTCTAGATAAAAAACCTCATCCCTAAAATCAATGTCTTCTACTGGTTGGTATCTTAAAATAAGATATTAATAGTAGATAATCTAATCAAAAGAGGTTTGACTATCCCTAATAGATGCTCTCTTTGCAAACAAGTAGCAAAACCAATGGAACATCTCTTTCTTTTTTTCCCATTTGGGTCGACTATTTTTCAATGATTCTTTAGTGAGTTCAACATTTTGTGGGTTTTTCCAAGATCTATCCTAGACTTAATTACCCAATGGAAACCCCCTTGGGAAGAACCATCATTAACTCACTGGTGTAATTTGGCCCTACCCCATATTTTCTAGGGTATTTAGAAAGCTAGGAATTCTTGCATATTTGATTGTCATCAACTTCATCCTGAGTCTAATTTCAAAAGGATAAAGGCATTCATGTAGGAAAATTGGTCAATCTCTGCCCACACCTTTAATCAACCAAGATCCCCACTTTCTTCCTCAATTTTGAAAAAACTTAATTTGGTCATCCTAGGTAAATCCTAGGCTAAAGGGGTGGATATATCTCTCATAAAATGGTCTCTCGCCATTCCTCAGTGGGTCAAATTAAATTTTGATGGGAAAACAAAGGGGAATCTTGTCTAGATGGGGTGGGTAGTTTTATCAAGGATTCTTAAGGAAACATCAAAGCAGCTTATGTAGGGTCACTTGGTATTCAAACCAATCACATTTCAAACACCTTGATAACCTTGTGGGGCATTGAAGAGGTGGTGAAACTGGGCTCTCAATTTATTCATATAGAAGGGGACTCAATGAACATCATTAATTATCTTAAGGGCCTATCCCCATCTTCTTAGAACATTTTTGGAATCATCAGTGATGCCAAATCCCTTCTCAACTATTTAAAATGAGTTATTATTGATCATGTTTATAGAGAAAGAAATAGGGGAGCCAATTTCCTTAAAAATATAGGGTCCTTAAAAGTGATTACATCACTTGGCATGATGGTGAATTTCTAGATGATGTCATCTAAATAGTTGAGAAGGAAAAGGGACTTGCCATTTAAAGTCATGATGATAAAATTTTTAAGCTTAGATTATGGATTAAGCATATGGCTTTCCACATGTACAAAGCCATATTTTCCAAGGAGTGGTATGAGGGTCAGTCATCATGTCATTACACCTATCTCATGATTGATTATTACTCTACCTACTTTTATTTGCTAATTCTTCCAAGTGATTTTTAGAACACCTACAAAGATAACAACAAAATGAAAGTGAATATGGGTAGATATAAAGATTGTTTTGAGATAATTTCCTAATTTGACATTACTAAAAATTATCATGTCTAGCAGAAAATGGTAAAAGGGGGGTTGGCCCCATTTATGGAACATCTAGTGGGGCACAATACATTGCTCTCAAGGGATTTTGCCCATGGTTGAAACAACTATGAGGTGAGAATGCATGGGCTAAAGATTCAAATTATAGAGGAGCTAATTGGGGAGACAATAGGAATGGAATTCCATGAAGTAAAGGCATTCAAAGACAAGTGTCACAAGGAGGAACTCATGAAAATTTTTTCAAGAAAGAGGAGAAATACAGGCCAAAACCATTGTCCAACATGGTTGGAGGTATGTCTCCGAATAATGCATTATATCACTTTGGAAGGTAAACACACCATTCTCTACTCACATCATTTACTAATTTTGAAACATTTTAAGGGTCATCTCATCAGTATCCCTTTCTTTCTACTACAATCTTTGAAATTTTATATTTTAAATTTCAAGAAGAACCCTACCATAGATCTTATCCACCAGGGTCTCATTTTATTGCTGATCAAAAGGGGGAATCAATCTAGTCTAAGACCATTTTAGAGGCTATTGATATTTAAAATAGTGAGGAGTTAGAGGTGGAGGGTGATCAATCCTCAGCTTCTGAAAAGGAGAATCAAGGGAAAAAGTTGGGGGCTTTTAGCACCCATTCATAGAAAAATCACAAATTTGATTTAGGAAGCCTCTCTTTTGATTCTAAAGGAAAAGATTCTCTAGGGGATGATGGAAACAAGGGTGTTTAAGATTCACTATAGAAAATCCATACCAAATTGTAATCCAAAATCTCCTTTGTAGAGAAATATTGAAGGAATTTGAGAGGTCAAGTAATTTTCTTAGTTTTGACAAATTTTTGGTTCATGATGGTAGGACTCCTGAGACTCACAACTCCAGAGAGGACTCTTTCTAGAAGGACAATGAGGAGGAGGATACCTAGGTTTCTGAGGATATCATAAAAGGATCCATTCATGTGGATCTCAAAAGGAAGAAGCTAGATAATGAGGAGGAATAATTTTTTGGTAGTTGCATTAGAGGCAAATATCATAAAAAAGCAAATACAGTCACCAAGCAATTGGTCGCTTACTCTGAGTCAGAATAATTCTATTATTTCTTGTTTTGGGTTGGGTCCTTTTTTTCTTTTGGCAACTATTAGTTGAAGTTTATCAGAAGTTAGGCTAGTCATCAGGGTGTTCACCCTTATCTCATTTGGGCTTTGTTTCTTTCTCTGGCTTTTCTATCTATTTTCTTTTGTAATGGGTCTAGGTCCCTTCAACCCATCTTTACCTATCAAATAAAAAATGTGACTTTCTTAACTATACTTACAATTTCATTATTAGACTCATGATTTTTTTTATTCTATTATTTCTTATCACATGCACAAAATTGCATTTCAAAAAACCTAATTTTGATTTCTTAATTCATGACTTCACTAACTCAGCTACAACATCATGCAAGTGTAAAACCTATTATGTTAAATTTATATATTCTCAATTTCTTATCTTTGATTACTATAATTTTGATGATAGAGTAGTGGCATTGAATATTGGGTCCATAATTTTGAACTAGGTTTTTGTTTTTGTTAATTTGGTCTTTGTAGTAATTTTAACCTATGGAATTGCAAGTTTAATTTGCATAAGGGAAACATTGACTCTCTAATATGCAACATTATTTTATATAAAATTTGATCCTGATCTAACTCCTTTTTTAAGGTTACCCCAATAGAATCCAATCTTAAAATAATAACCATTTGACTTACAAGACCTACTTTTTAAAAAATTATATTTTGAAACTAATTTTGATATATTTTGTTATCACATCTTAATCAAAATTAACCAATCAATTTTTTTTATTTGTGTGTCTAAATTATAAATAATTTAGCTTAATTTTTTGGTTGCCTATTTGTCACCTAAGACAAAGAATACACATGATTTCCCCTTGCACCCATAAGGCAATTCTTAGGGATAAAAAATAGTTGATAAAACTCCATATTTTTATTTTCTATGGAGTGATGTGATGTGGGTTTGATTACCATACACTTATTTTAGTATTAGGGGGATTATGATATGGATTTCCTCACCATACACAAGACTAGACTATATATTCTGGTAGAGTATAAATATCAATGATAACTATCATTAAGCTAGAGAAACTCCCCATATAGGATTATGTGAGGTAAGGAGGTAACACTCTAATACTTAGGTGTTAGACAACACCTCACATAGACTCAGGCCCCATGTATGACAAGGTGTTTAGGGGACTCCCTTAGAGAGCCTATTTAACTTAACATAAGACCTCTCAGTTGCAACATGCATCTAGGGTAGGGGAAAAAACATTCTAGGAGATCACTCACCATTTACAAACAATGAAAGAGGGTTGGGTGAATAATCTAGTCACATCTCATTGCAATTCATTTAGTGAGCTTGGTGTTGAGTTACATTCCCATGTTAGTCACCAATAAAGGATTGTAATTACCTGAGCTTGTTTGTATGTTGTTGAGACTAGTATTTTTTTAAAACCTTGAAAACCTACACATAAAATAGTTACCTATTCAAAACTCAAAAGGAGGTCAAACATGATACCTTATCCAATCATCACAAGATAATCATAATATTATATTATCATCAAAACCCTATCACCCATCATCATACCTAATTTTTCCTTAATCATCATCTCATATTATCTTAGCCAAACCCTATAACTTATTATTTTATAAATTTTTTAGACATCAATTTCATTCTAGTCAAACCCATCTAATTATTAGTCATCCCTCTTGACATAGTCAAACCTGTCTAAATCCTAATCAACATAGTTCAACAAATATGTCATCAAACTTGTCATTATCAACCTTGTACAAACTCAAGAAAACCTATCCAAAATTGTAATTTGAGCTAGTACTTAATTATTTACATCCTCCTTTATTCAACATATTATTTAACCCATCATTCTTCTTGTTTGAAATTAGAACCCATCCTTGGATTGCTAGCTCCCATCATTCAACTATTTTAAACTCAACACCCACTATCATCTTACTAGCATTTACCACTCTACCAGTTTAAACCTTGGAGCCATCATCAAAACACTTGTTCAACTAAATATAACATAGGGCCATACATCTTACCCTCATCTTAATCGACCTTACTAGATCAAGTCTTACCAACTAATTTTTTCATGGTATACCCCATCTAAATATTATCCATGCTTCACATCAAATCAATCAACTATTTTGCAAGATGAATCTATCATCAACATGGAACCTCTCACTCATGCATGAAAACTAAAGATCGAATAATCATCAAACTAGACTGATGATATACTTAGTAATTTGGTGAGAAACCTTTGAATTAAGAATAAAATATTATTGACATGCATGCCTCAAGAGGTGATGAAGATTCTCTAAATGATTTTTTAATAATGATGAGGTTAAATCTTATTTTGAGTATTATATCTATGATATTTAATACATGATATTGGCACACCTTATTGGGATAGGGGTAAAGTTACCACCTAAATTTAACCAAGAATACTTGAATAATTTTATTTGGAGTCTTTCACATCATAATACCATTCATAATTATAATCCCAATGTTGATGACCAAGAATTCGATGATGAACAACAAGTTGACAATGAAAAATATTCACCTAAGACTATTAATGCTAACTGAGTTGAGGCCAACAAAGGGAAATACATTTTGGAGGACCAATATGGGAAAGACTAAAAGTGAGTAATTCTTGATCATTTAAACCAAATAACATAGCAAGTAAATTCCCTCGCTTCTTAAATAAATTATGAGGCTCATAAGCCTCACTCACCAAGAAAACATTCCAAAAATTCTTTGCCACTTACTAATCAAAATTAGTATAAACCTAATCCACAATCCCCATCCACATCCAATCCATTATCTGATCTTATATTTACCCAAGAGTGTCAATATATGAAAGATGCTCTCCAAAGTATGGATACAAGAGCACAAGCCAAGAAGTACAAGTTCAAGGATTTTTGATCCTATCCTCTTGACACAAGCATTTTACATGTCCTTTTTCACCCTCACTTTGAGCCTCTCAAGTTTGATAATTATAAGGGAAGGGGGGACCCAAGGGAACACGTTAAGGATTTATTTATATAATATCATGAGATCACTTATAGTGATGCATACATGCTTGAATGATTCCCTAGAAGTCTTGGTTTCCATACCCTAGAATGGTTTATGCATCAACCTAAGTGGTCCATTTCATCATTTGAAGACTTCACTGAGATAATCATCCAAAATTTATCCCATAATATTGAGCATATCATCACTATTTTAGATCTATAAAACATAAAGAAAATAATTAGAGAAATATTTTCATCATTTATTCAACAATGGTGAAGCCTCGACATTTAGATCCCTTATTCAATCCCTGAGAAATAATTAAAAACCATCATAATTTTAAATCAAGTCTTGGTGTATCATCTAAAGTTACATTTTTCTATTACACTTAATGAGATTTTTATAAAGCACATCCAGATTTATAAGTTCCTTATTGGTAAAGGGGTAATGAATATATTTTCAAAGAATGACCAATACCAAAATAACACCCCTACTAAAAGTATTAAATTATTAAATAAAAATAACAAAGTAGTTGGAGATGAAATGATGCTTAGCATGTACAAAAAATACATGGCTCAACTTATAAAACTTTGAGAATTTCAAATATTATTGTACCTAGAGGAACAACAAGTATTGATTCAATGAAATAGCATTATACAAATCTAGGTTAACATGGGGAAAGTATCTTGAAGAACATTATAGGTGAAAACATGATTATCTTTCTAGAAATAAAGGCTCATGATGAAAGTAAATCATGACTAGATTAGTTTAAGTAAATGAATATTTAATTATCATTGTGTCAAGGTACATGATACTAGAAGATGCATGCAACTATGAAATTACATTAAATATTTGATTAAGAAGGGTGAAATAGAAGTTAAAGGTAAAGAACCATTGTCGTATTATAAGAATCAATAGTTGGGATATCAAGATCCATTCCAAAAGCATGATCAAAGATAAAAGAATATGAAAAGGTACCAAGGTCAATCCTATGCATCAAACCATGTCAAATACCAAATATCATCATATCATTATGACTGCCTCATAGACCATATCAAACATATTTTTACAAAATCAAGATTAAGGCCAAAACACCTAAACTCCCTCAATTCCCACATAATTATATAATCAAATGCAAAGGGAGATATTGATGTAGAGTATATGCACAAATAATGCACTTATCTTTGTTTTCAAAAAATCCTTCTTGAGAATGGTTGAATGATGTAATAGTCACTTAGTGGTTTCAATCTCTCTATTCATATTTAGTGGTTTAATATATTTATCTAATATTTTTATGACCCTTATAACTCCTAACTCAAATTACAAGTCTCTCCAAGTTTTAACTCACCCATTTACACAACTCTACCTATACTACACATAGTCCTTAGTAGCCTTTTTTAAAGCATTTATGCTTGGTACGAAAGTGTATGTAATGATATAGAAAATATAAAATAATCTATAGATACTCTCTATCATTGTATAGCCTCCTAAAAATTTTATTTCTTTAACTCATTTCATACATCCTCTTTTCAATCACATTTAAGGCTCATATTAGGCCTTTTAGATCACAATTACCCTGTTCGGAACACAGTGCTTTCTAACTCTCCACATATGTACATAATTGACCAAAAAAAACTCAAAATATTTTAACCAAAACTATTATACAACTAATATAAAAAATTGGGCCTTAATTACTAGTGGAAATAATTTTAATTCTTGTTTTGTAAATAAATCCTAACTGCAAGGTTTGTACAGTTAGGACAACCTGAGAGGGATTAGATTTAGGTCTCAATATTTTAAGGATGTTTCAAACTATATACATGCATGGATAAGGTCTATATAGACTATATAATCCATTACAAAATAATTTATCCTCCTTCTTAGGCTTCTATAGGTTATTCTAATATGTTTTGATTTGAGTACATACAAAGATACAATCTGCACACAGGGTTAGGGCATTTTATGTCATGAAATGCTTATTACCATGCATTGGTATTTATCTGTAACATTTAAAAAAGTGTTAATTGCTTTATGTGTCTTTTTCCATGGTCCTTAATCCACTACAACTCCTTTTTCCTTTATCATACAAACATGTAAAACAAGTTTCTTGACTGTCTACCTAGGCAGAGCACTCACAAGTTACAAATTTGATTTATTTTTCTTATTGAGAATCAACCATAAATTTAATTCATGGAAAAAAAATTAATTGATTGGATTTTATCCTAAAAAACATTGGGTATTTACTCATTAATTTTTTTAAATGGTTTCCTTCTTAGACATATTCTTGTCTTCAATGAACACAAGGGTTTTAGTTACAATCTTGCAGGGTTACTAACTTTTGTTTACCAATATCCTAGAACTATTCCATTTAAAAATATCTTTGACACATACTATTTCCAACCATAAATAATTTGTTATCAAATTTATATTTTCAATCTTTCCTTTATACACAGGGTACCTGCAATCTTCTTATACAAAAACATATGGTAAAATATATAGGGGTCTGCAATACTAATGCTTCACCAAAGACATTTCAAACAAATAAAAAATATTGGAGATATTACTTAAGACATTTATAAAGTTACCAAAGATGTTATGGATTGTGGAAATAGGTCATTTAAAGTATTTCTCCAATGATCATTCAAAACACAATTATTATTCCAAGTCCACATTTTAGAAAACAGGGTACAATCTCTTTCTTGACCAATCTGAGACATTACAATCATTGTTTCTTAGTTTTTAGACCTCTCCCATTCAAATTCATCTCTCTTCACCCTTAGATACACACCATAAAATTGAATACAAAATAAATCTTACCTATTTTATACTTCTTATAACTATCCTAACTACTTGAAAACCTCCAATCCATTCTTGAAACTGCCTCACATGGGAGTACAAAATAATTATGACTTAAAACACTTAACCACATGTTTTATGTCCTCTATCCACCCCTTAAATACCCAACACAAAAATTATACAAAAATTACCTAGCTAGAAGCATCCAAAAACCTCTAAAAACTTTCCCAAGCATTCAAATATTCAAAATGGTTTTTGGTGGGAAATGTAAATTTGAATGTTTCATGTAACCCAACACCTCTAAAACAATAAAACAAGACCCTAGAAGGATTTTAAGACACCTAGACAAATAAATTAAACCAAATTTTAATATAACTAAGATGCTCCTGTATCATACTACCAAGGGTAGACAAAATTGAGCTTCAAGCTCAATGTGACTTACTTGGTTTTCTTTCTCTTCCAATTTCGTGAAGGTCTCTTGTCTATCATTATTTTAGCTAGTCCTATTGCTTCCACTATCATATAATTAAATAGATTAAACTCTTATTGTACTTTTACCTTGCCTTCATCTACCTATGACTTTAGAAAGAATTATATTTATTTCATGTTTATATTGTGTTGCCTAAAATCAAACCTATTTTTCATCACCTTGGCTGCAACTATTTCTTGTAGCTCATCTTTTGATTGTGATTTGCTGCTATCTACACTTCTAGACTGCAACTCTACAACTTAAATAATATTATGTCTCTCATATATATTGAGAGATTTATCCATCTATACATTTTTGTCTTCATCTTGTCCTTTTTATTCTCATGTTGCCTTAACAACTCCTGTACTTGTTCTAAACTTTGTTCTCTTGCTTTGTTTTAAATTATAGAACTTGGTTCTTTTCCTCTAGTCTTCATTTCTTGGAAATTTATTTTGTTGTACAGACTGAGTCTTAGCTCCTTGAACCTAAACATCTATCTATTTTCTTAGTTCCCAACCTTGGTTAACAGTTGCCTGCTCCTTACCTATATTTATATCATAAAACAACTCATTAGAAATAAAATTTGGAGCCTTTATGGATATTCTATCTGTCTCCATTAGAGTTTTCATCCTCTCTTACTTAGTGTCATTCACATGAAAATATTCATTCACACTTGCTGCATTATCTACTTCTATTACGTTTTCATGTCTCTCATAGGCTTGACTGTCTTTCTTGTTCTTGCTTTTTTCTTTCTTGAGCACTCCCATAGGTGCTATGTCTTCTTCCTCTTGAAGACTACTATCTTTTTTCCACTTGATGACCTCTGTTGTCACCTTGCATTATTTTTCAACCTCTCTCATGTCCATCCTTATGGATTCAAATCTCTTTACACTAATCATCTAAATACATCTTATCTTTAATTCTCTCTTTGGTGCCTTGACCAAACCCAAACTTTCCATGGCTTTGATCCAATATTGCTTTGTTGCCATCATCATTAATCTCTCATATTTTATTTATTCTTAATCCTTCAATAGAACAAGAGTGTGTATCCATCCATGTTTATTTATGTTATATGTATTAACTTGACCATCATGAATATCCTGCCTATCAAATTGCCATGGTATTTCTAACATTAAATAATAAACATCTATGGGCATAATATCACACAATACTTTATCTTGATATCTTTCTATATGGAATTCAACCCAAATTTCCTCACTTACGAAGATTTGGTGTCCATTTTTAACCCACACAAACTTGTATGGTTGTGGATGTGGTATCCTCTTCAAGTCCAGTTTCTGCACCATCTCTAAAGACATAATGTTTTTGGTTCTTCCTCTATGAATCACCAAATCACAAATCTTAACTTTTGCCTTGCATCTGCTTTTGAATAATCTTCTTCTTTGAGATGGATCTTTGAATTGATTCCCTTAATATAATAATATTCTTATCATGAATAAAGAATCATTTATTTCATGCCATTTTTCCTCATTCACTTTTTTTGTACTCTACCACTACATACCTCTACTAATACTAAAGGGGCACTTTGCTTCTCTATGTCCTTCTCTATGACAATGTCAACATTGCCCTTGAAAAAATTGTCTTGGTCCATTTATCATGTGACCTTAATATATTCTTAGTCTACCACATAAAAATCATCTAACTTCCCATGCATGGTGTCATACTTCCATGCCTTTGTGAACTATTTCTACTTGCATTTGTGGTCTTTCTTAAACCACCTCCTCATTTTCTCTCTCTTTTGTCCTTGGATGTAAAGATGCCACTTGAACTTAATGAATACCATTTCCTTATTATTCACCTATCACTATTCTATATATTATCTCTTTGAGAACATCCTCAATATCCTCCATCCTCATGAACAATGGTGTAATTAATTGTGTCACTTGGTCTACCATATTCTTGACCAAATCTTCTTGATCTCTAATAACTCTCTCCATGAAACACTGTTCTTAGTCCCCTATCTTGAAATTCACCTCAAAACACATGATGTTAATCCTTTTAACAATCCACTAATAAATTTTTCTAGATATAATACCAAAATTATTCAAAGCATATGCACAAACAATGCACTTATCCTTGTTTTCAACAAATCCTTCTTGAGAATGGTTGAATGATGTAATAGTCACTCAGTAGTTTCAATGTCTCTATTTGTATTTAGTGGTTTTATATATTTATATAATATTTTTATAACCCTTATATCTCCTCAATCAAATTATAAGTCTCTCCAAGTTTCAACTCACCCCTTTACACAACTCTGCCTGCACTACACACAGTCCTTAATAGCTTTTTTAAGGTATTTATGCTTGGTATGGAAGTGTACAAAATGATATGGAAAATATAACATCCTCTATAGATGAAATTTATCATTTTATATCCTCTCACCAATTTTATTTCTCTAAATCATTGCATAAGTCCTCTTTTCAATCACATTTAAGGCTTAGATTAGGCCTTTTAGGTCACATTTACCCTGTCTATAACACAATGCTTTCTAACTCTGTGTACATCTACATACTTGAACAACAAAAAATCTCAAAATATTTTAACCCAAAAAATTATGAAACTCATATAAAAAATTGGGCCTAGATTACTAGTGGAAACAATTTTAATTCTTATTTTTGTAAAAAAACCCTAACTGCAAGATTTATACAGTCAGGGCAACCGGAGAGGGATAATAGTTAGGTTTTAATATTTTGAGGGTGTTTCAAAATATATAAATTCATGGATAAGGTATATATAAAATATATAATACCTTCCAAAGGATTTGATCCTCCTTATTAGTATTATTTAGGTTAGTCTATTATGTTTTCCTTTAACTACATACAAAGATACAATCTACACACAGGGTTGGGGCATTCTATGTCATGAAATGCTTAATCCCATGCATTAGTATTTCTATGTAAAATTTAAAAAGTGTTAATTAATTTATTTGTCTCTTTACATGGTCCTTAATCCACTACAACTCCTTTATCTTGTATCCTTTATCATACAAACATGCGAAGCAAGCTTCTTGACTGTCTACCTAGGCAGAGCACTCACAAGTTATAACTTTGAATTCTTTTGTTTATTGAGAATCAACCATAAATTTAATTCATGGAAAAAAATTAATTTATTGTATTTTATCTTTAAAAACACATATTGTTTACTCATGAATTATTTTTAATGGTTTCCTTATTAAAATTAATCTTGGCTTAAATGAACATAGGGGTTTTAGTTACAGTCTTGTAGGGTTTCCAAATTTTGTTTACCAATATCCTAGAGTTGTTCCATATAAAAAGGTATTTGACACAAAATATTTGAAACCATAAATACTTTATTATCAAATTTTTGTTTTCAATCTTTCCTTTGTACACAAGGTTACCCACAATCTTCTCATATAAAACATAGGGCACAATAGACAGGGGTTTGCTAGACTAATGCTTCACCAAAGACATTGCAAACAAATAAAAAATATTGGAGATATTCATTAAAACATTTATCAACTTAAAAAATATGTTATAGATTGTGGAAATAGGGCCTTTAAAGTATTTTTCCAATGAGCATTCAAAATATATTTATTATTCCATGTCCACATTTCAAAAAATAGGGTACAATCCATTTATTAACCAATTTAAGGCATTATATTCATTATTTATTGTTTCTTGGAACTCTCCCATTATAATTAATCTCTCTTCACCCTTGGATACACAGAAAAAAACTAAATACAAAACAAATCTTACCTATTTTATACTTCTTATAACCATCCTAACTACTTGAAAACCTCCAATCCATTCTTGAAAATGCCTTGAATGGGGTTACAAAATAATTATGACTTAAAACACTTAACCACATGTTTTATGTCATATATCAACCCCTTATATACCCCATAAAAATATTAGACAAACATTACCTAGATAGAAGCATCCAAAAACCTCTCAAAACTTTCCCAAGCATTCCAATATTCAAATAATGGTTTTTGGAAAGAAATGTAAATTTGAATGTTTCAAGTAATTTAACACCTCTAGAACACCAAAACAAGACCCTGTAAAGATTTTAAGACACTTATAAAAATAAAGTAAACCAAAATTGAATCTAACTAAGATACCCCTGCATCACATACCCTGATTATGTAGTTCCTACTAGATTTGGAAAAATCACCATACTACATGAACCTCCTAAGATCCCACCTAAAAGGGCTCCTCCTAAAATCAATGTCTCTACAAATTTATTGACTAATATTTAAGGAATCTATGACATTATATAATATCTTGAGAAGACTCTAGGACAAATATAAACATGGACCTTATCAAATCCTTGTCTATTCATTGCGATATCCTTAATAAGATCCTTCATGAGTTAAAAGTTTGTTATGCCTATTTTTCATACCCCTCAATTTTCTAAAAATAATACTCTTATCTGCCATAAAGATGACCTTGTCATAAAGTTTAAAACTATAATTTGGGCACCTAAGTCAATTAGTAGTAAATTGAGTTTGCATATTTTTAATTAATGATTTGGGTGATGATTTGTTTGTGAATTCGCATTTATATTAAGTGGTTTTGAAAAGCATAAATGGATGAATGAATAAAATATGCATATGTATTTAACATTTATAATGTTTGTGATCATTCACATGTTTTTAGCTGATTAATGATTAGATTACAGTGATTGTTATGATGTTTTTAGTTTGAAATGGGTAATACTTTCTATGGTTTTATAAAAATTGGATACATTATATGATTATTATGAAAACATTAAATTATATACATTAATTCTCAACTATGAGCTTTGTATGGATTTATCATAACAAATCTTCAAGATTAGTTTCATTTATATTTCAATCATAAGTATGAAACATTGACATTATGGTTGTACGAATAAGTTTTCTTTTATAGTTTACACAAATTATTTCTTAATGATATCAAGGCATTCTAAGACGTTCTAAGTTTTAATCCTAAATGCTTCATTATGATAAAGATCCTAATTTAAATGTTATCTACCCTAAGTTTTTAATGTGATATAACCAAACCTAGTTCAAAGATCCTAAAATGGTCATGGTGTTTTCAAAAGGTAATTTGGATGAGTTTATTTTTAAGCTTGAAGGTTTTATGGATTAAGTTTATTATTTCAAAGACATATTTAAATAAAATTATTACTTGAATTTAGCAATTTGGTAATCTAAAGGCACAAAGGTTTCATGTGGTTTGAATGCCAAATAACAAGTTGATGTTTTAGAAGTCTAGTTGGTAGTTTTTGTGGTAAGCTAGTTGGTAGGTTGAGTTAATGCGAAGCATAGTGGATGCTTCAAGATCTTGGTGATATCCTAGTTGGTTCAAGGGACTTTAATTCATGGTGTACATACCTTGGTTTATAAAAAATAAATTTGGTTTTAGAAAGCATATTGGTAATGGATAAAATTGATGGCATCGTTAAGTAAGTTGGTGGTTTGCTAAGTACTAACCTTAATTTGATAAGACAATGACATGAGTGCATGTAGGCACAAGTAGTTAAGATTTGGACTGATACTATAAATATATTGTTTTTCTTTTGAGTTAATCATTTTGTAAGCTTTGATAGATAAGTGACACACTATTGGATAAATTTTGAGAGGTTACCGACAAGAATTTGTAAATAGAAATGGTTGCAGGAAGCTTGTACAGATACATCATGAATGGAAAATGAATAAGTTTTAAAGGAGTATTTATAGTTTTTAGTATAGCTGGTGCATGAAACAAATGATAGCTTTTCTATTTGGATTCTTTGCATGCTCAATTTTAGAATGAGAGAGTTGAAATATTTTAAATTATTAGTTACATGGAAAATCATTTCTTTTATTGAGTTTTTGCATCACTTTATGTGGTATGGATATAAGAGTGGATTTTAATTTTTAATATGAATCTATTAATTTCCAAAGTTAGGCCCAGGAAATATAAAGGATAGCTAGTTTCTGATATCAATGATAAGTATATATGATAGATTTTGGTGAATGAATAATGGATATTGTTTCTCTGAGCATGCATATTCTAGTTTTGGTTTGGTGATAAATTTTTTCTTATAATTTTGATATTTCCAACTACAGTCTCATGCATACAAAGGATTTGAAGGATAAATGCTTCACAATCATTTTGTGGAAAATAGTATGTTTGAGCTTTATCTGAGATGAGTTTGGAAATTTATTGTGAGCATACAACATGTTGGTTTTAGTTGTCTGTCAGCTAAATTTTGTAACATTGGTGCTTTTGCTATGTAATCATTATATATCAAGGTTATATTGAAACCTAGGGTTTTGGTATAAGGAAAAGCTCTACATATTTATTTTTATGGAAATATAAGCCAATTCAAAGATGGGTTTACATCATACTATGAAGGATTTGTTAAACAATCTTGATATTTTGAATCATTTACATGAAATATTTATGATTTTATAGACGTAGAAGGTTATATTTTCTAGGTTTTGTTTTAAATTCATGGATACGAAGGAACAATAAAGAAATAATTGATAGTTTTCTTGGAAAGCTGTAATGAGTTTTTTCTCAGTTTCAGAAATATGATTTTGAAAAGATATATTTATTTGTTATGGTTTCATAAATGTATGGTTTTTGAAGTGGTTGAAAGTTTGATGTCGAAAATGGTTTTTTCATGAAATTATGAGTACATTATTTTGTTAGAGATTTTGGCATATAGAATAAAATGGCATGCAATCTATATGGTTTTCCAAAATGCACTTTTTTGGGTTTTTATTCAAAATCATGAATATTTTAAGAGTAGTAAGAGATGGTTTATAGTTTTGAAAAGTCATGATAAGTTGTTTCTTAGTTTTTTCATTATGAATTGGAAGATATGATATTGTCAAAGCTTATATTTGTGAAATATTTTTGATGGTTTTAGATTCTTCACAGTTTGAGAAAGCATGCAGTTTATAATGACATAAATAGGACTTTTTTGGAAATATTTATTTCAAATATTTCGAGTTGGTTCAGTTTGAGAATGACATATATTTTATGATGACATTCATATATTAAGAAAAAAACTCAAGACAATATGAAAAAATATGTTGAAAATAAAATTATGAAATATAATTTTATTTTTAGAGTTTCAGTTGGAATATTATAATAATATTAAACATAATTAGAAGTTTTCATATGAATAATTAAGTTCATTCACTAGAATAAATTGAATGATCATTTGCTGATAGTGGTGTTTCTATCTAATTTTTGCTTTTTCCTTAGTGTGAAAAGAAAGAAACTAGTAAAGGGGTTTGTGGAAGAATACCTATTGAATGTGAATGCGTTGAAGTCTAGACTTTGTGATAACTCTTCTTTGGCTAGGGAAGAATATATAAAAATAAAAAAACACTTAAACATACTTGTTTGTTAGATAAGTAGATGGGTGGATTGCCTAGTGTGAGCTAGATCCTAGAAGCAAAATATTTCTAGGAGGTTATCAATCCACCTACTTTAAACATCTAAGTTGGAAAATTAAAAAAAGGATACTTACATCTAAAACAATAAACTAAAATTAAATATAGAAAATAACAACAAATTAATTAAGAAAATTAAATGCTTTACTAAGATCACTAAAATAAAGCAACTTGTTTGATTAACACTAATGCTGAAAATCAGCCAAAGCAAAGTGGTGGTTTTGGCTTGGTAATTTGGCAAAGGTCAAAAGATATGTTGTTGGGGGTTGGTAAATGTTTAATATGGTAAAGGGTAATATGTTAAAGAAGGCAAGAGGGATAAATGGTCAAGAAGGGACCAAGAAGGCAAAGGGGTAAATGGTCAAAAAGAGGCCAAGAAGGCAAAGGGATAAGTAGTGATTAAGAAGACAAAGGAATATGTGAAAGAGGGTAAGGAAGAAATCAAGAGAAAGAAGAAGGCCAAAGGGAAATAAATAAATAAATTGAAATAACTAAATAACAAGGTTACCTCAATGCTTGAAGATGTTTGTTGATGAAGATTGGCTTGTTGTAAATTGTTGATGATGTTGTTTTTGATGAAGATGGCTTGCAATTTTGGTAGAGCTTTAGGGCTTTGACTCATTTAACCTCCAAGATGATGAACTTCTACAAAAGTAGCAAACCTTTAAATTAAATTCTTCTACCAAAAACCAAATTGACCATGGGTGAAGGAGAAGGAGGGATTTATAGCATTTGTTGTCAAGAAACATGCCAAAGAAGTGGAAAAATGAAGTATGGCACCATTTTCTAAGTGGGATCATAAGTGGTAATTAAAGACAAGGGGGGTGAGATTCCCACTTAGCTAATAGGTATCCCACTTGGTTGGTTTGTATCCCACCTTGCTAAAGAGTCAAAAATGGAATGGAAATCATGCACATGGACCCAAATGAGGCCAAAGGACTTTTCACCAAGCTAATTTGTCCTTTGGCTATGTGCCCCATGAATTTTGACACCATTATTCATGTGGGTGCATGGGTGAATCAAATGATAAGGATGGTGGGATTCCCACTTTGTTGGTTTGTCTCCCACCTTGCACACAAGTCTAATTTTGAGTGGAAATCATGCACATAGACCTAAAGGAGGCCACAAGACTTTTACACCAAGCTAATTTGTCCTTTGGCTAAGTGCCCCATGAATTTTGGAACCACCTTTATGCATGAGGACAAAAACACATGTTGAATGATGGCCCCATAGGGAAAAATGCACCATACTTCAAAGGAGGGGCCCGTTGGTGCTTAATGATGTCATTAGGTACCTTGGAGGAGGGTCCCAAGTGGGGTATGATTTCCCAATTCAAGCCACCTCAAGTCCAACCCATGTCACTTGCCATATCACTTTCCATATCACCTTTCATGTCATTTTCCATGTCACTTACCATGTCACATGCCATGTCATCATGAATAGTGATTGTGGATCCCATAGTGAATAGTAATTTTGAATAGTGATTTGGTTAGGTTAAGAGGGGTTGGTTAAGGTTTAAGAAGGTTTAGGGGGTCCCGAGGCATTAAAACATTAAAAAATACAAGTATGTAATTTTCTAGTGTCTATATTTTACCCCTTTTTAATATGAAACTTTGAATTAACAAGCTACAAAATAAAAATAAATCACTTGGTCAAAGGTCTGGATGTCTTGAGTATGGGAGGTGCTCCCCCTAAAACTAAGAATCAATGAGGAAAAGTAGAATTGGGTACAAGTTTGATAAGAGGTTGGTGCAAAATAAAGGTTGTGCATTTGAAATGCAAATGTGCATATAAAATGCAACTAAGTGTGATAGCCAAGATCACACATAAACCAAAGTTGCTAATCTTGGTAAAATTAGGGTCAAATTCTAAGAGACAAGTGATCAATGTGCCACATGATCTCAACTGTGGTTGGGCACACTTGTTAGTCTCTTAGACAAGGTTAGTGTTTTCATAAGTATTCAAATTTGGAAGTGATCCTTTGTAAAACACAAATGGTCTAGTTATGTACTAGGTGGTGAAAATTCAAATGTTCAACATAGCAAGATTGGTCAGTATGATCAAAAGGACCAAGGCAAGTTTGTCACAAAAATATGTAATAGTTTAGATCAAAATGGCCAATGTCAAGGTGGAGAAAGGTGAATTGGTGGGGATGGGTTGGTAGGGGGTGGCTGAGTTGAATCTGAATGCACTAGGCTAAATGGATGCTGCCTACATAGTTATATGGATAAAAATCAAACTTCAAGCCCAATGTAGTTCTTTAGTGGAGTTCAGATGGGTTGCCCTAATGTGATATACCACATGGTTAGGTTTAGGTTGATAGTTTCGTAACAATGAAGTGTCATGGTGTAGATTGGTGAATAGTCATCATGATAATCCCACATGCATTAGGAGGAGAAAATATGGATGTGAAAGGTAGGATAAATAAGTGGGTAATAAAAGAACAAGCACCACAAATATCCTATAATAGAGCTAAGCCAAAGAAGAGGTACCTTCATGAGGAGGTTAGACCTTCTAAAATTGTGTGAGGGTATAAGAATAGTGATAGTATCTATCACTATGAGTCAAGTCTTAGGAGATGAGTTTCTATCAAGATCTACATAGTCTATTTGGTAAAGGTCTTTATCGCTATGAGTTGAGTTTTATGGGTAGTAGAGAAGTGACTATTTGCAAAGAATTTCTTTGATAGCCAAGTAGATTCTACAAGGTAGAAAATTGGAAACATGGTGGGTGATAGAGGATGGACCTTGCCTTACTCAAGATATACATGGGTAGACTAAATATAATGTGTCCATGTCTATATCCTTTATCCTAATACCTCAAAAACAATGACTTTGGGTTCTACTTAGAAGAGGTGCTTCTAGTAGGGAGATACATGGTCCAAGATATTGGCTATATAGCCAAATAAGATGCCCATTCACATGTGATGGATGATTTTTTAGGTGATACAAAAGAAAATAATATCATTTTAAAAAATCATAAGTTCAAGACATGGAATAGTGATATCATAGTGACAAGTGTTTGGAAGCTATCACTACTAGAAACAATGGCAGTTTCAAAGGCATGACCATTACAGTGGCCCATGGATAGAAGCCAATTTATGTCAACTAAGGAAAAGGTGATAATGATGCAAATGACCATTGGTACCACAAGGATCATAAGATGACAAAGTAAGTAAAGATATCAAATGTAGATCAGATGATAAGGGTAACAAAAAGATATCATGATGGCGCATAATGACTTTATCAAGACGACCAATTAGATTGAGGGCCATATGTCCACATGAAAAGGTAAGTAAACATGACCATTTAAAGTGGCAAGAATATTCAATGGAATAAATTATGTCATAGGACCCTTCTCATCAATGAAATGTATAATCATGTCGATAAGGAAGAATGGTCAGGTATTCTATTTAAAGAATCATGCTAAGGATGAATATCTATCATGAAGTTATTATTGACCAAATTTGACCCCAAGTCAAATTTGGGTCAAACCATAATATTTTTGAACTTTTTAATAAGGTTTAATATGTCTTATGGGGTCTCATATTGTCCTATATGTCTCACTTAACCTTCCCCTAGTCCTTGTTGAAGACCACTTCCCTTGTGCTGGCCTAGTCAACCAAAGTCAACATTGGTCAACCATGGTAAAACTTAGTAAAAGGATCAATTTATTTTTAAAATGTCATAAAATGGTATTTTATAGGTTTCAAGGTGTCTTCAAGTCATAAATTGGCCACTTGATAGGTCTCATGTGCAAAAAGGGTCATTTAGCAACCTTTTTTGCTTAATTAAATGACTTCTAAGGAATTTAAAATTAAAATATTTGTCAATAATGTGGAAATAAACATGGAGAAGGTAAAATTATATCATAATTTTTTATAGGTTAGTTAAATAATCAGTCATGAGTAGGAAATGATAGTTTTCCCTTAAAAATAGGCCTCTTTGGGCATTTGTATAGACTCCTTGAGTTCACTTGCAGCTAAAAACGTGGGTTTTGTGACTATTAACCTAAAAAAAGGACATTTACACATTTTTTTTGCATATATTGCATAAAAAAGTCCATCTACAACTTATTTTCCTCTATTTTCACTTGGCAAGCTAAAAAAGAGCAAATTTAAGCACTTGCTATGGGCCGTATAAGTGGAGTCAAGAAGAATGGTCTTTTGGGTAGATATTAATATAAATTAAATTTAAATCCATAATAATAAATCTTAGATTGGTGGTTCCTCCTTTATGAACCATCGCTAACATTCTAGGCAATTTTTTATGCACCTCAATCCAAGAGGGGGTCACTATTTACACTTATTTCAATTTTTCTTCCTTTGGTTTGATGAATGTATTGGCTAAAAGTGTTTATTCATGATCTATTTGGTTTTGAAAATCTCAAATTCTTAAGAAAGCCTCTTCTAGGCTTGTATATGCTTGTAAACTATCTATTCTACACTTACATCTATTTCAGGTGCCATGAGAGAGGTTATTCATGATGAGGAAGATGTTTTAGTTCTATTAAAATGAATTATTTGATAATGGACATATATTTGAATTATGTATAACACTTTTGAGTGTTTTGTATACCTTCCATTTGCATGTTCTTACTCCTTTCATGTCCTTGCCTGCACAAAATAGTTAAAGACATATATACAGGACCATGATGAAATGATGGTGGCATAGAAAGATGTAGGTAGGTGCTAAAAATTCTTGAAATTTCCAAAATCACATGGATTTTTCCCAAAAGAAACATACAAGGTCCACTTTCATGAAGAATTTCATATGGATCATATTCAATCCACTATTGGTGTTTTGATGTCCACCTACAACTGATTTAACAAGGTTCAAAGAGATACTTTAAAGTAAATGGAAAATGTTGAATATTGTTTTGAGAAGATTCATATATTAGAGATAATACTAGTGTACATTTGAAGATATAATATGATCAAAAGGTGGAAAGTCCTTCTCAAGGCCAAAGCTAGTTTTTAGAATCAAATTCCTTAAAATACAAAAATAGAGGTCCTCTAGCCTTTTTGGAATAACATATACCATGATAAAAGAAGTTTCCAATAATATTTATTCACTAGTTTTGTAGCCCCTAGTATGGTTTATCACCTTTACATGATGGAGTAGATGCCATATGTAAGATTGAGTTTTTCAATGCCCAAAAGTGCATTTAAAACACTAAATTTACTCAGTGATGTCTACAAGATTTGGAGAGGTGAGTGAGATTTTATCACCCAATATGGAGTATAGACCTTAGAATCACATTGGAGTGGTTTCAAGTGGATAAAATGAAAATTCATGAATGAAAGGACCATGATGGAAGAGGTGTACCTTATCTTGTAACCCCTCATACTCATCCTCTATCCATACACAAGACATAATGTGCACCTACAACTGGGACAGAGATGACAGTGTTTAAGCATGATGGTTTTGTAAGGTTTTGGAACTAAAAAAGGTGAATAATGGGCCTAAAACATGAATCATTACCATTGGGAAGATGTAATAAGTCTTGAAAGATTCTAAGATACCCTCCACACTATTTCCAAGGCCTAAAAACATAAATCATCACATGCAAACAACCTTGTGAATTATCAACATGTAGTGAGTGAAAGGTAGTAGTATTGGTGTGGTTATTGCATGAGTGTAACCTTTTATACTACCAATAATATAATGTTATTTCATACAACTAATTTAATTCTTCAAAGTTTCCCCAAACCATGATCACCTACAAGTAAGGAATGAAAAAATACTCTATCTCAGTCTAGTAGAGTAGAGGATGGGATTATCTTGATGCTTTCATGTTGAAAGAACAAAGAGGAGTGAATGAGAAGAGGTTCATGGTAATAAATAATCAAGGAAGTATATATTCATCATCTCTAAACCTAGAACAAAATCATGAACACTTACAAACATGGGTGCTTCATAAGAAGATAGTCATAGTCTTGATAGAGTAAGGTCAGTCTTTGTTTCCAAAAGGCATATATGGTGTTTGTGAGAAAAAAGGATAGAATGATATTTAATACATTAAAACTGTGATAATTAAAGAGTAATATGCCTTTGAAAACAAGTTTATGACAAAGTAAATGTCCCCAAGAAAATAAAACATAGCCTATACCTTTCCTACCCTACACAACTTGCCTAAGGAAAGTCTGCCTTGGAAATGGTGTTAGTTGGGAGTCTAAAACTTGGTGTTGAGGGATAATTTTTGGTAAATATCATCATTTTTACTATTAATAAATATAAAATATCCAAATTTTATGAAAAAATAGGGGAGATACCCCCTATTTTATCTAAAATAGGGGTACTCTCTCCTTGCATAGACCCTACTACTCTATGGAAATAGGTTGAATAGGTGACCAAAAGGAAAAGTGAGCTCAAAAGATAATCTATATATTTGGAAAACACATGGGGAGACATAAAAAATCTACCTAGAGGGTCTAAGACTAAGCATGATGCTCTAACCAAGAAGGTTTGCAATCATCAGGGTAAGGAAAGGAATATGCATAACTCCAAATGAGGGGTCAATTACAATTTCAACATTTTTAAATACTTGTAATGTTTTGGATCACATTAAAGAGGGTGAAAATGATGTGTTAAATATATGAGGTGAATGGTAAGTGTAAATAAGAGTCTTTTGGCTCAAATATGCAGGGAGATCCATTAGCATGGTCTAGAACTTGTCTCAAAATAGGGGTAAATTTCATTCTAAGCCCTTGGTAAGTTGTCTAGGGATTAGAGAATGTTTATAGGGAATTCTTAGAGGTGATTAAAACTATAGTGGACAAGGGAATCATTATAAATCCATCTTTTGACTTGCAAGCTTCTAAACCCTCACATAATGCACAAGGACTCAAATGCCAAGTTGAAAAGCTAAGAACTTTAATGACCATTTTAATGGGACCTGGAGGTTATTGGATAAGTTTTAGGGGGTAATTATCTTGAATTTTTTTCCATTATCTCAATGATTCAATGTACCATCTATATGAACTATTGTTAAGAGGGTAAGGTGCTCCAAACCCTCAAAAAAGCCTGTTTTAAACCCAATGAGAAGGAAAAGAAAAGAAAAGAAATAAAATGAATATTTTAAGATTGGAACTCATCAAGATGATGTAGAGGACTCACCTAATGTTCATTTCATGACACTGGTCTGTACTTGCAACTACAAGGTTATACAAAATAAGTCAAGAAAGAGTAATTAATGCTATAATAAGGGTTCATACAAATGATCAAGAGCTCAAATTGGACATGAGGGATTATAAGGAGGTAAAAAAAGTGAATCACATACTAATTTTATATTTCACATGTGTGGGAGCACAAAATGGACATTTTTTGCCTTCTAGGCTAAAGAGGCCTAATTAGGCCTAATTGGGAGGACTAATTGATCAAAAAGTACACTTTCCTTGGGTATAAATCCATGAAACTTGGCATAGAGAAAAATTAAGGAAAATTGTAGTAAAAAAATTTCTTACTCAATCCTAAAGATCTATACATTCCCCTACACAGGTGGAATTGTATAAAAATAGGGCTACAAGAGGACTAGGTCTAGTGAAGGCTTTATGAGAAAAATGGGATCTTGAAGAGAGTTTGATGGTTCTAAATAGATTTTTTTTAGTCAAATATGATTTAAATAGTACTTAAATGAATAAATATTTTACAAATTTATCTAAATAAAATTTTTGGCCATTTTGGCCAAATTAAGCGTAGTAAGATAAAGAGGTCTTGTGACACCTAAGAGTGGGATTGATGATTGCAGATGATGTGCCAATTTGAGATGATCCAAGATGATTGAAAAGTGTATTTAGGATTAGGATATAATTATCCAAGAGATATAATGATCAAATTATTGCCTCTTTCCACTTGTCAAGAAGGAGTTTCAAGCCCATGATGAAGGCAATTTTCCAAGGGAGAATGATTGAGGAGTTTCAACACCACATGTGAGGAAGGTGCTCAGTTTGGGATGGACACATGTTCACATCAGTTTTGTGATCTCTCTTCCACATAATTTTCATGAAAATTAACTAATATTGACATTTAGACACTTATCCTTGTGACTCTTCACCTTCTATTTTCTCTCTCTTCTTCCAAGTTCTATAAATATGAGCCATTTTGTCTATTATAGGGAGACCAAAACTAGTATGGTGAAGCCTTGATGGTTAGATATTTTAATTTTTCTTTGAAACAAGATATTTAATTTGGTTTTGATCTTGAAACTATCTTATCTAATTTTGTGAAGAGATGTACAGTGAGAAGTCAAGTTATTGACATCAATCCTTGCTTCCTCTCAATCCTTTCATGTCTAATGCAAGTTGTTTCATTCTAACAGGTCACATGAAGTGTTTATTAAGTGTATGATTTTATTTTAAGTGTAAAAGTGCCTAAGTGTCTAAAAATGACCTTTTGTTCACTCACTTTGAGTAGTCTTTCATACATTCCACCTTCATGCTTAAAATGCTAATGTTAGAGTGCTTTAAGAGGTTGAAGCTAGTTTTATGAGTTTGGTTTCTTAGTTCATTGGTATGATAATATTGTGGATATATTCATTGTGTATCACCTCCTTAGAATAATTTAATTTCATGCAAATCCTATCCCTTTTCACCTAATTAAGCATTAGATTAGGTGACAAGTGCATCAAGATATATCTAGGGAGCTAGCCCTTCAATCCTAGAGGTTCATCTCTCTTACAAGTTCCCCACAACTTGAGAGATGATTCAATGTTACATAAAATTATGGGAAATGAATAGAGTGTCCTAGGCTACATAATTTGATGACAACAGTTATATGGTTTTGTAAGTTACAGATAGTGTAGAGAAATACACAAGGTTGAAGATGGTGAATAATGGGATTAATGGTAGAGACAATTAACAACCCCCATGACCTAAAATAATAAATATGGTGAATGTGTGTATCTAATAGATACTATAACATGTAATAGTGATATTAGAAGTACTATTAAACCAACAATAAGAGGAAAGGCACCCATGGCCTAAGCTTGAGCTTGAATTCTTACCTCCTCAATAATGAAGAAGGCAAGAATTTTGCTGCACAAGATGTAGGGATAGAGAACAAGACCATCATCCTGTCTATAGAGGGAAAGCTCATTATCCAAGGGGATATGTGTTAAGGAAACAAGAGGTGACACATATACAAGCAAAATAACTAGAGTAAAGGGATGTAATGGCTATAATGGTTGAGTAGGGTGAAAGACCTAGAGTAGAATATGATGCTCGCCCTATGAGGGTGAATGTGAAAGAGGAAAATAGAGTACACCCTTTAACAGATGTAGATATAGGGAATGTTATGGATGTTAGTTTAGGGATAAATCAAGTAGAAAGATGGCTAGACACAAATCTAGAGTCATTAGATAATCAACCTAATGCTTATGTAGGAAAATAATGTATATAGATGCCTTAGGTGAGGTGTGTATAGTCTGATAACTTTATATGTGTCATGTGAATCCTCATACCCTAAATAAAATATTGCATAGTTTGCTATAAATATATAAAAAAGGTGTTGGATGTAATTTTTTGAATGTTATTATGCTTTGGGTTATGTGGGTACTCATGAATGTTATGGTTATGGTTGTAATCTTGCTAAGGTAAATCATATGAGGTAAGGCAACAAACAACACTATAATGGTAAAGTAAATAATATAATCAAAAGACAAATGTTGTAATGAAAATATCAACTTAAGAACATAAAGATAAGAAGAGGGCATGATGTTTCTTCTGTGACAAGGACTAAAAATAGACCTGAAGTGGGATTGGATTAATGAACATAAACCCTATAAATGTCTCACATGAACATGTTTTGAAGGATAAAAAAGTTGAGTTGATCACACTATATCAAGTACACTCAAAATATATAGAGGGTTTAGAGTTTGAAGAGGTGATGGATAGGGTGAAGTGAGTAGTTGGAGAGGTACAAAAGGAGGACCCATGCATAAAAAAAAAATACATTGAAGGAAGACATAGGTACCCTAAATTAGTGAACCTAACAAGATTTCATGTATTAAAATAAGAGAGTAGAGGACACAAGGAAGCAAACATGTAGATGCATGTATAAGCAATGCATCTAGTGACCACACTCTAATGAGTGAGAAGCTAGAGTGCCAATGGGAGAAAATAAAGGAGATCCAACAAGGGATGAGGTGAAGGCATACTAGGAGATGGATGAAGAGATAGGTAGGGAAGATAATGAGGTCATAGATAAAGATAAAGATAGAGAAGGATGGAAGGAACCAAGCATGGATATGGAGGAGGAAAAAAAGAAGGTCAAGAATAACAAGGAATGTCATCAAGGGAGAGGATAAAAATGAAATGAAATAGAGAAAATAGAAGAAAAATAAAAGGTAGAAGATAGGGGTTTGAAGAATGTACTAAAAAATGACAAATTAGAGAATTGAAAAGGATGGGGAGAGAATTTTAATAATCATGAAGGGTAAGGGGAGGATGAGAAATATGATAGGTCATGGTAGAATTAAAAAGAGGTCTAAAAGAGACCAAAGAGGAAATAGTTGGTGATGATAATGAAAAACAAGGAAACACACAGAAGAAAAGGAAACATGAGGAAAAAGGAGTGAATGAGGACATAAAAAGGATGATAAAAGAGTAAAAAATTATGTGAGGACGTGACTAAGTAAGCATTGATGATGATAGGCATGGAGAAGAACAACAAAGCAAATTAGATAGCGGTGTTAGAGATGAGAATGGGATGGAAAATGAAAAAGGGGTTAAGAAAAACTAGGGGAGGCAAAATATGGGTGTATAATAAGATAAAGAGATAAATTATGTTGCAATTATCTTGTTAGAAGAGATTGAAAAGCTAAAAAAGTGGTGAGGTGGTGAAGAAATAGGGGAACACAATGATAGGGAATGAGATGAAAATAAAAGATGAAGATTAGGGATGATAAGAAGAAGAATGAAGTAGAGACATAAAGCACAGACACTCACATAGATGCAAAAGATAAGTGAGTACTGAGATGGAAAGAGGAAAAGGGTAATGCAAAGTGAAAAAGGAAAGAGCAAATAAGAAGAAAAGGGAAATTATGGAAGGTTTTTCCAAGGATAAAGACCTAGTTATAAGCTAGTTGTGGAGGAAAAAAATGGAAAAGGTGGGAAGAATGGAAAATTGACAGAGAGTGGTGCCACAAGTAAGAAAAAAATGGGTGCTAGAAGAAACAAAAGAAGTAGAAAGCATGCTATATTAAAAAAATGGGAAAGAGGAAAACAAAAATAGAGAATTGGAATGAAGGTGGTTTAGAAGTAGTGAAAGAGCAGTAAGAAGGTGGTAGAAAATAAGAGAAGGAGGTAAAAGTGTCCATCAGTGTGCAAGGGAACAAGATGATGTGAAATTGGTGAGGAAAATAGAGTGAGGAAGAGGGTATGATAGGTTACCAAGGGCAAGGGGAAAGGATGAGGATGGTGGAAGAAGACAAAGGGGATAAAGGGAAAGGTTGGTAATAAGTGGAGAGAGGGACAACAAAATGAAAAGTGGGTGGGGGAGTGATATTAAAAGCATGCACAAGGAAAGGTAATGGGGAGGCTAATTAAGTAGAGTAGATGGTGGTTTTATGGGAGATAAGAGGGGATAATGAGGAAGGCTATCAATCATTATTTTAAAAGAGATTAACAATCTAGAAAAGTGGTTAAAAGAGATTTACAGCTAAAGGGAAGGAGGTGGTGAAGAGAAAGGTAGAGAAGTAGAGGAAAAGGTATTAGGTGAGAAGGGAAAATAAAATAAAGGATGTTGTTAAGCTGATATTAGTAACTGAGCATTGCTTACATAGTCCAAAAAGACCTCAAGCCAATGTAGTTCTCTTAGTAATGATAGAAAAATAAAGAGGAATTATTAGATGATGTTAAAATACAAGGATGATAAGAAGAATCCAAAGCTTCCCTAGCATAAGACACCCTAAAAAGGAGGGTTCTATTATCAATGGAAATTAATGAGAAGAAAAAGGGGATGGTAATTAGTTGTTAGTGGTCGAGCTGCCCTTATGTCAAGCAATGCCTACATAGTCTATAGACATTAGACCAATGTAGTTCAACGAGGGTTAGGTGAGTGGTGTTTAAATTGGTTACCCCAATTTGATGGACCACATGGTTCAGTTTGGTTGAAGGTTTGTAAATAAAGTGTATGTGTCGAAGGCAAGTTGAGGCTACAGAGAAAGGTATTTCTAGAAGGTGGGTTGATTGATGTTAATTCTATTCTAATTTTGTTTATGGTTTGGATGGATGATAGTGGTGGCACATAAGTAGGTTAGATGACCATACTAGATGTGGAAAAAGACATGAAAAATCATGAGACATAGGTCCAATAGAATACATGAATCAAGGAGGAGAGAATAAGAAATGAGGTGTAATGCCTATTTGTTGACAAGGAAAAAATAAAACAAAACCCAAACTTAGATTGACTTAAGGAACATAAGCCTTTTGAATTCTTTGCATTAGCATGTGTTGGTTGATTAAACAAGTTTCTTGATGAAAGTGTGCCAAGTAAGCTTGAAATCCCTTGATTTATAAATAGTATAAAGGGAAGATGGGTGATAGGTGGTGTGAAGGATAAAGCATAATATGTATGGTAACCATATGTGGGTATGTTTTCCCCATCTATAGGTGACCTAAGAATGATAATAGACAAGTCCATGTCATCTACTAGATGTAGACTGATCAATACAAGAAGTCTACATGTGAAAGCTGATTGTGGCTTCCATCTTATTATGCTATTTGAGAGTTGATTGTGGCTTTCAAGATTATTTAGAATTTGTTTTGATTATGATAGTGGGTCTTTTGATTTATTGATGTATATGGAAATCTGATTGATGCAATAATCTTCCAATAAATTGCTTTGTTTTTGACAAAGTTGAATTATCCATCCTTGAAAGGAGTGGTCTAAGTTTAGATGCTTTATTTAATGCCTTCTGATAGCTGTCCTTTGAGGGAGCAATCTACCTTTAGTACAAGCAATTTTTATTTTGTTTTTGGGTAACTATCTTTCAAGGGAGTAGTATTTAATGCTTAAGATATTGACCTAACTAATATTTTGGTATCCAAATTGTTTTTTGATGTGATGTTTTTAGACATGGACAAGTCTAATTAGGTTTAGAGGTTTACCTTAATGAGGGAAAAACTTTAACACAAGAGGGTTAAATGATAAGTGAAAATAGGTGGTTTGAGAGACAATGAACATGGGATTCCATCTTGTTAGAGATGAAAAGTATCCATGAAAACCATGCTATGGGTAGATTCATGGTGTTCATATTTAGGAAGAAGATGGTTAATCACATGGTTCTATGTTGTAATCAATTATCCTCAGAAGGAGAGGAAGAAGATGGGTGAAGGTTAAAATCTTGTTAGTCAATGGATGAGATTAAGTTAGACAAAAAGTAAGCTTGATCCTTATTTAAAAGAAGAACAAACATAGATACAAATCATTGAGAGGCTCAATTTTTGGTTTTCTTTTGAGAGAGGACAAATGATAAATTCCTGATCCATACTTATGGGTTATGATGTAAGGTTCAAGCCAATTGAAAGCAAACTTACCTCATTTACTTTTATCCATGTTGGTCACATGTTGGTTTTCCTTTAGGATGAGGTCTTCAATATTGAAGTCTCACACTTTAAAGTAATTTTTATAAGGATGCTTGATATGATATTGATAGATATGGAGGTGGTTAAGTGCTACAACATGATGTTCATCAAATAGCTCAAGATAAGCTAAATGATACTAACAAAATCTTGTTTAGAAATAAGACCTTGCAAAGATATGAAAAGAGAGGGAATTTGGACTTTAAGAGGCAAGACTGCCTCTACTCTAAAGACTAAAGAGAAAGGGGTAGCACCCATAGAGGTTTGAATGCTAGTGCAATAGGCCCATAAAATGAATGAGATGTGAAAGTACCAATCCTGACTTGAAACACTGATGACTTTGGTTAGCATTTTGTTAAAGATTTCATTAGAGGCTTCCACCTGTCCATTTACTTGTGGAAGGTAAGGTGAGGAAAAACTTAACTTGATGCCAAATGCATCACATAGACCTTAGACTTGCTTGTTTTTGAAAGATTTACAATTATCAGTGATGATCTTATGAGAAACACTGAAACAGTAGATGATATAATGGTTGATGAAGTCAACAATCTTCTCTACTTTGGTTGAAATAAGAGGGGTAGATTCCACCTACTTGGTGAAATAGTTGGTGGCTATGATGATAGAGTTATGTCACTATGAATAATAGGGGTTTATTTCCCCAATGAGATCGAGCCCTCATTGAGAGAAAGGCCAAAATTACTTAGATACTTAGAGGCCATTGGCTAGTATATGATGTAAATTAATGTGCTGTTGACATTTAACACACTTTTTTACATAATTACAATAGCCTTGGTTGAGGGTGGGCCAATATTATCCAAGGTGAAGGATACATTTATTGACTAATAGACTGCTAAAGTGTCCCCCATAGATCCCATCATGTGTTTCCCTAATAGCATAGGAAGCTTCATGGTTATGTAGGCAATGAAGAAGGAGACCATCAAAACCATGTTTGTAAAGGATTCCCCCTAGTATGGTATAATGAGAGGTACTTTGAACAAAGGTTCTTTGGGCATTCTTAGAGAGGTTGGGAAGAATAATGGCTAGGATGAAGTAGTTAAAAGTTTGGTCATACCAGATGTCAGATGGGGATTCTTCTACACTACAAATGGTAGGGAGGTTGGATTGGTTATAAGAGGGTGTGGTAAAATGATGAATGGTGATAAAAGTTTTAAAATTATAATGTTGAGAAGGGATCTAAGAAGTAAGGAAAGCCATTGTATTGATGAATTTATTGGTAGATTAGGGAATAGATTGCACCAGGAAATACTCAAATGATGCTAAGAGTTTGTCAACTAAAAGTTTATATTTTTGTAAGGCATCATTAAAAATTTGATAAGATACATTGACCTAGTTGACCATGAGCTAGGAATCACTAAAGACATCAATTGTCTTAATTCCCAAGGCTAGAGTAGTTTGGAGACCTATGACTAGGGCTTCATACTCAACCATATTGTTAGTGCATTCAAAATCAAGTTTAAAGGATAGAAGAAAGGGTTCAATATCAAAAGAAATAAGGATGATACCAGTTCCCCCACCATGTTATCACTTTGAATCATTGAATAACATATTCATTTGGTAGTTTGTCTTCTTGGGAAAGAGTAGCAATGGATTCATCTAGAAATTCAAGAGGAGCAGGTTGGTGATTTATTAAAGGTGATTCAGCCAATTGGTTAGAAATGACTTATCCTTTAATTGAATTTTATTAAAGGAACTCAAGATCAAACTCTACTAAGAGCATAAGCCACTTGGCCATACACTAGTTTTGGTATGTCTTGGAATGCATGTACTTGAGTGGGTCGATAGTGGTTATGAAATAGGTTTTATGGTTAAGAAGGTAATGGTAGAGTTTGGTGGTAAAAAATCTCAAGGCCAAGAAAAGTTTCTTTATATAGGTATGCTGAGTCTCATATTTAACAAGCGTTCAACTAATGTAGTACATGACATTTTTTATATGTTGTTCATCTCAGTGAGCCAACATTGCCCCTAGGGAATGGTCAGTGGTAAAGAAATATAGGTAAAAGGGGTGGTCATCCTTAGGATGGGTAAGGATAGGTGGTGATAAAATGTACTATTGGAGTGATTCAAAGGCTTTTTGACAATTGTTATTCCATTTGAAAGAGACATACTTCTTCAAAAGCTGATGGAAAGGTTGGCATCGATCTAAAAGATAGGAAATGAAACAATGAATGGATTGAAGCTTTCCTTGTAGGCTACAGAGTTGCTTAAGGTTGGTAAGAGGAGGCATCCCAAAGATTGCTTTGACCTTGGTAGGCTCTACTTTGATTCCTTGAAGGGAGATGATAAAGTCAAGAAAATTTCTTAAAAGGACCCCAAAAACACAATTTTTTGGGTTGAGTCTGACATGAAAATGGATTAGGGATTTGAAGATAATGTTGAGAATTTTTAAATGATCTTTATGAGATTTGGATTTTCCCAAGATATCATTGACATAATCCTCTACGATGGTGTGGATGAGGTCATATAATATGTAGGTCACGGCTCACTGGTAGGTTGCACCAATGTTTTTAAGCCCAAAAGGCATGATTCTATAGCAAAAATTTCCCAAAGGGGTGGTAAAGGCAATTTTATGCTAATATTTAAGAGCAATCAAGATCTGATTATAACTTGAACACCTATCCATGAGAGATAATATCTCATGGCTAGTTGTAAGATCAACAAATTGGTCAATACTAGGTAGAGGAAATTCATCTTTGGGGCAAGCAAGGTTAAATTCACAAAAGTACACACAAATGTGTAGACACCCATTGGCTTTGGTGATAAGTATGATATTTAATATAAATTAGGGGTAGTCAATGGGTTGAATTAAGTTTACATATAGGAGATGCTAAAGTTCTTATTTGATGAGAAGGGCTATGTGAGGATGCATGCATAAAAGTTTCTATTTAACAAGATTGGTGTCATGATGAATGACTATGTTATGGGAAATAATGGTGGGGTCAATCCTAGGAATATTACTATAAGACCAAGTGAATGTTATGATATGGTCTTGGAGGAAAGAGGAGAAGTCTTGAAGTTTTTCAACATCTAGTGATTGGCCCAATTTGACAATGTGGGGGTTATCTAGAATGCTCAAGTTGATATCCATGGTGGATTAATTCAACATGGTCAAGGTGTTAGGGGGAAGGGATTTATGGATTAAAGAATATAGGGGACAAAGTTAGGTGAGAATAGAATCATCATCTTGATGAGGGATTGTGTTGGTGGTAGGAGAATAATTTTCTACCATTTAGGATGAATGAGAGGAAGAGTTTTAGTTTGGCCATCCCTTTGATAGGTCAGAGGTCCCAAACTAATAGTATTGAGTCAAAATTTTTTTAGGAGGAATGATGTAAAAATCCTCAAACTTCAAAGGAGATTGGGTTGGTGAGGAGGGGATGTCTTCCTCGATGGTGTCAATAGGTTTGGGTGAGTTGATGGGTTATTTGGGTGGTACAAACCTAAGGCCAAATGACTCATGAGGTTTTTGGGTTTTGATCGGAGGTAACTCATAAGGTTCTTATTCATATTGGCCAAGGAAAAATCCCTTCTAGACATACCTATGAAGGTATAATTTAGTGAATGTTAGATTTCTAAGGTAGGAAAAGTCAAAGGTGAATGGTCGGATGGAAGAGGTAGTGGTGGGGGCAAGAAGTGGTCAATCAAGTCCCCCATAGATGAATTTCATTTGATGGTCATGTGGACTAAAAGGGATGATGGTTTTGATGTTAGAGTCATAAGAATGGTCATGTTTGAGGTTCCCATATTCTTGAGGATTAGGGAAATCATCCAATACTAGAAGGTGATACTCCCCTAATGAGAATTGTTAGAACATAGATCCCAAGGGCTCCTCTATAAGGATTTATGAAGAAGGGATAGATGAGCTAGTTGAAATTTCATTGATGGTTGGTAGTTGGGGTGTAAATACTGAAGACATTTTGGATGGGTGTATGAGGACATCGTTAGGGCAATAGGTCATATTATATGTTGAGAAAGGATTTGGGTCTAATTGGATATTGATGACTTGGCCCTCATGCTCAAATGCATCGATGGAGGGTAGAAGGAACACATTCCATAGAATTAATCCAAGGTCATTCCAATAATATGTTGTATTAGAATTATCCTTCCATAATATAAAAGAGTTCAGGGAGTGTTCAGGGTCCTACATAGATGTAAGGAGGATGGTTCCCAAGGTAGTGGCCATAGTGTCATTAAAGGATCAAAGAACTGCTATGGATTTTGACATGTATTATCTAGTAAGTTGAGTTGGTTTTAAGCATGAGAGGATATGATGTTAATGCTTTCTCCCCCATCAATCATCACCCTTTTGACATGGGTTTGGTTGATGTAAGTGGTAATAAAGAGTGGGGGATCTGGGTCCTCAAGTTGGACAAAAGGTATTTTTGAATTCTTAAAGGTGACAAGGTTGGAAGTTTAAAGGGCACAAACAAAGGCATATAAAGGTTTAGGGTCATTGGGTTGGACCTTGATGGATTATGAGGCCTCTATGAGTGTTTGGCAGTGATGGGGAGAAGTAGAAATCAACTCATACAAGCTCATTTTTGCCAGGGTTTGGTGAGACTGATTAAGGATAGCTTTTTGAATAGATATTTCATATGGGTTAGATTATGGACGGTTAGATTAGGGGAACCTAAGAGAGAAACCTTGAGTTTGATTGAATATGGAGATGGTTGGGTGTGGTTTTATTGGGAGTTTGAAGAGGGGTAAATCAAAATAATGGATGCCTTAGCCTTCCCTTTATCCTTCTATTGTGATCTAGTTACCACATTGATAGTATGGATACAAAGAAAGGGTGAGGTAATAGAGTGGCTAGAATTGTCTTCATTCTTATGTGAGGGTGGAGGAGTGGGTAAGTTTTGGGTAGGTATGGTTGTTGTTTGGGTTAGTATGGGTGACATAAGAGGTTTGTCTATTAATAGATCATCCTCATCGTAAAGATGATGGATGAGAGTTTGGAGAGATTTACAATTCTTTGTATCATGGTCAGGTGTCTTATGGTATAAACAAATCAAATTTTTATTAAACCTTGATGTTTGAGACATGAAGGGTCAAAGGGTTTGATGGGTGGTAAGCTTAAGGAAGAGGTTTGAAATAATCATTAAAGAATGGCTAGGTAAGACTTGGTTAAAGGTGGTAAAGGTTTAGCAGTTCTTATTTTGGGTGTTGAGGTAGAAGGTTGTTTGGAAGTAGGTTTGGTGATAGGTGTCTTAGGTAAGGTGGTACACTTGGTTGATAGTTTTGGTTTAGGTAAGATGGTTAATGAGCTAGAGGTAGAGGATGGTAAGGTAGGTAACTTAGGTATTACTGGTGTAGTAAAAAGACGTATGATAGAAAGTAAGTGTGAAGGTGTAATCAATAGAGGTTGTGGGGTTTTCATAAAAATAATGGGCTTCATGCTCAAGGTAGAGGGATGAGGACCCAAAATAGAGGGCAAAGTTGAGGGAGGTAAAATTTGAGGCTTTGGGATTTTGGGTGGTTTTACCTCTTTGGTTGCTTTGGTTGTTGGTTTTGAAGGGGGTTTGGTTACTAGGGTCTTAGTTGGCTTAGGTGGTTGAGGGTTAGTTAGTTTGGTGGAGGTTTTGGTTGGTTAGTTATTAGAAGTGCTAGGTTGGTCCACTAAAGAAGGGGTTGGAGGTTCTAGTTTAGTAACATAAGGGAGACCTAATTATTTCCAAAAGGTGGTTTGATCCATGTCAAGGTTGGGGATAAATTCCAATTTTTACACTAGCTTTGAGAAAGGTTTGATTCTTTGAATGGTGGATCTAAAAGATAAACTGCTAGGTGGAGACATAGGGATGGTGACCTTTCCCTCTTCCTCAATCAAAGGATGTAGGGTTAGGATAGATGGATATTTTATGGGAGGAGTAGATAGGGGCATTTCCTTTTTAGGAATGATTTTTGTGGGAAGGGAGAGTTGCATGGTAATTGGTGAGGAAGGTAAGATGGCTGTGCAGTTTGATGTGTTGGTCAAAGGGGAAGTTAGTAAATCTACTACCATAATGAGTGAAGGAGGTGAAAGAGGTAATTGGTTTGGGTTTCCAAAAGGGTAGAAGGTAATTCTACTACTTCCATAAGTGGAGAGGGCTTAGTATATTGGTGAGTTGGTTCTTTATTAGTGAGTGTGTCAAAAACCATGTTAACGGTATAGGTGTCAAGAGAGCATTCAACATTGTTACTCTCATTTTTGGTGGGAACATGGTTTTAAAAAAGTTACCTAAATATGTCAAGAGATTGGTTGGGTGGTGCATTGAGGTTGTCTAATGTAACTGCCCCTTATCAATGAGGGATTGGACAAGGATTTGAAGGTATTGCACCTATTGATATCGTGTCCTATGACTCAGTGAAATCCATAATAGTCAATCTCATTATACCAACCTAGCATAGGGTGAGAAGAATCAAAATATTGAGGTGTTTTAATTTGTGTAAGTTGGATAATATTAGCTTTTAATAACTTTCCCAAAATAAAAGCATAGGGTTCCCCAAGTGGAATTAATTGCTTTTGGTTGTTCTAAGTTTGGTTCCTTGGGTTTTGGTTTGAGGAATTAGAGGAGTTTGAGGTTTGGTTCCTTAAGTTTTATTGGTTGGTAGATGGTGGAGGTGTGGCTTTGAGGACAATAGAATTTGTGGTTCCTTTGTTCTTGGTGTTGGTATTGGGTTAGTTTCTTAACTTGGAGGAAGAAGCTTCATTGGTTTTATAGGTTGAGTTATTATTTTTGAGTTTAATATTTCCTTCATCAATGGCTCAATTCTCTAGTTTACAAGCCATAGTAAAAGCTTCATCAAAGGTCTAAAAGCTTTGAACATGTAATGTTGATGAGATATGTTTCACACATACCTGAGCAAAGAGATTTATAAGTTTAAGTTGAGTCAATAAAAATGAAGGTTAGTTAATTAGGCTCTCAACGAGGCACAAAATTGGCAATAGATTCATCCTAAAATTTTTAAATGGAGTAGAGGTTAGTGATATAAACTTTCTTGGACATATTGATCGAAAAGTGATCTAAGAAGTTTTGGCCTAGTTGGGTGAAGGAGAAGATGGAATGTTTGGGTAAGGCACTATACCAATCTAAGGCCAGGCTAGCTAGAGGCATCATAAAAAAGTAGAAAAGAAGGGAATAATCATAGGCAATGAGATAACAAGCATGCTTAAATTCCCTAAGGTGCTATTGGGGATCTTATTTGTTTTAAAATTTAGAGAACATGAGAAGTTCCCATTAGGGAGGATATGGCTTAATAGGTATGGATGGATGGATAAGCTCATTTCAAATTTAGTCATAAGATAAGATATTGTGAGCACTCGAGATGGATGACTCTAAGGTGGTCATCTTTTCCATGATCATATTCATGAAGTCTACTTGGAGTTGAGCACTCAAAAGGTTGTCAGATGCATATTGTGGTGGTGGTGATTGAGAAACATGTTGATAGTGGGTAGAAGGTTGAAAGGTTGCCACATATTGGTATGTGGATGCCAATGGTTAGATATAAGATATATATTGGTATGTGGATGTCAATTATTGGGTAGAGGTGGGTGGTTGGATAGCAAACATATGCCCTTGTGGTTTATGGAGATAACTAAAGGTTACTTATTGGGTAGGAGTGGTAGTCAGATTAGTAGTTGATAGAAGGATGGTGACCTTTGTACTAATCTATGGTAACATGGAGGGTATGGACACACATGTATTTGAAAAAAAGTAGTGTTTGATAGATTAGAGGTATCTAGAGGGAGATGGGTAATGCTAACAATAAGAACTCCTATTGTGGAGAAGTGATTTGTAAGAGGTATAAGAGTAGTGGTAGTTTGGGTCAATTAATTATGAAATGGTAATTTCAATGGGGTTGTTGGTTGATGGTAAGGATTGGATAACTAAAGGTTGAGTAGTACTCATGGTAGTGGAGGTACTTTCCATGAAGTGGGGAGGCATGTCATAAGGAAAATCTATGGGTGGGGTTAAAATTGGGACTTGGTAAGACATAATTCTAAGGTAATGTTGTAAGGTTGCATGATTATTGTTTAAGAAAGTGGCAAAATGCACATCTCCTGGGACTACCTAAGTAGGACTTCCCAAAGAGTAAGGGGAGTTCACGCGTTCAAAAATGTGTTCTATGGATGATGAGGTGGAAGAGGTTGGTTGACTTGGTGGTGACTTTTGTTTCTCAAGGTCCCTTTGTTGTTGGTGAGTAAGAACCATATGAGAAAATAGGGAAGGAATGATACATTATCACACCTCAAAACAAGGAGTAATCAAAAAATATTTCAAGAAAATAATGAATTCACTAAAAGTGCGTTAATTCCTATGATTATTTTTAATCTCTTTTTTGGTTTATGCCTTATAAAAGTATGAAGAGGAAATTGGATTGAATAGGTCTTAGAAATCAATCCATGTTTGGTTTTAGGTTGCGTTTAGGTGATAAAAAAGAAGTCGATATTAGATCAAGTGCATAGATTAGTACTTGGGGCTTACTCTCCTCACATCACAATCTCATAACCAATGTGGGTACTTAACCAATATATCGATTATCAAAGCTTACACTCAGCCAAAGAACTGAGTTGGTTATCCCCTTGATGATTAAATCCAAGCAAAATAATTGAGAAAGGGGAAGGTGATTCACTAGGTGATGAAATCTTAGTTGGGCCTTGTCTCAAGTGTGTTTTGATTTTTGATTGTGAAATTGGTTTGGTTTGTGTAACATTTATGATGTTATGATTAATTTGCTTTCCCTATGTTAAACTAGATGAACTAATTAACAAACAAGCAAACTATGGATGAAAGTTAATTTTAAACCCAATTTTTTTTTTTGTTTTGGTTATTTTAAATGAAAACAAAAAAATTAAAATTCATCTAAATGCAACATGAAAATGCAATCTTATTATTAGGATGAATGCTCTTTTTGATTTTTAGAAAGAGAAAAAGACTAAAATTTATGTTTTTTGAAAGGAAGAAAGGAATGTTTAAATTTTAAAAATGAAATTTGAAACTAAATGACATTTTAATAATGCAACCAAATGTTATAAAACATATATGAAGCCAAGAAAATTCAAGAGTCCCACTGGCCATGCCAAAATATTTTAATCTAATTTTTACTTTTTTTTTAAGAGTGAAAAGAAAGAAACTGGTAAAGAGGTGTGTGGAAGAATACTTGTTGAATATACGTGCGTTGAAATATAGAATTTGTAAGAAATATTTTTTGGATAGTAAAGAATACTTGTAAAAAATAAAACACTTAAACACACTTATTTATTAGACAAGTAGATGCGTGGATTGCCTAGCATGAGCTAGATCTTAGAAGTGAAAGCTTTCTAGGAGGCTGTCAATCCACCTACTTTAAACATCTAAGTTAGAAAATAAAAATATGGATACTTGCATCTAAAATATCAAACTAAAATTAAATACAATAAATAACAACAAATTAATTAAGAAAATTAAATGCTTTACTAAGATGACTAAAATAAAGCAACTAGTTTGATTAACACTAATGCTAAAAAATAGCCAAAGCAAAGTGATGGTTTTGGTTTGGTAATTTGGAAAAGGTCAAAAGATAGATTGGTTGGGGGTTGGTAAATGGTTAAGATGGTAAAGGGTAATATGTTCAAGAAGGAAGAGGGATAAATTTTCAAGAAGAGACCAAGAAGGCAAAGGGGTAAATGGTCAAAAATAGGTCAAGAAGGCAAAGGGATAAATGGTGATCAAGAAGGTAAAAAAATATGGGAAAGAGGGTAAAGTGGAAAGTGGGTAAGGAAGAAAGAAAGTGAAATAAGAAGGCTAAATGGAAAGAAAGAAATAAATTTAAATAAATAAATAACAAGGTTATCTCAATGCTTGAAGATGTTTGTTGATGAAGATTGTCTTGTTGAAGATTGTTGATGAATATGGATTGAAATTTTGGAAGAGCTTCAGGGATTTGAATCCTTTAACCTCCAAGATGATGACCTCCTCCAAAATTAGCAAACCTAAAAATTAAATGCTTCCACCAAAAACCAACTTGACCATGGGTGGAGGAGGGATTTATAGGATTTGTTGTTAAAAAACATGCCAAAGAAGTGGAATAGTGAAGTATGGCACCATTTTCCAAGTGGGATCATAAGTGGTCATGAAAGACAAGGGGGTGAGATTATCACTTAGCTAATAGGTATCCCACTTGGTTGGTTTGTCTCCCACCTTGCTAAAGAGTCTAAAATAGAGTGGAAATCATGCACATGGACCCAAATGAGGTCAAAGGACTTTCCACCAAGCTAATTTGTTCTATGGATAAGTGCCCCATCAATATTGGCACCATTATCCATGTGAGTGCATGGGTGAATCAAATGATAAGGGTGGTGGGATTCCCATTTTGTTGGCTTGTCTCTCACCTTGCACATGAGTCCAATTTTGAGTGGAAATCATGCACATGGACTCAAATGAGGCCAAAGGACTTTTTCACCAAGATAATTTGTCTTTTGGCTAAGTGTTCCATGAATTTAGGCATCACCTTTATGAATTAGGGTAAAAAATCATGTTGAATGATGGATCTATAGGAAAAATTGCACCATACTTCAAAGGAGGGGCCCTTTGGTGCTTAATAATGTCATTAGGTACCTTGAAAGAGCATTTTAGATGGGGTATGATGTTCCACTTCAATCTACCTCACTTCCAAGCCATATCACTTGCCATATCACCTTCCATATCACCTTCCATGTCACTTTATATGTCACTTGCCATATCACATACCATGTTACCTACCATGTCATCATGAATAATTTTAATGGGTCCCATAATGAATAGTGATAGTGAATAGTAATTTCAAATAGTACTTTTAAATAGTACTATGTAAATAGTGATTTGATTAGGTTAATATGGGTTAGTTAAGGGTTAAGAAAGTTTAGAGGTTATAAGTGGTCTCGAGGCATTCATACATCAAAAACTGTAAGTGTTTAGTTTTCTAATGTCTACAAGTAAAAATTATATAAGTGACTAAGAGTTTGATATATTGAAATAAAATTATTGTTTTGGTTTTATTTTTGAGTTATTCATTTTGATATTCAGTCATAAGAATAATTAGCTTTTAAATGTATTTCAAACTATATAAGATGTTGGACTGGGACCAACCAAGTTTAAATAGAGATTGATAACAGAGGTTGGGGAAAAAATTAAAATTCTATAAGTATAAATTATGAGTCACCTGATAGGAAATTTATTAGAGGGGGTTTCAAAGCTAGAAGGTTTGGTCCTAGGTATGTTAGTAGGGAAGCCAAAATGTCAATCTATTTTGATGCCACCAACCCTAAATTTTGGAATATTTTTAATAATTTACCCTTTAATCCTACAAATTATAGGGGTAATTAAGGATTTAATGACCATAGATTTGAAACCAAGTCTCAATCTCATAATAGTTCTTCTTACCAACTACATAATAATCCAAACCAACTACCTATTCAGTCACCTACCCCATAAAGAATCTACCATGTTAATGAACCAACTTAGTTAGACACTAAAATAGTCTATGATAAGAACTTTGTCAATCTTGATTGGACTTCTTGTTCTGATAAACTCATACCATCTCAAAGAGATCCTATTAGAAGGTGTAGAAAGTTAAGTTTAAAAAGGCCTATTACTAAGTGCAGGAAGCTAAGTTTGGAACAACAATCACTTGTCATTCATCCAATTTCTTCCAAGAAATGTTTAATCAGTTAGGATGAATCAAATACTCCTACTGAGATTAGAGTTGTGAAGCAGGTTAAGTTAAATATTGATGATGTTACAAGTGATTCTAGATCTAAGCTAGTTCATTTTCTAGTAGTTGAAATAGAATATAATGAATGTGTGAATGAACAAGAAAAACTATTGATTGAAGTTCTGTCTGATTTTGATAACATTTGGTTATCAGAAAGATAATTTTTTTATTTCAAGTTAAACTTTTAAGTTGATATAACTTAAGTACTTATCATATTTTGATACTTTGCCTATCCAATTTTGATACTTTGATTTTGATATTTTGAAGGTACAATAGACTTTTAAATTCATAATATATATATATATATATATATATATATATATATATATATATATATATATATATATATGCCTAAGTAATTTTGATAATATGCATTATGGAATTAATATAGATAAGGATATCATTAAAATTTGATTTATCTAATTATTTATTGAAATATGTATTTATTATTATTATTAATTAATTAAAGGTTCCCACCTGTTAAGAAATACCTAGTCTATGTTAAAATATTTAATCCCTTAAAATTTTTAAAGTCTTAATTAAACCTTAACTAATAAGTGTCAAGATTAATTAATTTGTAAAAGTCAATTAGTTAAATTAATAAGTAACTAGCTAATGTTAGTTACAATTTTTCCAACAAAATTTAAAGTATAAAAGGAGACCAAGGATTCATTTGAAGAGGAGGAACAACATAGGGATTGATGGCTAATACATTGTAAAGTTAATTATTTATCTCTCTTGTATGCACCTTCTTTGAGATAACATGACTTTTACAGATAAACCAATGATACTTTCTCTGACTTTTAAATTCACACATATATAATATGACTAAGTAATTTTGATACTATGCGTTATAAAATTAATATAGATAATACTATCATTAATATTTGATTTATCTAATTATTTATTGAAAGATGTATTTCTTATTATTATTAATTGATCAAGCGTTCCCACCTGTTAAGAAATACCCAATTTATATTCAAATATTTGATCTCTTAAGACTTTTAAAGTATTAATTAAACCTTAACTAATAACTATCAATATTAATTTATTTGTAAAAGTTAATTAGTTAAGTTAATAAGTAACTAACTAATGTTAGTTACAATTTATTTTTCAACAAAATTTGAAGTATAAAATGAGATCAAAGATTCATTTGAAGAAAAAGAATAACACAATTATTGAAGATTGATATTTTGTAAAGTCAATCATTATCTCTCTCTTCTATGTAACTTCTCTAAGATAACATGATTTTTGCAGATAGATCAATGGTACTTTATTTGATGGTTAAATATATTGCTTTAACAACACAAGTATATCTAGTTTTATTTTATAATTTATAACAGATTATCTAAAGTTTATCAAGTTGAACATTTTTTGATGATTACTTCTTGCAATCTTCTATACAAAATCTAAGTATTCAACCCGAATAATGTTGAAAACATCACTATTTATGACACTTCATTAATCTAATTGATTGTAAAAATTATCTTTTAAATATATTTGTGTATAAGATGTTGGTTTCTCAAATAAAATCAATTTATTTTATGAATATGACTCTCTTTGTTGAGACTCACATGTTTTGTCTACATTGTACTTTATTTTGACTAAATTTTATTTATTTTAACCTGATTTAGTTAATATTTAATTAATCTAATTTATTTTTTATTTTATCTAATATTTAACATGCTTTAGTTTTGATTTTGTATTTAACTTATTGTTTATTCTTATTTTTATTTAAAAGTTAAGTTTCTTATATTTGCTTTTTTCTTTAATAGTTTAGTTTGTTAAACTTAGTTATATTTTAGATTTAGTGAGTTTAGTTTCTTATTTTAATTAGGTATTAGCTTAGTTTAGTTTGTTAGACTTAACTGGATTCTAAAATATTTTTTTTATCTTTTAGTTTGCTGCTGGTTGTTTGCTTTTATCTTGATTTGTTGAGTTTTGCTTGGTTGTCTGTTTTATAAAAGGTTTGTTCATCTTTAATTTATCTTAATTATATTTAATATTCTACTTCTTTTTTATTGTATTAGTAATTATTGGAAGTTAAAATATCAAAAGTAAGATATACTTTGATAATATAATATTATTGAATCAGATTTATTTCCTTCAAGAGATTGTCTTATTCATAGGCCTTTTCTGTCAGATAGGATAGATTACACATTCATATATGAACTGATTCATTATTTGATAAGTAGATTTTTAAAATTATAATGAAATATGTTAATTTAATAATTTATTTATTATTTATCAGAACATTTAAAAATACTCTTACATCTTTATGATCATAATTAGACCTTTAGAACCTTACTATTAGACTGGTATGATTCCAACTTAACCTTTATAATAAGTGAAAAAATTTATTGGTTGATGAAATAATTTTCACCATTAAGAAAGTCCCTATAAAAATTGATGAAAGATATGTTCAAGCCCTTGTTGGCCACCAATCATCCTCACAAAATACCACTTTTAATCCCTAAGACATGACTCCAATTATCCTTAGCCATAATTATCCCCTCTATATCTAGGTGTCCATTGCTAACCAAAAAATCCCATGGGTAATTTTAGATAGACGATCAGCTTCAAATCTCTATAACATAAATTTAATAAAAATAAGGGTATTTTGAATGAGTAGTTTGGCCCAAATTTTATTATAATCAAGGCTTATGACAATAATGAAAGACAATTAGCTGGAACCATCTACCTTCCTTGTATGGTGGGACCCATTATACATCAAACACTCATATATGTAGTTGACTTTAAATTATATTATAAAATCCTTTTGGGACATCATTAGAAACATTGGATGTGCGTTGTTCCTTCCACTCTCCACCAATTTTTGAAATTTATGAACACAGGGATGGAACTTACTATTCTAGGTGATTCATAATTCTTCTTTAATTTCTAAGTAATTAAAATACTAGAGCATAGTCTATATTTTAATATCACCAAAAGTTTCCCTCATGATTCCAAGTATATGAAATATGTCCCTCTTAATTACTTATTATCCACATATAATAATCAACTTGCATCTAATCACATCAAAATAATTTCCATTGGATGTGGAGAGAATTAATACCAAATGTTCAACATTAGCAATATCTGCTTCTCACTTTACAAATATGGCCCCATGCCATGGAGGTTAAGATGACTACCCATCAGTTTGTATCTAAAACACTTTACAAGTTGATTCAATTTTTAGAATAACAACATGATGAATGACCAAATGATTTGTGGATATGAAAATAAGGCTTTGCATCTTGATTTAAGAATATGGAATTATAGACACTAAAAAATTGCACATGATAGTTCTAATTGTCGAAATGCCTTAGGACCCCAATCAAACCTTGATTATAAGTTGACCACCTAGTTAGATAACTAATAAATCTACTAACTGAACCTTTTAACCAACCCTTTTTAACTTACTTTCACCTTTTTTCCCTCAGAAATTCAACCATCGACATTCAACTTAACCATTGATGGTTAGCTTGATTATCAACAGTCAGGTCCCCATCTTATTAACATATCACTAGCTATGTACAAGGTAATGAAGCAAAATTTAATATGTTCACCTTATGCATTGATAAAAAACTCCCAAGCATCAAAATAAACATTCTCACCTATAGGAAACCTTCTATCCTCCATCTCTCTTTACCTATAAAAGGAGGGGAGTAGGAGATCATTGAGATTGATCATCCATTATCACAAGCATTCTCACATACATGTATTTAATATTTATAGAATCTAGTCTTCCTTGCAGCCAACCATCCAACATAATAGATACCTAACACTCTACCAAAATTGCTTTGTAACCATATACACCATTACTCTACCAAAATTCCTCCAGGTTTCATCAACATTTTCAACCAACTTCAAAGCTAAGTATTTTTCTTCATGTACTCATTTACTTCATTTCATTTTAAAACCTCTACCTAAACCAAACCTTTTTCTTTGATACTTATAAGGCCCTCTCTTATCCTCAAAACCATTAACCAACCTCCAAAAACCCACATAACCTTTCTGTAACTAACCCATAACCTATTCTAGATAGAACCAATAAATTATCCAAACCCAAAATGACCACCGATGGTCACCCTAACTATCGATGGTCACTTTAACCACTGATGGTCACCTCAATCATCGATGGTCACCTTAACCATTGATAATCAGCCTAACCATCGATGGTTACTATGTGAAATTTTTTGATAAAAAACTAACAACCTATCAACCAACCATCAACCTGAACCAAAACCCTATTTTCTTGGCCCCTATCATTTCATAGACTAAAAACAACAACCTAACTTAACCTAAACATTTATTTAATGATTTAGCATTCACCTAAATATTATTTTTTTATAATACTATCATTCTTTAAAAAGTATTTATTTCTTTAGAACTAGTACTTTTATGTTATGCTATCTTTCTTATCAACATTCCTTTTCAACATTAACTTGTATCAAAAGGTAGATTGACAACCTACTTGATAGCTCACACTTCTTGGACCTAGCTTGCTAGATAATCCACCCAACCTACTTAAGTAACCAACCTTTTTCTAGTTCTCTTTTATTATAGGTCATCTTCTCAAGTCAAATAAGAGTATCTAAAATCATTTGGATTATGGAGAACACACCCATCTAGGTTCTACTAACCTCTACCCCTCTTTTAGTTGTAACTTTCTTCTATAAATAGATAAAAAAGAAAATTTGATTAAAATATTTTAGCACGCTTGGTGGGACCTAGTTACATCTAGTCCTCTTTTTTTATTTATTCTATGCTCATACAATGAAACTAATTTTTTTTGTTATAAAATTAACTTCATACACTGATTGTTTGCATGTTTAGCGCACTTAGCTAAATTAAATAAAAGTAATCAATTTTAGCTTCACCTTTTTATCACACACAAACTAAACCACTTATCAATCAACACATATTAACACCTAACATAAGTCTTGACTAGAATTTCATCACATAGTAGTAAACCTTCATCCTTTGGCTATCTTACTTGAACTTCACTACCAAGAAGAAAAACCAAAACTTAACTTTTTGGTTGATTCTAAACTCTAAAAATTAAAATATCTTGACTAATCACCCGATACCCTTATTGTTGTGGTGTGTGAAGTGAGGGGGTAGGCCCCAATATCAAACCATGTGTTGACTTTCAATATAAATTTTTGAGAGAAATAACTAGCTTAAAACAAACCATATACTTCTCTTCTAGTACCTGCTCTACAATCCAAGTCTTCCAACATTCTTTCTAACTTAAGGCATAAGCCAAAAGAGAGACTAAAAAAAACCCTAAGAGGTAATGTACTTTAGTGTGTGTTTTGATTTTTTTTTGTATGCTTTTTTTTTGAGTTGTGAAAATGAACTTTCCACCATCTTGCCTCCATTGCCTTGTCCAATGGGGAACTAGTCTATATTCTCTCCCAAAAAACAATCATCTTGCCTTAGAGTGATACCTTGCATCACGAGCCACTTGTGCTCTTAACCCTACTTACAACCAACCTAACCTACCCTAAAACCAACTTAACCTTACCTAAAACCAACCTAACCTCATCAAAAACCAACCCAAATTTACCCAAAATGATTCAACCCCTACCTATCACCTATCAAACCTCAACTACAACCAACCAACAAACTGTCAATTACCACTTGAATTGGTTATAATGTTAATGGACCAAATCATCAAATTATAGTCATCTATTTCTGGCACCCATGACCAATCAACCCTCACCTATAACCAATCAAATCTCAACTATAACCAACCAACAACTTATCAACAACCATTTAACCATCATCATACCCAACCAACAATCCGTCAACACCAACTCAACAATCATTATAGCCAATGTCAACTTCAACCTATCCAACCTCATCAACTATTGGGTCACCTACCCCAACCATCATATCAAATACCCCAACCCACTTTAAGGTAGTCCTCTTTATCTTAACACTGATATTTGGTCTATCCTCTTTGCCATCCAACCAATAACTATCAGACCAACTTATCAACCTTACCTAATCTATAAAACCAACTCACCTTATCAACCTTTACCCAATCAATCAACCCCACCCAATCTATCAACTCAACCAAACCTATCAAACCAAATAACCTCATCAAACTAATTGATTAGCTCACAAAATCAAGAGCAATCCATCATTGAACCTCTTTTTTCACCAATTATTGTGTACACTGATAATCAAATCTATCAACATAATGAGATCCATCCATTTGATTTAGTTTTTTCTTGACCTATAACTAAGGAAACCATAATCTAAACCTTAACCAAACCACTTTTTAACCAATTAAAATTTTCTTAATTCTCCTTAAAAAATATAATAAAAGAAACCAATGAAGCTCTTCCACTTATCCATATGAAACTAATTAACCAATCTTTTTCATTCACCTATGTGGAACTAACCAACCAAACTCTTCCATTTAATCATGTGGAACCAACCAACCTACCTCTTCCACTCACTCATGTGAAACCAACCAGCCAATCTTTTTCACTTACCCATGTGGAACCAACTAAGCAACATCTTCCACTTACCCATGTGGAGCCAACCCATCAATTTTTTTTACTTACCTATGTAGAAACAACCAACCTTTTCCACTTACCCATGTGGATCCAACCAAGTAACCTCTTCCACTTGCCCATGTAGAACCAACCAACCTACCTTTTCCACTCACCCATGTGAAACTAACCAACTAAATATTTTCACTTAAGCATGTGGAACCAACCAACCAAATTTTTTCACTTAGCCATGTGAAACTAACAAATCGACCTTTTATACTTACCCATGTGAAACCAACCAACCTACCCCTTCCACTTACCAATTTTGTGAAACCTACCATCAATCCAACCTCACCAACCATCAACCCAACCTTAATAGCCATTAACCCTACCTCACCTAATATCAACCAAACTAAAATGACCATCAATAAAATCTCACTTACCATCAATCTAACCTTACCTATAACCATCCACCCAACCTTACCTCACCAACCAAACCAAATAATCAAACCAACCTAACCAAAAAACTAACTCATCTATTTATCTTATCTCTCTCAATTAATCATACCAACCTCTACACTAAATCGATCAACCATAATTAATATACCTTTTAACTCAACCATAACCAATCTATATAACAACCCAAACCAAGATCAACCCATCAAACTTACCAAAACTAATCTAACCTACCAAAATCAAACCCAACAATATTTTCCTAGCCTTGGTGCATTAGAGGAAATCTCACCTGAACCACCACCTACAAACTTGACCTACTAACCATTAACAAATAACAATTAACAACCCTTTTTGGGAGGTGGATAAAGTCACCTTCACCCATACTAAACCCTCTTATTAACCAACACCTCAACTTGGGATCATTTTTTCATCTTTGACCATCCATGTAAATAGAAACCTAGGAAAACTTTCTCTCCATAAAGCTTTTATCATTTATCAACCCAAACCATACCTTAAAAATTAATCAAACTAATCCTTAGAATTTTTGACTCAACCTATCAACCAATAAACTTTGTAATATTAGAGATTACCTTTCTCCTTCACCAAACCATAAACCTCAGAGAGTCACCTTCTCCACCAACTATTTGTGTCTTTTTGAGATCACATTCTACCTTGGATACATGTGAATCCACCAACCAACCAGCCAAATAACTTTAACCTTAATTGTTTTGGGCCACATTTCTCACTCTTTTTTGTGATTTCCAACCATTTAAGATTCACCTTCTCCCCCAACCTTTGGAGAGTGCCTTCTCCATCAACCTAACTTGAACCATGTGGTATACCAGATTAGGAAAACTCATTTGGACATCACCCAACCTATTTGGGAGTCACCTTCCCTCCAAACATTAGAGATTACCTTTTTCCTTAACCCAACCAAAATTATTGTAGAATCACCTTCTCCACAAACCTACCTAACCTTTGGAGACTACCCTTCCTTACCAACCTAACCAACCACCTTACCTTAACTATGAAACTATTAGAGATTACCCTTATCCACCAAACTATTTCGATACCACCCAAACTATTTGTTATTCACATTCTCCCCTAACTATTAGAGATTACTCTTCTCCATTATCTAATAAAATATTAGAGATTACCCTTCTCTATCAAACTATCACATAACCAACCTCACTTTTTTGTCAATCCAAATATTTTTCATGTCTAATCAAGTGTCAAAAAGTAACTAGGGGACATCTACTCTCTTAATTGACATTAACCATTTATGCAAGCATGGATCTAAAGCATATCAAAACCTCAATCTCCTCAAATGCTTTTAGATTTGTGCACCTATTCTTTTGTTAAGACCAAGTTCCTTGTCATCTTGTGTCTAAATTAAACTCATCCCTTTTTTTCAATCACTTTTATCTCCTTATCTTTAAGGAAAACCAATTAAAAACATGATCACATGATTATATATCACAAGCTTAGTCTAATTCTAAGCATGCATATCTCCTTATCTTTAAGGAAAACCAATTAAAAACATGATCACATGATTATCTATCACAAGCTTAGTCTAATTCTAAGCATGCATATCATAGCTCTACGCATCACATGATCCTCATGGTACTTTTCAACCTTTTTAAGATAGATTCCCATGGTCATTGTCACTTAAACCACCTCTTTTACCCATCACCAACCTCCATGCACTATGGATTTGCCTCCATAAAGGAAAATCTTAGCTTATATAGATAGTCCATGTCTAAATTAGCATATAAATAATTTGGGATACCAAACTATCACTTGAATTAACATCTCTAGCATATAGACTGCTCCCTTGAAGGACAACTACCAATATGAATAAATCCAAATTTAGACCACTCTCTTGAAGGATGACTAAGTCAATTTTGTCAAAAATAATTATTTGAAGCTTCCTACATCGATCAACTTCTCAAACATATCAAATTAAGCAATAACATACCTTATGTCAAAATAAAAAAAACAAACTATCTTAAGAAGGCTGCAATCAATGTTCACAATAACATCAATAGACTTCTTACATCAATTAGTCTACACCTATCATACTATATAGACTTATTGATCATGGTTCCTAGATTACCTATAGAAAAGGTAAGACACCCCCATAATAAGTCTAACCCACCTATCACCCACTACTTATCACCCATGTCCCCTTTTGTCCTCCAAAAATCAAGGGATTGTTAATCTTACTTGACACCATGTGATCAAGCTACCTTTTTTTAACCATCAAACTAATAACAAAGTAAAAACATGATAGGGGTTTATGTTCATAATCCCACCCATCTTCCATCATGGTCTTTGTCAATTAGAGTGTTTATCTTCCTTATACTTTCATGACAACTTAGGAAGATGTGTCTTCCCCCTTTTGAATCACTAAAAGTAACCCATGAAACTAATCAATCAATTAACTTATTTGAGAGTCACCTTCACCACCAACTAATTAACCTTAACCATGAACCATTAGAGAGTACCTTATCCACCAAACTCAACTTTTAGAGATTACCCTTATCCAACCTACCCTTACCTTAACTGTAAACTATTGGAGAGTACCTTCTCCACCAAACTCAACCTTTAGAGATTACCCTTCTCCAACCTACCCTTACCTTAACCATGAACCATTGAAGATTACCTTCTTCATCAACCTTAACCATTGGAAATTACCCTTCTTCCTAACTAAACCAAATGATAAATTAAAATGGGGAAACCTATTTGAATACCACTAATCAACTTTTGAAAAACACCTATTCACTATAAAAAAACTATGAACTATTGGAGAACACCCTCTCCAACCAAATAACCAACCATCCCACCATGTCCACCTTAAAATTGCCATTATTGACCCAAAAAATTACATATTTTATGATGACCTTACATTGGTAATTTTAACCACACTAACCACCTTTCCCATGTTAAACATTTGAATTTTCATCATCTCATGCATGACTAAACTATTTATGTTTTCAAAGAAGCACTTCCTACCTTGGATACCTATGAAAATATTGAATCTATCTAGGACTCTTATAAAATAACCCGATCATCTATGACCAACATTATGGATCAGTTACCCTATCACTTATTCTTCTAAAACTAACTTAATTTTTACTAGCATTATCAACCTTAGTTTTTGTGTGATCTTGACTATTGTACTTAATTGCATTTTGTGTGCATGTTCTACATTTCAAATGCCCAACCCCTTTGTCACCACCTAGTGACTCACCATATATTACTTATCAAACCCTAACTCAATTTCGGTTTCACCTCATCAATTATTAGTTTGAGGGAAAAAATTCCTCTTAAATTTGGGATAGTCAGACCTATGACTAGAAATCCATTTTTTTACATCTTTTTAACTCAAAGCCACATAATAAAAAAGGGTAAAATATAGACACTAGAAAATTATGCACAATAATTTTAGTTATCAAAATGCCTTACAAACCATATCAAACCTTTAGTCTAAGTTGAACACCTAGTTAGCCAACTCATCAACATAGTAACTTAACCTTTTAGCCAACCCTTTTTTAACTTAATTTGACCTTTTTCCCTCAAACACTCAATCATTGATGATCAGCTTAACTATCGATGGTTAGCCTAATTGTTGATGATTAGGTCCCTATCTTCTTAACACATCACCAAATATGTGAGAAATAATGAGACATAATTTAATATGTTCACCTTATGTAGTGCTAACAAACTCTCAAGCTTTGAAATCAACAACCTCACCCTTTAGGAAACCTTCTATCCTCCATCTCTCTTTGCCTATAAAAAGAGGGGAGTAGGAGGTCATTGAGATCGATCATCCATTATCACAATTATTATTACATATAGGTATTCAAGATTTATTGCATCCAGTCTTCCTTCCAACTAACCATATATCATAATAGAGACCTAACACTCTACTGAAATTACTTTACAACAATAGGGATTGTTACTCTACCAAAATTCCTCTAGGTTTCACCAACATATTCAACTAACTTTAAAGCTAAATATTTGTTTTCATGTATTCATTTACTTCATTTCATTTTAACACCTCTACCTAAACCAAAACTTTTCTATTGATACTTTTAAGGCCCTCTCTTACCATCAAAACTATTAACCAAATTCCAACAACCCACAAAACCTTTCTATAACCAACCCATAACCTATTCTTGCTAGAACAAATAAGCTGTCTAAACCCATAGTGATTGCTGATGGTCACCTCAACCATCGATGGTCACCTCAACCATTAATGGTAACCTCAACCATTGATGGTAACCTCAACCATCGATGGTAACCTCAACCATCGATGGTAACCTTAACCATTGATGGTCACCCTAACCACTAATGGTCACTGGGTGAACTTTTCTAACTAAAAACTAGTAACTTATCACCAACCATCAACCTCAATAATAACCCTATTTTCTTGGCCCCTGTCATCTCATAGACCAAAAATAATAAACTAACCTAACCTAAATATTTATTTAATGATTTATCATTCACCTAAATGTTATTTTGTTATAATACTATCATTTCTTTAAAAAGTATTTATTTATTTATAACTATTACTTTAATGTTATGCTATCTTTCTTATTATCATTTATTTTCAACATTAACTTGTATCAAAAGGTGGATTGATTTCCTCCTAGATAGATCATGCTTCTTAGATCTAGCTTGATAGGCAATCCACCCAACCTACTTAACCTTAACCATCGATGGTCACCTCAACCATCGATGGTCACCTCAACCATCGATGGTCACCTCAACCATCGATGGTCACCTCAACCATCGATGGTCACCTCAACCATCGATGGTCACCTCAACCATCGATGGTCACCCTAACCACTAATGGTCACTGTGTGAACTTTTCTAACTAAAAACTAGTAACTTATCACCAACCATCAACCTCAATAATAACCCTATTTTCTTGGCCCCTGTCATCTCATAGACCAGAAATAATAAACTAACCTAACCTAAATATTATTTAATGATTTATCATTCACCTAAATGTTATTTTGTTATAATACTATCATTTCTTTAAAAAGTACTTATTTATTTATAGCTAGTACTTTAATGTTATGCTATCTTTCTTATTATCATTTCTTTTCAACATTAACTTTTATCAAAAGGTGGATTGATTTCCTCCTAGATAGATCATGCTTCTTGGATCTAGCTTGATAGGCAATCCACCCAACCTACTTAACTAACCAACCCTTTTCTAGTTCTCTCTTATTGCAGGTCATCTTCCCAAGCCAAAGAAGAGTATCTACAACTATTTAGATTATGGAACTCACACCCATCCAGATTTTACTAACTTTTACGCTACTTTTAGTTTTACCTTTCTTCTACAAATAGATAAAAATCAAAATTCAAGTAAAATAGGAATACGCCAAGCTAAAGAAATTGTTTAAAAACATGAATTATAAAGAAACATAACTTAGTCTTCATGAGTAAAGCATCATGGAGCCTATCATAGTCAAGAAGCATCATTTGTTTCATGGATTATGATATAAATCACCAAATGCAGATAGATATGATGTTATTTATAACACCTCTTTAGAATTAGGAGAATCCTCACCTAATGAATATTTAAAAAAAATATCTATTCATAGCATCTATGAGGATTTGGTAGATACCAATCTTTTTGCATATTTCTCCATTTGTATATTTAATTAATATGTTTAGTCAACAAAAGGACATATCAATTTATCTATTTAAATATTATGTCATAGAAAACACTATGGGACTTAAATATAATCTCTCATATAATGGCTATGAGTATGTATTTGATCTAGATGCTTGTCTTGTAATGACCCTTAGTGACCCTTTTATAAATCTTGAGAATGCTTCTTTAAAATTAAAATTGAGTCTCCTAGTACACTTTATAAGGATCATGATTCCCATGATCCATTAATCAACCTCACCAATTTACCCCTTTCACATTCATCCATTAGAGACAAAAAAGAGTTTATCATTAGATCCTCTTTAAAGAAATATATCAAGTGTCAAATCTATCAAGATCCATGATAATAATTAAAAAATCAAGTAAATATTCAAGTCAAATTTGATCCAAAAATAATTTAAAGAAAAAATAAGTCAAATGATTTATGAAATCAAAGTCATTTATGGAAAAAACTAAGTCAAAACAATAATCAACAAAGCCAATAGTCATATTACTCTCGTGAAACCTTTCTTAAGGAACCATGGGGTAGTCAAATTCCAATCAAATCAAAATAACTCCAAAAATAATATCAATATGACTAATAATATTTAAAGTACTTGTATCAAAGATAAAAAAGTTCAAAATTATTGTATCCCTTAAAAGCTTTTGTCATATGGTATAAATCAAGAACAATACAACAAACATCTCCGATGGTGTGTGTAACTACTAGTCCCAATCCTTAGTCACCTATCACATCTTTACATTCCATACCATATCCTAAAATCCACATATCCCATATAAAAATTATCCCTTGTAAATGAACAAATATACTTTAGTGTAAATGTTGTAAGGAATCAAAATGAAGAGTTAATAAAGGACACAATGGTTCTTTAGGATCAACCTCATTAAGCAATCAACACTATCAACATCAACATCTCACACATTCTAAACATGATGACATGACATAAAGTAATAATCCTTGTACATTATTTTATATAGTCTTATTCTAAAAAAACCCTAAAAATATAAAATAGTAAAAAAGATCATATAAAGGTGAAAACTAGGTTTCTGCACCTTGGATAAGCATGATGATGAAAACTAGTTTCTGACATCAGTCATGATAATCCTTTTTTTACAATTGCCTCATGTATAATATCTCAATTAATTATGGGATCATTTTCCATATCATTTATTCACTTCATTCATCCCATACCTGATCTACTTTCCCTTGACCTTGGTTCTGAAGTCATATATGTAGCATGCTTTTGGGGAAGAATATTGTTGATGCAATTTTAGTTCTCCCTGTATCAGTAGGGAACAAGGGGAAGGTAAGAAAATAAATTTAAAGTCCTATAATGACTTGGGGATTGAGTTTTTTATACAAATATTTCTTGGAATAGCACAAATAGTAGAGATGTGATCACTACTTCAAAGTCTGTAAGTAGACCTTACTGTAGGGATAACAGATGTTATGTAATGACACATTTTATAGCTAAATTATCTTTCTGAATTATCTTAATGTTTTCTAGTTATTGCTTGAAAGGTAAATGAACAATGGATATATAAAACATGATCTAAGCTAAGGTGATTCATGGGTGGATCTAAGAGAGAGTAGGGTAAAGAAGAAAAGAGATTGTGTTTGAGATGCATAAAACTACCAATTTTGCTAACTTCTAAGGAAAAACATATAAGATTAACATCTACTAACCCTAGCATAATTTATCAATGCTAGATAAATGCAGTTAGATATTTTGAGGAAATAAAATACATATGTATAAAAACATATATTGTATAAATAAAATTCACTCATAGTAAATTTCATAAGCACATCTAGTAGCAAATGAGAGGAAAATAGAGCATGTATACTATCACATTTGTCAGCCTACCATTAATCTCAAACTAATAGATGCATGAATGATATGAAACTTCCAAATCAACTTACAAAAAGGAGACTATCAGACATCTAAAACATGATAATTCAAAAGTCACAAAACCACACAAAAGAACACTGCAGACAGACTCTTGAATTATTTGGTTCTTCATATTAATTTTTGCAACAAATGTTTTTAGTTTAAAAATGAAGGGAAGACCCCTATTTATAGGCTCAAAATGCCTAAAACATGTTCAAGTAGGCCCAAAAGTGGTTCCAAAATATAACCAAGTGGCTTAAACTACCATAATACAATGGAATATTCTATATTTGAATTATAAAACATAATTGAATATCACTAAGGGCTTGGAGATGGTTGATCTGCTTGCTATTGTTATTGATTCTTTTCATTTTATTCTCATGTTCATAATTTAGCACATGCTTGGTAGTCTTTATCTATTTAAGAAAAGTCTAGGATCATGGGCCTAAACAAATTAAGTATGCCCTAGATTAGCCTATTATGATCCATGAGTATTGGTCAAAGTGCCTCTGCCTTTTGTAGCCTCTGATTAGTGAATGCTACAATGTCTATCACCTCTGTAGCTATCTTGTCACTAGAAACATCTTGTTATAACCATGTAATGAATACATTTATTTGTGCCCTAAAATCTTCGTCATCCATGATAGAGCCATCAAGATTGGTCACTTTGGTGATCATGGTATCCTTCAATAAGTAGGCTATCTTGAATTCAATTTTATCAAAGGATGTGTTTGTATCCTTGATTTGGTCAAACCATGTATTCAAAATTCTCTTCCTATTCATGAGGATGGTTTGTGTAGGCACAATGTCTTTGATAGGCAAAAATTTAAGATCAATAAATTTGTTGCCTCTTACCACTCTCACCAAGTTTGCTAACTTGGTGTCATAGTGGGCAAGACTTTGGTCAAGCTTCATGACCACCTTGGCTTGTTGGATCCCATCTCCTTGTCTCTTCTTCATAATCTTGTAGAGGTTGAAAAAATTGATCACAACATTGATCACTAAAATCAATGTTCCCTCTGTCATAATGGGTAGTGTTTGTTTTTTTAGCCTCTTTAGTTCCTATTGCATCCATTTCATCAAGGCAATGGTTGATTTTTATTGTGCTTACATAAAGGATATAAGATCCTTTTCATATTATCATACCTTTCTAGGGCCAAATTTCCTCTTTTTGGTGAAATTGAAGAGTGGTTATTCACTCTCAAATATCATAGTTAAGATTGACTATGGTTGCTCCACTTGTCTCCTAACCACTCCCTTCATGGTGTTAGTGTCTACATCGAATCTCATACCAATTCGGGTTTCAACTTAGCTCACCTGAGGCCTCCCTTTCCTTATTGTCTACATCATATTTTTCACCCAATTTGGGGTGGCTATATCTATTGGATGAATGGGAGGTGGTTGTAATGGGAGTGCCTAAGAAGAAGAAAAAGTTAGGGCTGTAGTTGGGATATATAAATTGGTAGGGTTTAATTGGCCAAGTGGATCAAATAAGGACTTAATTGGGACTATATTGAGAATATATATGATCAATTTTGAGGGCCCAATCATTTTAGCTACTATGGATGTGTGAAGTGGACTCTGCCAGGTGAATTGTTTTAAAATGGGTTTAAGTGGTTTGGTGGATGAAATAGAGCCAAAGGTGAGTGATGCACTAATTATGGTAGCTTGAGAAGGGGTATAATCCATAGATTAGCCAAAGCTAGTGCTTTCGGATCTTGGTGAAGGTAGAATGTTAGAAGTGGTATGGGAGATGAATTGGGGAATGGTACCCCCAAAGAAAGTAGTGGTGGGGGGTATGAATATGGGAGTGTGAGTAGTAGTAGAAGCAAAATCAGTTGTAAATGTACTAGTGACTAGAAATGAAGACAAGGGTGAGATACTTACAAAGGGAGATTGGGAGGCTGATGTAGGGGATACTGCTCCTCTCATTGTAATATTAGGGGATCTCTTCCTTGTGTATACTTTTTCAATAGTTATCCCATCTAGTGCATGGAGTCCTTCCAATGAAATCTTAATTCCTTACTACCCTTCATCTACATTAATGACATTGGGACCTAGCTGGCCCAAGTTTTTGTGGTAGTCTCCTCAGTAGATATAACAACTATTGTAGGTTCTTATGAGGGGTTAGGCTAGTTTTTGGCTTCTTTTTGCTCAAATATTGAAGGCAGGTCTTACCCACTTAGAGTATCTTGAAGTCAAGCTCTACAAGGCCTATTTATGATAAGAGGGACATTATCCTATTCTTCTTCCTTCTCTTCGTAATCCATAATGAACATGCTCCCATTAGTTAGTGAGAGCTGAGGGCTTACTATATCCTCTTTCCTCCTTTCTTGATTGAGCCTCATCTTGAGAGATATATTCTTCCATCCAACATTTATTAGGACTATATATTCATTTATTACATTGAGGTATATCCAATCATTTACCTCATCTTAATGCTAATATTCTATAGCCATATGTCTTTTGAATTTGGCAAGGTGCTTGGTAATGACCTAGTTTGGATCCCACATTCTATAGTCATCCTTGGACAATAGGTATGAGTCCCTATGATTCACTTCCACTATTATGTCTTACCATTGCTTTACCTTAGCTCTCATTAGTTGATAAGGAGATTTTTTTTTGGGGGGGGGGTGGGTATCTTATTCTTCCTTTTAAAGAGACCATCAATTTCATGGAGCATTTGGTATACTATCTCCTCTTCTACCAACTTATTTGGCACATACCTTGGTGGCCTAAGGGGACATACCATTTCCCCTTCTACTTAGATGAATGTACATTTAGGGTAGAGATAGAAGCTGAATATGTCTCTTAGTGTCATTTTGACCTCCAATGGAACTCTTTACATTTCACATTCTATGATTTATTTTTAGATAGGGGGATAGAAATCCTCTACTATTATCTTGATATTTTGCCTGAAGTGATGAATGTGCAATGTAGATAATGATTGGGGCAAAACTTTTTACCTCTTAAGGGACCATGTATTTAGAAACAATTGCATAGTAAATGATGTCCAATAGATAAATCACTATATAGAATAGATCTCCATTTTGACATGTGTCATCAATAGTAGTAACCAAATTCTCACTAATAATATCCCCAAGTGGGGGAATCTGTTGCTCCTTCAAAATTAGTTGCAACAATGGGATAATCCTCATGTCTACATATCCAATAAGCACATTACCAAATAACCTATTTAGTAAGGCCATGCCAATCCTCACCCCTTTTTAAAATTGTTTGATAGGTAGGTCCCCCTAGTCACTCATGTAGATAATCACCTTTGGATTAGTTACTCATGAGGCCAGGACTTTATCCAGAGTGTGCACCTCATAAATTTTTTTGATGATGTTTTGGTTATACTCCACTTGTGGTAGAGGTAGAACATAATATTTTTTAAAACTTGGCCCCAAAATAAAGGTAATGGGGAATCTTTGGTGCATGGATTTGAGTAATTTATCCTCATACTTTGACATCCTGAATTTGCTATATACTAGGTCTATACATGACATGATCTCTATTTTTGCTATGGCTTTGTAGAGATTGGTAGCTTGGATTGTTAGGATGTTAGAGGTAAGTTGAATGATGTGGGACATGGTCTTGAAATCATCAATATCCTTGGCTTCCTCAACATTGTAGTACACACTGCTATAATACTTGTCCCCTATGTTTATGGTGTTGGGATGAAATTTATGTCCTTAAATATGACTAAATTGCCAACTTGAAATAAGAAATCATCATTTCCAAATGAAATTCCCTGATCAAAAGTGGAAGGTCCTACTTATGCCATTGCCACAATGTTCAAAGGTAACAATTAGCATCTTCTTGTGCTTCTCCAAAACTCTAGATCTCCAACAATGATGGACTAATTGCAATCCATGAAGAGCTTGAGCTTGGTTGGACTTTGAGAATGTAGATAACAAAGAGAGAAAACACTTAGGGATTTCAAATGTAAGTGTAGATAGAAATAATTGGGTTGGGGATCCTTTTATAAATTGGTTTGATTAATGTAAGGTTTGATTGTGATTTTGGTTTGTGCCACATTGATGGTGAGCTCATCCTCTTCACATTTAAAACAATCCAAACTATTACTTTTGGCATTTAATTGCCTCAAAATTCAAATTTAACACTAATTTGATTTGTATTCATCATCAATTTTAGCTTTGAAGCTAAATTTTACCACCTTTTGACATGTGTCATGTCACCTAAGATCCAAATAGGTACTCATGGGGCTTATAAGTGACTAGGATACTTAGCTAGCTCAAATATGGACATGTGGAAATTTTTATTGCTCTTAGGCTCTTTGGATATAAATTAATGTGGTGAGTCATTTATACCCTACCATGTGGCATTCCTCTATTCATGATGATATCTCAGGTGGGTCCCTCTATATTTGGTTGGTTGTGGGAATGCCATGTGTCACTCCCACATGCAATTAGAGTTTCTTATTTTCTAGGTGGATCTCTCACGAGTGATCACAACCTTGATTTGATAGGTGTTGCCTTCAGAAGGTCTCTATCCAACTTTCAGTAACTTTGTTTTCAATGTATGGCTTGGGTAGAGCCATATTTTTATTTTAGGTTGATCTGAGGATGAATATTTATAAGAGTGACATGTGGTATCATCTCATAGGTCTAGTGGGTACATGAATCACTTTAGAAGGCTCTCAAAGGTGATCAAGTGGTTCTTTATATAGAAGCATCATGAGCATGATAAGTGTCATCATCATGCATGTTTGAGGGGGACATGCATTGTTCTCATGAGATTCTATTCATTATTCTACCACTTGTCATTCTTGAAATGGATTTAGACAAATGAATACCATCAAGCCTTAATCAGATGGTTTAGGTACATCTACATGTTCATTCAATGGGCTCTCACAAGCTTTGGAAAAAATGTGATGCAATGTTGACATACATCAGTCTTGAATGAGTTTCATGTAAACACGTGGTGGCATCTCACATGCCTTTAGGATTATAGTATGACATGTGGTGACTTAGATTGAATGCACTTGTTGAGATGGGCTAGGATCTTGACATGTAACTTATGGATTTGAATTCCAATGGTTAACTCCTTCACAAGCTCTTAGGATGGTACCGCATGGGTCATGGGCTTCATAGATTTATTTCAAGTGTCATGCATAGAGCAATGGATCATTGAGTCATCTCAAAGGCTGGCAAGGTGGACATCTATCCTTTTTATGTCATAATCTTAAATTTAACATCCTGTGAGGTATCTTAAACCACTAATTTAACTTTAGCATCTTGAAAATTCATGTGAGAAGTTAAGTTAGACATTGGGAAATGTCAAACACCACTCATAATAAAAATGAAGATAATTTAAAGAAAAACTATGTAAGTAAATTATTTAAATAGAATGTGAGGTTAGTCCAGTATAATTTGGTAAAGTTTATTATATTCATGCTCATTCAAAAAACTAGGTAGAACACTTTTGATGATGACCTATCTACATAATTATTAATCACTTCATGGTTAATCATTCATCCTTTTGAAAGGAACTTGAAGCAACTTACAATAACTCAATTGTTTCTAAAGGTTAATCTATATTACAAAATAAATATCTAACCAAGAAATTGCTAGGAAGTATTAAATCAATTTTTTATATGAACAAATGACTTACCAAGCTTGGCATTTTAGACATATTTGAAAAATCAATATAAGAGGGTCCTCATTCTAGGAATAGGGGGTAGTTTAACATCAAAAAATGGTGACCTTCATGGGGAAACATTGAAAAATGTTAGAATCAAGATATTCTATTCAAAGATAAATCATAAATTAGTCATCTCACTAGGACTTTCAACTAATATTAAACCACTTTTTGGAATAAATAAAGGCTCATAAAAGCTGGAAATAGAGTTTAAATCTTGTAAACAATCATAGTATGTGTGTTCTTGTAAGTTATTTGACCATTGTTAATAGGTTTAGAAATGTTAGCTTTCAAGTTTCAAGACATCTAGGCATGAAATGACTTGAGAATTGTTTAGATTTAAATAACAATGCTTTTCTTAATTATGGATGGCTTAGGTCTTGCTCAACTACCACCTAGGCATCCATAGCCCCAACATAGATACCTTTAGCTCCACTCCAGGCTTTGGTCTACTGCTAGCCAAGCATCCATAGCCCTGGTAGAGATTACCTAAACACCATTCATGGAATATGAAGTAGTTTATGATTTCACTTCATTGGTGTATCATATTTTTTTTGTTTTTTATACTTGTATTCATAAACCAAAATGGTTGGGAACCAAAGTTAGCCAGGTGTAAGGATTTTGTCAAGACATAGCCTAGATGTTATTCACTCTCAGATAATAATTTTTACCTAGGCAATTCATTTAGTGAATTTGAGGTGATAGTATGATGTTCCACATAAATTAAAACTCTTGTTCAAGAAAATGTTCAGTCATCTAAACTATATTATATTCTTAAAATAACTTAGGATCTTTGTGAGAAACTAGTTTCTAATCAACCTTACCCAAATTCTAAATTAGAATAGTGCTAAATGCTTCCAAGCTTTGGGCTACTAGTGCTTAAGATTAACCATCCCTTCTTCCCATTTTAGGACCAGGTTAACATGAATTGAGCTAAAGATTTATTATCTAGAGGAATTATTTCTAAGCTATAACACATAATAAATAACAAACACACAAAAAGAAAACAAAAAGGAGGGGAAACAAAGGAAGATAAAAGTGAGAAAATAAGAAACAACAAAACATAAAATCAAACTAATCTAATCCTACCTACTCTATTTATAAATAAGCTTACTCTCCTTATGGAATTTTGGATAGATCAATAGAAAAGTAATGATTTATGTATTTCCTGTTGACTGGAAAGGCTAAGTTTTTTCCTTGTAAGTATTTGAGTCTAAACATGTTTTCACTAAGTATCTCTACTACTTGATAGGGTCCATTACAAATGGGAGTGAACTTGTCATGATATCCTTTTTCCTTATGGGATTTGTAATACATTAAGACTAAGTCTAAGATTTTGAAATGTTTTAATTTTGGCTCACTTGTCAAACCATCTTTTCACAAAATCCTAATGTTTTCTAACATTTTGCAATGCTTCATCTCTACCATCCTTCATTTGGATGATGATTAGTATCCTAGACTACACTCTTTCATCATCTTCTATATACTTAGATATGAACTCATAAGTAAGTAACTTCAACATGATGGGAAATATAGGATTTTTCCCATAAACTAGTAAGAATGGGGATACTTTGAGCACCTACTTATATTTAGTCCTATTTTCCCATAGAGAAAACTTCAAAAGGGACTACCATTCTCTTGGTTTCTTTTCTATAAACTTTTTAATGGCATTGATCAAGTTTTTTTTGGTGGATTTAACCACTCCATTAACCTGAGGGTAGTAGTTTTAAGTAGACTCAATGATGATCTGATTGTCATATGCACATTTGGTAAACTCAGATGATGCAAAGGCTGGGTCATTATCACACACTAGAGATAGTGGCATACCAAACTAGGTGGTAATGTTTTCTTTTATAAACTTGATGACATAAATTATTTTGTTGTTCTTGGTGGCCACTAATTCAGTCTACCTCATGCAATAGTTTGTGGTAGTGAGCATGAATTTATGTCCCATTGAGGAGTCCTTTGAAATGGCATTGATCCTATGAGGGTCGATGGTCATACCTTCTTGAGTGATCACATGTCCCAAAAGTTTACCTTTAGTCATAAAAAAGATGTTTTTCTTGGGGTTCAAGGAAATGCCATACCTTCTACACTTTTCCAACACTTGTTCTAAATGCATCATGTGGTCTCCCCTATTTTTATAAAAATAGTTATATAATCCATGTAAATAATAATGCATTTACCTATCAATCCATGGAATTCATGGTCCATTGCTTGCTATAAAGTTGATCATGCATTGATAAATATGAATGGCACCTATTTGTACATACATATTCCCCATTTAATTGTGAAGGAAGTCTTCATTTTATCACTTTTGCTCATTAGGACTTAGTTGTAGCATGAAAATCTATCTAAGAATGACATCATCCCAGAGTTGCTTACCAACTATATGACTTCATCCAAAGATGGTAAGGGATAATTATCCTTTTCAAAAGATCTATTCAAGTTCCATAAATCAAAACAAACCTTGATTTCTCCATTCTTCTTCTAGATAGGCATAATATTAGCCACCCATGTCGAGTGCCACATAGGAAAGATTATCCTTGCATTAAGAAATTTCTTTACTTCTTTATAAATCAGTGGTTCTAACACTAGATTTAATAGTCTTTGTCTTTTTCTAAAAGGTTTATAGGCTTCCTTCAATGGGATAGTGTGAGTGATCACACTCATATCAAATATTTTGAGGTCATCATATGACAATGCAATAACATCCTTGAATCTGGTTAAGAGGGAAATGACTTTATTCAATTCTTCATCGATACAAACTAGACCAATGTTGACATTCTATTCATTTTTAGGACTACCTAAGTTGACTTGCCTATAGTCGTTTCCACTTAATTTAGGATACTTAACTTCATTTACTTGTCTGTCTAGGTCAAACATTCTTTCAAAATAGATCATGACCTTAGGGATTTGATTCTCTTAAAGATGGATTAATCCATCTTCATTATCCTTCAAATTTTCTTTAGAACTTTTATCCTATTCATCAATGATATGAAATTTGAATACACGAGCATTGTGGAAGAAGTCAATTATCTATTGGTCATCATCAAAGACTTGGAAGTGATTGATGTTATTTGACACTAAGGGAGATGAGATTATCTCCATAGTGAATTCCTATAATTTCAAAGCCTTGGGAGGCACCAAGTTCACTACTACTAAAGTCAAAGTATCTATCATCTAATTTTACTCCATGGGTAAGGAAATAATATTGAATGAGTCAAAATACTTGATTAAATCCCAAGCTCTAAATTTATAATTAATTATGTAAGAAATCTTACATTGATACCTACTTCTAATCTAATTCACAACTAGTTTAGAATCACCATAAACTAACAGTTCTTTCACTTTATTTCTAATTACAAATTGAAGTCCTAATATAAATGCTTCATATTCTACTAAATTGTTAATACAAGAAAACTATAATATATAAGAAGCTAGATAATCTTTGCCTTTAGGATTTATTAGGATAATCCCAACACTCAAACCTAATTTCTAATCATGTACCATCAAAGTGCAATGTCCAAGGAACTTTCTGTCATTATTCTTCTATCTTGCTATCCTGTATAACAATGTTAGTGGTTTCTCGAGTATAAACACCCAAGTTAGAGGATCGGTAATTTACCTTCTCATTCTTGGAATTGTATTCAGTAACCATGTATTTCATCTTAGGCTCTTGATCAATATTGATCTAATTTAGGATCCCTCACTAAGGTAACCACATGTGAGATCAATTTGTGGACATGCATCCATTCAAAATATGGATTTGGTCTAGTTGTAGATCAATAATAATCCATAAGCTTTAGGTATGTCAATGACTTGGATGTTGATGAACTGCTAGATCTAAGGTTCATGAATTAATTGCATATGGATGTTCAATAATTCACCTATTACCTTCACTCTTGACTTATCCAATTATGCTACCACCTTCTTAGATTTAACTAGGTTTAACCCTAGTTTTTCACAAATTTCTAGAGGTATTATATTAGCTAAATCACCCAAATCAAGTAAGTAATTATAGAGGTTCTTACCAATGATTCTAATCATTAACAAGAATGGTGGGACTTCATGCTTACTATTTTACATCACTACATTTCTATGAGCTTGTTTATCCTTACTGGAGCTAGGCTTATCATTAAGTGATTTTAACAATAAATCATGTTGTTTAATAATTTGTGTGAGATTATGCAATGTTATATTCACCTTGATCTTCTTTATGTCGTCTACTATGTTGTATACACCTTTTGATGTCATGTAGGGAACTTCCATTGTTGGTTGAATCTCCTTACATCTAGGGTGTGGAGGGTTATTGTCTATCTTGCCATTAGGAGGAGTATCTATTTTGTTCGATGGGGTGAAAGTTATCAAAGGTGGGCTCTAACCTTTGCTTCTCAAGGTGTAATTGTTATTTTAGTACTATTAGAAAGCATGCACCTCTTCAACACTATCTTTGGGTTCATTCTCATCTTGGTTAGGAAAGTCATAAATATCAACCATGAGGACTGACTCAGGTACTCTAGGGGCATCATTAGAGTTATCAAAGATTTTAGAGTTGTTTTGTTTAGTAGGATTCATGTTGAGTCCCTATATATAGCTCTAGATGGATTCAAATGCATGGTAGAACTCAACACAATCAAGTTATCCATGTCTAGCTATGTTGTGCACTCAACACCAGTTGGGCAAGGCCATTTGAGAAATATTGGTCTTAGGTAATTTGCTCAAAAGGGGGCTCACTATTGTTACTAGGCCTATTGAAAGGTATATTGTATCTTTGGAAATTATAATTTCTATTAGAGATCTAATTAGTGTTACCCATTTGATTCTTGTCCAAGAAATCATTAGTGAGATTTTGGACAGTTCTCTGGATTGATTCTAACTCTGCCTTTGGAGGTTCTAAGCTCTTATTCTAAGTGGTAGCTTGGAAATTAGTGTTGTTCATAGGCATCATCAATTGATTATTTTAGGGGTGAGCCTTGTATTTTCTTGGTTAAATAAACCTAGCTATTGGTTAGGTGTAGCATGGCTCAAAGGGAAATAGTTGATCACTGGTAATTGGTTCAATGTAGGGTGATTTTGATTCATAGTGGGAATGACATTTAGAGAAAAAAATTTGGGTCAAATTTTGGTATGGCAAAAATAGAGTGTCTTTGTGGGTGCATTTATTTGTCAATATGAATAGCCTCAACATAGACTAAGGACAACATGCCAATGCCCATGACTCTTCTCAAGAAGACAACTATAATTAGATCTAAGTCATTCTTGTATATTTCTAAATCTAAGTCACCATTAATTTTATATGGTAGGGACATCAAGGTGTACATATTTTGGAACCTAGCATTAAATGTTATAATTGGCTCTTTTGGGTCCCTTTTCAAGGGGTAAATTGTTAGTACATGACTCCCAAGCTAAATATACTATGAAACTAGGCAATACATGTGTCATTAAATTGATTCCATCTCATGATGGAGTTTTTGGGCAAGTTAAGGAACTAATCATATACGGTGTCTTGAAATGTGAAAGGAAAGAGGCGATAAGCCACATCCTCATGGATCATTTTGAGAAACCTTAAGGATGATTTAAATGAATGTACATGTTCCTTATTCATTAATCTACATATGGGGGTAAAGAGAGGCAAATATTTCTTTGGTTTTCTTATAAAATCATATACAGGTCTAGGGACATTAATGGATGACCCAACTAGCCATGCCATGACTAGCACAAGGGGTTGTAAATTCTAGTTAGATAGGAAATTTGGTTGGGTATTAGACTTCCTTCATTTACCTTTGTCTACTCTAGCCTTTTTATGGGTCTTTAGAGATGCTAAATGGGTCTTGGTTTCAAATCGAAATTTGGTCCTAATCGTAGGCAACTCTAAGATGCAGAATGGGTTCTAAGAGGAAAGGAATTTTAAATATAGCCCCAAAAAGGGTTAGATACCAAAAATATCAATGAATCTTTGACAAATAAACTTAGATCAAGTATCTCTACCTTGATATTTGAATATCTAAGCCTTGAAACCTCAAATTCCTCAAAACCTACATAAATATTTGGTAGTTTTGCACCTAAACATGTAAATATTAGTGTTAAACCAATAAATTCAAGTGCTTCTATTACTTATTTAACAACCTAAGATTATTTGAGAATTAGAATGTTTAAACATAAAATTATGCAAATGTTCACTTAAATCTAAACTAAATAGAACAATTAAGATCTTAACCACCTAGATCTAGTATAAACAACATGTTAGAGAATGACCTTTGCATAAATAATCAAATTCTTTAACTAATTTATGCCAAAATTTACAAATATGATTAAAAAACCTATAATATATGTAAATAATGGTGTATTTCACCTCTATTTTCACAAATTTAAGAAAATACCCAGATTATTTTACCAAATTTGCACAAATGAACACTAATTTTGATGAAATATTTTGAAGAATGCAAAGATTCATGCAAAAGATGCTAATATTTATGTAAATAATGTAGGTACTTAGTTTTATTTAAAAATATTCATGTACTTTGAAATAATTAAGCATGTATTTTATGAAGTACACTCTAATTTCATGAATATTTATGAAAATAGTTTCACAAGCCCTTCTAGCACCAACTTTTACCTCCCAGTTGATGCCCTTTTAGTGTTACCTGTGTCATTAGGGAACAAGGGGAAAGTAAGAAACTAAATTTAAAGTACTAGAATGACTTGGGAATTGAGTTTTTTACGCAAATATTGATTGAAATAACACAAATAGTAGATATGTGATCACCACTTCAACATCTATAAGCAAACCCTATTGTAGGGATAACAGATGTTATGCAGTGACATGTTTTCTTGTTAAACTTTATGAATTATCTTAATGTTTGAAAATTATTAAATAAAAGGTAAATGAACAATGGATATATATCATGATATAAGAAGAGGTGATTTATGGGTGGATCTAAGAGAGAATAGGGTAGGGCAGAAAAGAGATTGTGCTTAAGATGCATAAAAATACCGATTTTGCTAACTTCTAAGGCAAAACATATGAAAATAATATCTTCTAACCCAAGCATAATTTCTCAAAGCTAGATAAATGTATTTAGATATTTTAAAGAAATAAAATTCATATATCTAACATCATATATTTCATAAATATAACTCACTCATAGTAAATTGCATAAACACATCTAGTAGCAAACGAGAGGAGAAAAGAGTATGTATACTGTCAAATTTGTCAACCTAGCATTAAGATCAAACTAATAAATGTATAAAGGATATGAAATTTCCAAACCATATTGTACAAAGGAGACTATTAGACATTTAAAACATGAGAATTTAGAAGTAAAAAAACCACACAAAAGAACACTGCAGATAGACTCTCAAATTCTTTGGTTCTTTGTATTAATTTTTACAATAAATGTCTTATAGTTTAAAAATGAGGGTAAGACCCTATTTATAGGCTCAAAATGCCTAAAACATGTTCAAGTGGGCCCACAAGTAGTTCCAAAATAAAATCAAGTGCCTTAAACTACCATAATATAATAGAATATTCTATATTTGAATTACAAAACATAACTAAATATCCCTAATGGCCTAGAGGTGGTTGAGCTAATTGTTGTTATTATTGATGCTTATTTTCATTTTATTCTTGGGTCGATACTTAAGTACATGCATGGTAGTCTTTATCTATCTAATCAAAGTCTAGGATCATGGGCTTGAACAAATCAGGTATGTCCTAGATTACCCTACTATGCTACATGAGTATTAGCCCGAGTGCCTCTTCAATTGCCTTTACCTTTTGTAGCCTCTAATTAACAAATGCTTTAATGTCTATCACCTCTATAGTTGTCTTGAAAATAACTACATATTTTTGGAACTATGCAATGAATACCTTCATTTTTTCCCTAAACTCTTGGTCATCCATGAAATAACCATCAGGCTTGGTCACTCTAGTGATAATGGCATCCTAAAGTAAGTGGGATATCTTGAATTCAATTTTATCAAAGGATGTGTATACATCCTTGAGTTGGTGAACCATGTATTCAAAATTTTCCTCCTATTCATGAGGGTGGCTTATGTAGGCATAATGTCTTCAAGAGGAAAAACTTTGAGATTAGTTAATTTGTTGGCTCTTGCCACTCTTGCCAAGTTTGCTAACTTGGTGTCATAGTGGACAAGACTTTGGTCAAGCTTCATGACTACCTTGGCTTGCTAGATCCCATCTCCTTGTCTTCTCTTCATAACCTTGTAGAGGTTGAAAAAATTTATCACTAAAATGAAAGTTCCCTCTAATATAGTGGGTAATGTTTGTTGTTTTAGCCTCTCTAGTTTATGCTACATCCCTTTCATCAAGGCAATGGTTGCTTTTACTTATGCTTGCATTAAGGATATAGGATCCTCTTCATATTATTATACCTATCTAGGGATATATTTCCTTTTCTTGTTTAAAGTGAAGAGTGGTTATTCACTCTTAGATAAGACATTTGAGCTTGATTATCATTGATCCACTTCTCTCTTGACCACTCTCTTCATGGTAACAGTGTCTACATTGAATATCATGCCAATTTGGTTGTAGTTTGGCTCACTTCATGTTTCTCACCCAATTTGGAGAGGTGGTAGCTATTGTTTGAATGGGGAGGTGGTTGTGATGGGAGTGACTAAGAAGAGGAAGAAGATATTTCCATAGTTGGGATATATAAATTGGTATGGTTTAATTGACCAATTCGATCAAACAAGGACTTGGAAGGGCCCATATTAAGAATAAATGTGAGTAGTGTTGAGGGCCCAATAATTTTGGTTGATATGGCTAGGTGAAGTGTCCTCTACTAGGTGAGTGATTTTGGAATGGGTTACATGGTTTTGTGGATGTAATGGAGCCAAGGGTAATTGATGCACTAGCTGTGGTAGCTTGAGAAGGGGTATAACCCATAACTTGGCCAATAATAGTGTTTTGGGAGCTTGGTGGAATGTTAGAAGTGGCATGAGAGATGAATTGGGGAATGGTTTCCCAAAGGAAGTAATGGTGGGGGATATGAACATGAGAGTGTGAATAGTAGTAGAAACATGAGTAGTTATAAATGTACTAGTGACTTTAAAAGAAGATAAGGGTGAGTTATTTATAAAGGGAGATTGGGAGGCTAATGCAAGGGATACTACTCCTCTCATTATAGTCCTGTGGGATTTATTCCTTGTGTATACTTTCTCAATAGTTCTCCCAGCTAGTGCCTAGAGTCCTTCCAATGAAATCTCAATTCCTTGCTACCCTTCCTCTAGATCGATGACATTGGGACTTGGCTAGCCCAAGTTTTTTGTGGTAACCTCCTCAACAAATATAGTGGTTTTTGTAGGTTCTTATGAGGGGCTAGGATGGTTATTATATTCTCCTTTCTTGGAGCCTGGAGGTAGGTCTTACCCACTTAGAGTAGCCTAAAGTAGGGGTTTGTAGGGCCTATTTTTGATAAGAAGAACATTATTCTCCTCTTCTTCTTACTTATCTTCATAATTTGCATTGAACATGATCCCATGAGTTAGTGGGAGCTGAGGCCTTTCTATATCATCTTTCCTCCTTTCTTGATAGATCCTTATCTTGAGTAGTATATTCTTCTATGCAACATTTCTTAGGACTATATCTTCATTCATTACAACTAGGTATATCCAATCATGTACCTCATCCTGATGCTAATATTCTACAACCATAAATCTTTTGAATTTGATGAGGTGCTTGTAAATGACCTAGTTTATATCCCACATTCTATAGTTATCCTTAAGAGATAGGTATGAGTCTCTATGCCTCACCACCACTATTACACCTTCCCATTGCTTTACTTTGGCTCTCCCTAGCTAATAAAGAGCTTTGTGTGGGGGTGTCTTCTTCCTCTTGAAGAAGCCATCAATTCCATTGAGAATTTGGTATGTTATCTCCTCTTCTTCCAAATTCATTAGCACATACCTTTGTAGCCTAAGGGGAGATACCATTACCCCTTCTACTCAGATGATTATACAATCAATGTAGAACTCGAAACTACCTATGTATCTTAGTGTCATTCTGACCTCTGATGGAACTCTTTATATTTGACATTCTATGATTGATTTATAGATAGGGGATATAAATACTCTACTATTATCTTGATATTCCACTTGAAATGGTGGATGTGTAAAGTAATGAATGATTGGGGCATAACTTCTTGCCTCTTAGGGGATAATCTATTTAAAACCAATTATGAAATTGCATAAATGACATATAATAGATAGATCACCATATATAAAGAAGCTTTATTATAGCATGTGTCATTCATATCATTAACCAAATTATCACTAATAATATCCCTAAGTGTGGGAATATTTTATTCCTTCAAAAGTAGTTGCAATAAAGGGATAATCCTCATGTTTGCATATCCAATATGCACATTGCCAAATATATTTAGTAACACCATGCCTATCCTTACCCATTTTTTGAATTGTTGGATAGGCCCCCTTGGTAATTCATGTATATAATCCCCTTTGGATAAATTACCCATGAGGATAAGACTTTATCCAGAGTGTGCACCTCATACAAGTTTTTGATGATGCTCTGGTTATACTCCACCTATGGTAAAGGTAGGTCATAATATTTTTAGAAACTTGGACCTAAAATGAAGGAAATGGGGAATCTTTGGTGCATGGATTTGATTAATACATCCTCATACTTTGACATCCTGAAGATGCCATATACTAGGTCTGCACATGACATGACCTCTACTTTTGTTATGGCTTTGTGGAGAATGGTAGATTGGATTGATAGGATGTTAGAGGTGAGATGAATGATGTGGGGCATGGTCTAAAAATTATCAAGATCCATATCTTCATCATAATTTTAATATACACTATTATAATTCTTTTCCCTTATGTTTATGGTATCAAGGATGAACTCTGTGTCCTTAAAGATGACTAAATTACCAAATTGAAATAATAAGTCATCATTTACATATGAAATACCCTTATCAAAAATGGAAGGTCCTATAGGTTATGCCATTTTTGTATTGTCTTTAGGTAATAATTGGCATCTTCTTGTACTTTTGTATAACTCTAGAGATCCAACAATGATAGCTTGGGTGTAATCCTTGAAGAGATTAAGCTTGGTTGGAATTTGAGAATGCAGTTAACAAATAGAGTAAATGATTAGGGATTTAAAATATAAGTGTAGGTAGTAATAATAAGGTTGGGGAGCATTTTTTAGATTACTTTCATTAATGAAAGGTTTGATGGTGATTCTAGTTCATGCCATATTGATGGCAAGCTCATCACCTTTGCATTCAAAACACTCCAAACTATTGATTTTGGCATTTAATTGCCTCAAAATTAAAATTTAGCATTGATTTTATTTTGATTTACCATCAATTTTATCTTTGAAGCTAAATTTTTCCACCTTTTAACATGTGGCATGCCACCTAGGATCCATCTAGGTACTTACATGGCCTAAAAGTGACTAGGTTGCTTAATCATCTCAAATCTAGACACATGGCATTTTATGATTGCTCTTGAGTTATCTAGATGTAGCTTAGTGTGGTAAGTCATTTTTACCCTAACACATGTAATTCCTCTATTCATGAGGAGCTCTTTGGTAGGGCCCTCTAGTTTTAGTTGATTATAGTAGTGCCATATGTCACTCCCATAGGTAATCATAAATTATTATTTGCTAGGTTGATCTCTCATGGGTGATCATGACCTTTATTTGATAGGTATCACCTTCAAAAGGTCTCATGCTATTTGTCAACAACATGTTTTTGAATGTATGGATTAGGTGGAGACACATGTCAATCTCAAAGATGATCTAGTTGATATGAGGATGAAGCTTTATGGGAATGACATGAGGCATCATCTTGTAAGTCTAGTGGGGACATGCATCACTTTGATGGGATATAAAAGGTTATCAAGTGGTTATATAGATATAAGCAATGTGGGTATGACAAGTGTCATCATCATGTAGGTTTGAGGGGGACACACATTATTCGTATGATCTTTTCTTCATTCTTACCACTTTTCATTCTTGTAAGGGCCTTAGATAACTAGATACCATCAAGCCCCTATCAGATGGATCAGGTGCATCCACATGTTCATTTTATGGGCTCTCACATGCTTTAGATCAGATGTGATGCAGTGTTGACATGCATTAGTCTTGTATGAATCTAAAGGAAATATGTGGCAACATATCATAGGCCTTTAGGATTTCAGTATGACACATGATGACTTGTATTGAATAATCTTGCTTAGATGGGATCAGATCTTGACACATAACCTATGGATTTGAATTCCAATGGCTAAGTCCTTCATGAGCTCTGGGATGGTGCCATGTGGGTCTCAAGCTTCATATATTTGTTCTAAGTGTCATTTGTAGAGTGATGAATTATTGAGGCATTGTAAAGGCTGGTGAGGTGGACATATATCCTTTTTAGGTCATAATTTTAAATTTGATGTCCCATGGGGCACCTCAAATCACTAATTTAACTTTGACATCATGCAAAGTCATGTGAGAGTTAATTTAGACTTTGGAAAACATCAAATGCCTATCATAAGTAAAATTAAGATAATTTAAAGCAAAAATACATAAGTAAATTCTTTAAATAGAATGTCAGGTCAGTCTATTAGAATTTGGCAAAGTCTATTATGTTGATGCTCATTCAAAAAACTAGGTAGAACACTTTTGACGAGGGCTTATCTACACAATTATTAATCACTTCATGGTTACTAATCCATAATTTTGAAAGGAACTTAAAGTGACTCACAATAACTCAAGTGTTTCTAAAAGTTAATATGTATTACAAAATGAATATCTAACCAAAAAATTACTAGGAAGTATTAAATCAGTTTTATATGTGAAAAAATGACTTAGCAAGCTTAGAATGTTAGACATATTTGAAAAATCAAAATAAGAGGGTCCTTATTCTAGGAATAGGGGGTAGTTGAGCATTAAAAAATTATATAGTAACTTCTCAACAAAAATAAATTCATCAAGTCGATAGGGAAAAGAGAAAAAGACCCTTGGAGAGTCATCTATATCTTCCCTTAATTTACCCCATTGATTATCTCTTATCCCCACATCAAAAAATCATTAGTTGAGTTCTCATGCCTTGGTTACTCCATATAATTATCCTTTTATGCCTAAATGGTACACATATACATATATATATATCCTTAAGCAATTCTCTTACACTTATTCCCACCTTGATTCATATGCATCATTCCAAATATCCATCATTCTTGTATCTCCATGCCTATTGTCATTCTTAAATACATCATTATGATGTCAAACTTGAGATAAACAAAGGAAATGACATAGGTAGATTAGAATATGGGGTTGCTCATGCTCTTCCTATTAGTGAAACACTAGATATATAAAACTTATCATGTTTTTATATAATTTTATGTTGTATGTAAATTTTTCAAGTCTATGTGATTGTCTTTGATTGATATTTTTATCTATGTCTCTTATTAAGAGTTTCTTTGTAAATGTGTCTTATTTTATTATCTTTTTATGTCTCTTAGGTAATGAACATAATACCATGATGAGGCCTTGGCCATATCAATGCCATTGGTGCATTTTATGGAATGTAATTTTACAATTTTGTGTTTTTTTGTGTGTGTCAAGTCCTTATAAACACTTTGGCACAACATCATCATGAATTTATGAGTGTCATGGTGCATATTGCCTAGTGTAACATTAAAAAATAGTTTTTACTTATAGATGGCTCAAGACTTCACCACATACCTATATATATCTATTATAATTCTAATACCTACCCATCCATAGTCACCCATCATCTAAATATAATATTGCATAACTAACATACCACATATCCATATCATCTAAACTAATGACATTACATCCATATAATCCATATAAACATGTTGACATATAACACACAAAAGAGTATTAACATAAGAATAACATGTACATCATGAACATCATTATAACACCATGTCACATGATAATAATAATCCAAGTCATCTAATCCATTGACATATATCATTTAAAATCATCATATGACTGTAACACATGATTATCTATCATATATCCCACATAAACCACATATGTAAATCATATAATCATCACATATCATGTCTATACATTACATGTCATATATCAACTCACATTTAAATCAAATTAAGAATATAACATCATAACATCACACATTTATCTAACACTTATAACAATCATCTCTCATATATAATTGATACATCAGATATCCAATAAGCCATAAAAAAATGATACATAAAGATAACCATCATAATAAATATAAATCAAAGAACATAAACTCATCATATACATCCAATAGTTTATCATATACTCAAAATGAATAATCATATAAATTTAATGGGTCTAAGACTACATAAAAATGGTATATACAAAATGCATCATGGATATCAATGTTAAAAAAATATAATATACATAATTCATAAATAATTCACATTGGACTCTAGATATCTAGAGGTGGTGGTGGCCTCAGTGGTGGATGAATTGAATTCATACATGTCTTAAACCTCAATAATCACCTAAATTGACTAACATCCCTATATTATCCCTCTGACCTATTCGAATAACCTTCTCATTTAGTAACCTCTAATACTATGCCTCTCAAGTAGTCCATGATATTTGGGTCACTACCTCACCTAGGCCCTATGGCCATAATAGCCTCTGATCAACATCTCTCTCCATATATATCACTTGGGCCTAAGTGTCCCTATGATTAAATCATGCCTGAGACTATGAAAACTAAACTTGATTATCCCATACCTATGTAAAATACCCTTGCATGGTGATAATTTATCTATCATGTTGTGTCACTAACCCCTATAAAGTGATAATATGGAAATTGAACTAGGTAATTTGTGCTTGAATAGTGTTCATCTAGGTCACCTAGGTTATCAAAGTATAAACCTATATCAGATGAGTGGTTTTATGTGATAATTATGTATAAATCTATCCCTAAGTACTAGCCATTTATGACTTAAAATTAGTTATTCATCATTCTAGACTAAAAATCTCACATGTCTTAGATGATATCTCCACTTTTAAACTATAAATAAGTCTTTGATCTATTGGGTGAATATTTTTTCAATCAGCTAATTGGTGAGCAAAATAGGTGTCTTCAACCATAGCATAAGAAGATTGGTTAGCCAGGTGTGTAGGTTTACTACATCAATAGGGGACAAATCTCTCCTCTTATCAAGGGGAGGTTCCCTATGAATATGCAAGAGCTATATACTATATATATAAGCAAAAAATAGCACTCAAGGGTGGGATATACCATCCATCTCTCTTCTTTTAGAGATGATGTTCACAAACTATGGAGAAATCTAGGTGAAGATGCTGAAGGCACTTCTCTTCTTTCAAAAGTGGTTTTTATAGGCAATAACAAGAGTTCTTTCAAGTAGGGAGAAGTAAGTAGTAACACAAAATAGAGTAACCAAAAATATAAGATGTAGCACAAAGTCTCCACCTTGACTGCCCAAAAGTGAGATATGAAGAACAATGGGGGTACAAAGTCATCCCAAGGTCCTCTACATAGAAACAAAAAACAAACACACACTGACGACAACTATGACAACACAAAGTCTGAAAGTAGTTGGCTTCAAGACACCTTCCTTATTACTTCCACTTGTTCTGCTTGTTAAATCAAATAAACAAGAATGCTTCTAGGAAAAAGACATAAGAATAATTTCCCAAAGTAGCAGAAGCTATAATAGCACAAAGTATGCAAGTAACTTGCTTTCTTATTCAGTCAAAGAAATATGAACAATAATTTGAGCTCAAAGTCTAAAAAATGCCTTTCAATTTGGGTAGAGTTTTGCTTCTCTTAAAGGGAAGATCTCCCTTCAAATGATACAAGAAATTACATTATATAAAGACCAAAGGAGGCTTGGCACTTTGTCCCATGGAGTGACCCATGCTTTAATGCCTTAGATGCATTTTTGGTTCTGTCAGGGAGAGCCATTCTGGAACAGGGCAGCTACCTTAACTATGGCATGTTAATTCATCTCCGATGTCTTCTCTTGAGCCTAAGTCACTCATTCCATCATCTACTACCCACGCAGCTATCCATGTTGCCTTTATGCCAAAGGGGACAAATAGGCTGCACTTTCAATGCTTGCAGGCCCCAAATACCTACCTGGTGGACTGTAACACCTACTAGAAATAACTCCTACTAAGTTTCCCTCTTTGTATCTTCTTCCTTTTGGCCCTAGCCTTAAGGTCTTTGAATGCATTTGGGTCTGCCTTCTAAGCCTACAAAGATCAATTAGACACTTTATTGCTATAAATTTGACATCTGCAGGTCTTTCATCTTTTGAAGGTTAATGGCTAGTCGATCATCTTAAATTTGACATTTGTGGGCCTATCATTCTCTTTAGAAACTCATTTTTGTCCCTCTCACTTGCTATGGCCACTTTCCACTATGACACATGAGAGGACATGTGGTAGCATCCACAGCTTTGAAATAAGATTATCAGAATAAGATTTGAAACTTGTTAGAAACCTGAAGCATGGATGCAGACACTTATCACACTCTGTAGAGTTAGACCAAGACACGTGGTGAGTTCCACTACTTTGACATGCAAAACATGATGTGTCTCAGCAGACGACACTTGGCAGCTTCTACTACACTTTGAGGCTTGATCCTTCCTGAAGGGGACTTGCCCTTCAGGGTCTTGAATAATTGTTTACTTTCTGAGTGTCTATTGTCCCCCCATGAGGGTACCTACCCTTTGAGATCTCCCAAGTGGCCTTCAAGCTTTAATTTCTTTAGTTAGGCTTGACCCTTTATTTCCTTTAGACAAAATGTCTAAAGGAATTCCTTCAAATAATTTGTCTGAAGGAAATATTTCCTTGGCTCTGTGTCTCTATATTGAGAGTGCCCCATCTTTGACTCATGGCACATTCCACTGCTTCGAACAAGTGACATGTGGCCTCTTCTGCCAAAACAGGTGAGGACACTTGGCAGCATCTGCCACTTTTTAGAAACCTTTGAGAATCCCATGGGGGATGACACATGGTGGCTTCCACTAAACTCTAGAAACACTTATAAAAACATTCAGGACTTATTTTAGCAATCACGTAGATGATGACACTTGTCACATTTTGTTGAACCTTAGTAACTCACCCAGGGCCTACCACAACCCTTATGAAAAAAAGGAAGAAACTATGGATGATGACACTTGTCAGATTCCATCAATTCTTACTAGGGACACGTGTTAGCTTTAGCTCAATTTTAGCAATCACGTGGAAGATGACACTTGGAGCACTTTGCTTATCCTTTTATCAACTTGCCCAGGGCCTATCACAGTCCTTACTTGATAATGAAACCAAAGGAAGATGTAGTGACCATTGGCATTTGGCAGCCTCCACTGATCTCTGTAGATGACACATGGCATGTTCCACTATTTTGAGAAAAAGACACTGAAACCTTTCGCAGCTGCCATTTGTCACTTTCCACAGAACTCTACAAGGGATGTGTGGCATGTTTCATTGCTTTGAGATGCAAAACATAATGTGTCTTGGTAGATGACACTTGGCAGCTTCTGCTCATCCTTTTCTTTTGCATGCCTCTTTAAACCATTTAATTGTACCAACCACTCATTGAACCTTTGAACTGTGAAGCAATTAAACTTGATGAATTTTGACAAAGTGCTTGACTCTTTGAAGCATGCTGATGACATTAAACCTTGAACCTGTTAAACCTTTGAACCAAAATGGTTCAAGGTTCAATGATTCAACGGTTTAATCCTTGCTTAGAAGCTTGCTGATGAACCCTTTTTGGTTGAACCAAGGCATTGAACCAATCCCAAAAATGCCTAAGTGATGGAAACTTGCCCCTTTTGATTAAACTCACCCGAAGAAGCTATTAAACCTATTAAACCAACTAGTCCCTTTAACAAAAAAGTTGAAAAAATAAGAAAATTGAATGCTTAGAATAAATTTTGAAAAGGGAAGAGACAATTTAGGTCATGCAGGACCAAAATAGTTCATATGTTGTCCCAAAAATGAGAAAGCTATTTTTGGGGACAATAGTTGGCTCTAGTTGGGGAAGTTCCATCAGATGAAAACTTAGAATAGCTGAGGGGAGTAGAAACCAGAATCTCCAGTGCCTTAAAGTATGCCATTGGGCTATGGAGTCACGCTACCCAAAAAGAAAGGTTAAAAAACAAAAATGAAAAGCACAAAATAAAAACAAAAGACTATACAAATATACATATGTACAGGGGAACTCATCTGATACTTCAAGAATTGAAGTGCTTTAGATGTTGCCCATTATGAGGCAGAGAAAAGAGAGTGCCATATTGATACTTCAACAAGAAACTATTTTCACTATTGAGCTAATGAATAGTAAAAGGGCCCCTCCACAGGGAATCAAACTTTCCATGCATCCCCTTTGGTTCTCTTCTCTTGTCCCATAGTAGGACTTGATCTCCAATCTAAAAATCATGGTTCTTTACTTTCTAGTTGAAGAGATTCTTCACCAAACCTTGATGGGCAAAAATTTGGTCCACCACTGTAGTTCTTTGCTCATCTAGCTTAGTAAGACACATGATCCTCTTATCAAGGGAGACTTCATATGTTTGGTCCTCAATCACTTTAGCTAATTTCAATGCTGGAAATTCTAAGGTGATTGGTATCTCAGCATTGACACCATAAAGAATTTGGAAAGGAGACATACTAATTGCTCTCTTTGGTGTAATTTTGTCTACTCATAGGGCATCAACCAATGCTTTATGCCATGTCCTTTGGTTCTCATCCACCAACTTCTTGATGATAGTCACCAGGTTTTTATTACTTAATTTAGCATATCCATTCTGTTGTGGAAAGTAATAAGAAGAGAGGGAGAGTGTAATCCCATAGTAGAAATAGAATTGAGTAATCTCCTAGGAAGTGAAATAAGCTACATTGTCAGTGAAAATCTTGGTTAGGACCCCAAACTTGGAGATGATGTTTTCTTTGAGGAAATTGCATACTACTTCTGAAGTAACATGTTTAGTTAGAACAGCTTCCACCCATTTGGTGAGGTAGTCTATTGCTGTAAGGACATAATTATGTCTAGCACTTGAAGATGGGTTCATGGCTCTAATAAAATCAATTCCCCACTATTGGAATCGCTCCTCTATGACCACTGGCTTGAGAGGCAGGGCAGCTATCTTGGGTCTTCTGACAAAATTCTGGCATAGTTCACATTCCTTGACCCATTTGTATGCATCTTGAAAGAGAGTTGGCCAGTAATACCTGGCTCACAAGATTTTATGGGCAGTCACAGGCATAAAAAAAGTCCTCCATAGGACAAATTGTGGAAGGACTTTAGAAGTTGGCTTTTTTGCTCCTTATCCACGCAGTGAAGGAACACTTCATCAAGGCTCCTCTTATACAGGCCATTGTCCCAAAGGATGAAATTGGTAGCTTTCAACTTGATAGTCCTCCTTTCTTTATAAGATAGATGAGCAGGACACTCACCATAAGTAAGGAAATGAGCAATACCTGAATACCACTCATTTGTGGTGGAGAAAAAGAGTACTGTTGGTGTGTCTTCCACCTTTGATTCTTCATGCTCTATTCCTCCTGGCTTGTTATTAGCAATTAATTGGCATAGCCCCTTTCCATGCACCAGCTTTGTTGGCTTGATGACTAGATCAAACTCCTAGATCTTTGTAACCCAATTGCCTCTTTTCATTCCAAACTCTTGCTGAGTTAGTATAGATTTGACTGTGGTGTCAGGAACCAAGGTAGTAGTGTGTGAATTCAAGATGTAGAAGTGGAAATGCTTCACTACCTTCACCACTACATAAGCATGCTTCTCCATGTTTGAGTACTTTAACTCATGAGATTTGAGAGGACAAATCATGAAGGAAATGGGGGATTCCATACCTTATTTATTCTATTGAACCAAAATTGTTGAAAGCATATATTCTGAAGCATAACTATAAATGGTGAACTCTTTGTCATAGTCTGGACAAACCAAAATTAGGGCATGGGCAATGGTAGTCTTGATATCCTCAAATACCAACTTGCCTTCTTTAGTCTAGCTACAGGTGGCCCTTCCCTTCATCATGTCTACAATGTGCCTAGTCTTCTCAACAAACTCAAGGATGAACCTCTATAAGAAATTCACCTTTTTGAAGGAGTGAACAATAGTCTTACTTGTGGGCAAGGTAAGCTCTTGGATAGACTTGACTCTATTTGAGCCAATATTTATGCCCCATTTTAACACAATGTGTCTGAGATGTTTCTCCTCTATTAATCTAAAGATTGACTTCTTAGGGTTTAAGGAAATGCCATTCTGGCGACAACGTTTCAACACTTATTGCAAATGGCACGCATGATCTAGGTGATGCTTAGAGAAGATGGTCAAGTCATCAAGATAAAATATAATGAACTTACCCATCTCATCCTTGAAGTCAAGGTCCATTGCTCTTTGGAAGGTGTTGCCAACATTTATCAAGCCAAAAGGCATCCTTCTATATGCAAACATGCCCCAAGGTGTGGTGAAAGTAGTCTTATGCTGGTCTACCTCACCAACTTCAACCTGATTATATCCTGAGAAGCCATCTAGCATTGATAACATCTATGAACCCATCACTATTTGAAGCACTTGATCCATGATTGGCAAAGGATAATTATCCTTCAAGGATGCCTAATTAAAATTTATAAAATCCACACAAAGGCAAATTTCACCATTCTTCTTCCTTACAAGCATTATGTTTGCAATCCATGTGGAATGATGGATTGGGAAAATGATGCTAGCATTTAGAATTTTTTGTATCTTAGACAGAATAGTACTTGATATTTTTAGATTATACTGCCTAGACTTTTGTCTGTAAGGTGTCAAATCATCCTTGAGAGGAATGTCATGTCAAATTTCATCAGGCCTAAGTGACTTTAGGTCATCATAGGAGTAAGCTAGGATGTCCATGTACTGGTTGAGAAAAGTCTTGAACTTGAACCTCTCCTTAGAAGTACAACATTTCCAAATGTTCACCATCTTGGGATCTTCTTTGGTTCCTAGATTTACTTGATCAAACACCTGAGAGGAGCTTGAATCCATTTGTTGCTATTTTATGAATCTATCATTCTTATCAAATAGCTTCTCAAGGGAAACCAGGCCTTTGGGAATCTTATTCCTTTTAAGTTGCAAGAACTCCTCACCTGTGTTTGTATTTGATTTAAGAGCAAGTTCACACTTTTGAGGTTCACTGCCTTCAAAATGTATCCATTTAAAGCTATCTTTTTGCTCCAAGAAGGCAATGATTTGGTTGTCATTGTTGAACACTTGCCAATAATTGGCATTATCAGGTACACTTGGTCTAAAGACCAGCTCAATAGTGTACTTGTCTCCTTTGAATTCTAGGTGAGGGACCAAGAGAGTAGTTGAAATACCCAGTGCATCATCCTGGTCATTAAATTCTCTAGGAATGGCAGAGATGCTGAAAGCATCAAAAATTTCAATTTGGTCCCATACTAGATTGTGGTAATGATGCAATCTTTCATTCTTGGTTTGATACAAGTTTCTCACTTGACAAACCACTAGTTTGACATCTCCTTTGGCATGAAGGAGCTTGATGCCTTTGTCTCAAGCAACCCTCAATCCAAGTAGCAGAAATTCATATTTAGCTATGTTATTAGTGTTGCTAAACTACAACTTGTAAGATGAAGGAAAAATATCTCCTTGAAGAGATATCAACACAACCCTAGCTCTTGAATCAGTGGAGGAGCAGTTGCCATCAAATTCCCAAATCCATACCTCATTTGATACTAATTTTTCTTTGGATTCTTCTTCATCTGGAGGAGGAGATTCTTCCACACTTGCATTACACTCTGCCAACTCTCTTGTTATTTCAACTAAATGCATTTCCAGGTTGTCACTTTTAGGAGCTTCATTAGACACCTCATGAAATTCATCCATGGATAGAAAGTAGTTACCCATGCCTGAAGACTCAAACAGGATTTGGACTTCAGGTACCGAGGTCTAGGTAACCATGTATTTCACTTATTTCGTAGGGAGTAACCTCTTCATAACACCTTTGACTGGAATCCTCACCTTAGATAAGTCTTTTCTCAATTCACCACCAACATGCCTACACAAATTTTGCCTAAGAAAGATGCCATATGATGTTGGGACATCACCTACCAAGATAGTCATCTTGATTCTTTTATCTAGGAACACTATGAACACAAATTGGGCATCCTTAATTTGTCCCAACAGAGGTACTTGCTTGTTCTCCATGGAGAAGCATCTACCAAATATCTTGGTTAGTGTGAGGTCAAGGGATTCAGCCACTTTAGCAGGCATGACATTGTTTGAAGCTCTAGAATTAATGATGCAATTGTTCAGTTGACGTCCATTTATTAACAATGAGATAGAAAGGTTCAATCATACCAGGAGCATTAGGAGGGGTAATGACAAGATTTTTCTTGGTGGGTGCATTCTTGGGGGGATCATGTGTCACTTTGGGAATTGATTGTTCAACAAGGATGTTCTAGTTTTTAACACATTAAACCTATTTGTCTAATTGCTCAGGATGGGACTACAGAAATTCAAATTCAGACATTTGAATTTTGGTTTTCTTTATATGATCAATGATATCAAATGTTGGAAATGAACTAGCTATAGAGGATGGGAGTTCATCCTTTTGAGTTTTGGGAGGGGAATAACTGGACTATGAATTTGAAGTTGAAGGTGCAAAAATGTTTAGGGTATTTACCTTTCTAGCGATCATCGGGTCCTTTGGCTGGAAGGGCAGAGTGGTTCCACATTTAGCAATTGAAACTGTAGGTTGAGGTTACCCCTCTATATTCTCTTTATCAACTTGTTGAGTTGATTGATTCTTGGACTGGGTGAATACAACATATGATCCCTCAGCTACATTTCATTCACTTCTAGGTTTGTCCTGATAATTTAAGAAACTGATATTGGAGTCACTAGCTAATTCTTCTTCTTCCTCAGTGAAGATATTAGCATTATCTTTAGGACTCAACTTAGGCTAGAATGAGAAATCTAATTTAGCTTCAAGATATCCAACCACTGAGTTAGTTGGAGGTGCTTCAATGGCAAGGTTCCTCTATGGGGGAGGAAGATGATTGGTTTACCCTTGGTTCTTGGCAACATTTCCTTGGTAGGACTGATTAGGGAATGCCCTCCTTGGTACATCTCTGTATGAAGGAGTAGATGACATCCCTTGTGCCATTTGTTTTTTGAGGGCCAACAATTCATTTTCTAGCTTATGCACCATAGGATCAGTGGTGGCTGAAGGGGAGTATTAAGAGGAAGAAGAAGAGTTACCTCTGTTTGGATCTCTCCTTATCTTTCCTACCAAGATAAGGTCATCTTGAGCTTTAGTAGCCAAATCTTGAGCAGCCTCAAGGTCTATGTGACCAGCACATCTTAGGAAAAAACTCACTTCAGGTAGTTATGAGTTGATGAAGAAGCATTTGAGGTTTTCAGGTGTTGACTGAGCAATAACAAGAATTTAGTTCCTCAGCTTATCAAATTTTGCTATGAAATCCCTCATAAGCTCATGAGATTCCTTCTTCATTTGTGTGAGCTAGGCCAACAAGGCATGTGCATCTTCTGTAGGCTTAAATCTGGCCTCAAATTTGGCTTTGAGTGTGTCCTAATTAGTTACTGATCTAGCTTGTAGATGGTAGAACCAGTCTACAATAACACCTTGCATCGTTTCAATGAAAAGCCTAACTACCACGTCCTCAAATTCCACTCTTATTATGCCATAGGCTATGCTGAAGGTGGTAATGTGTTCTTTAGGATGAAATTTCCCATCACCAAAGAATTTGGGGAAATTCTTCCTTGAACTACGTGGAAGTTCATGCAGGGGTGGAGTCAAATTTAGTGGACCAAAAGAGTTACCCCAGGGGCCTCAAACTGCCATGATTGGATTATTGAAAGTAGGGATAACAAATCTGGGTGGAGTTTGGCTAGGTAAAGCTTTGCTAATAGTAGAAAAAATAGCTCTACCTTATGTTGGTGGTCTAGTATGGGTAGGAGGAACACTCTTGGATCATTGAACTTGAAGTTGGGGAGAAAGTAAGTCAAATTTTTTTTACTACACCAACTCAAAGATAGGGTCAACAACACCTTGAACTCTCTGGCTCCTTTTATAACATGGAGTTTCCAAATTTTAGGGTAAAAAATGCAAAAGGACTGGTCTTACTTCAACTTGAAGCTTGAGGCTTCAAATTGCTTGTCATTCCCTAGTGGAGTCACCAGAAACTATTGGGTGAATATTTTGTCAACCAGCTAACTAGTGATAAAAATTGGTCTCTTCAACCACATTATAGAAAGATTGGTTGACCAGGTGTGTAGGTTTACTACATAAACAGGGGACAAATCTCTCCTCTCATCAAAGGGAGGTTCACTATGAATATGTAAGAGCTATATACTATATATATATATATATATATATATATATATATATATATATGTAGAAAATAACACTCAGGGGTGGGATATACCATCCATATCTCTTCTTTCAGAGATGATGTTCAAAAACTAAGGAGAAATCTAGGTGAAGATGCTGAAGGCACTTCTCTTCTTTCAGAAGTGGTCTTTATAGGCAATAGCAAGAGTTCTTTCAAGTAGGGACAAGTAACTGGTAACATAAAATAGAGTAACCAACAATCTAAGATGTAGCACAAAATCTCCACCTTGACTACCCAAGAGTGAGATACAAAGAACAGTGGGGGCACAAAGTCATCCCAAGGTCCTTTACACAGAAACAAAAAACAAACACACACTGAAGACAACTATGACAGCACAAAGTCTGAAAGTAGTTGGCTTTAGGACACCTTCCTTATTACTTCCACATGTTTTACTTGTTAAATCAAATAAACAATAATGCTTCTAGGAAATATACATAAGAATAATTTCCCAAAGTAGCACAAGCTATAACAGCACAAAGTCTACAAGTAACTTGCTTTCTTATTCAGTCAAAGAAATATGAACAATAATCTGAGCTCAAAGTCTCAAAAATGCCTTTCAATTTGGGTAGAGTTTTGCTTCTTGTAAAGGGAAGATCTCCCTTCAAATGATATAAGAAATTAAATTATATAGAGACCAAGGGAGGCTTGGCACTTTGTCCCATGGAGCGACCCATGCTACGCATTAATGCCTTGGATGCATTTTTGGTTCTATCAAGGAGAGCCATGCTAGATCAGGGTGGATACCTTAATTTTGGCATGTTGAATCATCTTCAATGTCTTCTAATATTCCTAAATCACTCATTCCATCATCTACTACCCATGTAACTATCCATGTTGCCTTTATGCCAAAGGGGACAAATAGGCTACGCTTTCAATGTTTGTAGGCCCCAAATACCTACTTGGTGGATTGTTCCACCTACTAGAAATAACTCCTACTGAGTTTCCATATTTGTCTCTTCTTCCTTTTGGCCTTAGCCTTAAGGTCTTTGAATGCATTTGGGTCTACCTTCTAAGCCTGCAAAGATCAATCAGGCACTTTATTGCCACAAATTTGATGTATGTAGGTCTTTCATCTTTTGAAGGTTAACAACTAGTCGGTCATCTTAAATTTGACATTTTTGGGCCTATCATTCTCCTTAACAAATCCTTTATGTACCTCTCACTTTTTATGGTAGCTTTCCACTGTGACATAGGTGAGGACACATGGCAGCATCCATAGCTTTGAAATAAGCTTTAAAACTTGCTAAAAACCTAAAGCACGGATGCAGACACTTATCATGCCCTACCGAGTTGGAATGGGACACGTGGTGAGTTCCACTACTTTAAGATGCAAAACATGATGTGTCTTGGTAGACAACACTTGGCAGCTTCTGCTACACTTTGAGGCTTGATCCTTCTCGAAGGGGACTTACCCTTCAGGGTCTTGAAAAACTATTTACTTTTTGAGTGTCGATTGTCCCCCCACAAGGGTACCTACCCTTTAGGATCTCTCGAGTGGCCTTCATGCTTTAATTTATTTGGTTAGGATTGACCCTTTATTTCCTTCAAACAAAATGTCTGAAGGAATTCCTTCAGATAATTTGTCTAAAGGAAATCTTTCCTTGGCTCTGTGTCTCTGTATTGAGAGTGCCCCATCTTTGACTCGTGGCACATTCCACTGCTTCAAACAAGTGACACATGGCCCCTTCCATCGGAATAGGTGAGGACACTTGGCAACATCTGTCACTTTTTAGAAACCTTTGAGAATCCCACGGGGGATGAAACGTGGTGGATTCTGCTAAACTCTAGAAACACTTATAAAAACATTCGAGACTTATTTTAGTAATCACATAGATGATGACAATTGTCACATTTTGCTAAACCTTAGTAACTCTCTTAGGGCCTACCAAAACCCTTATGAAACAAAGGAAGAAACTACAGATGATGACACTTGTTGGCTTCTACCAATTCTTACCAGGGACACATGGTAGCTTTTGCTCAATTTTAGTAATCACGTGGAGGATGAGACTTGGAACGCTCTGCTTATCCTTTTAGTAACTTGCCTAGGGCCCATCACAATCCTTACCTAATAATGAAACCAAAGGAAGATGTAGTGACCATTGACACTTGGCAGCCTCCACTGATCTCTATAGATGACACATGGCACATTCTACTATTTTGAGAAAAAGACATTGAAACCTTTCACAACTGCCACTTGTCACTTTCCATGGAACTCTACAAGGGACATGTGGCATGTTTTGCTACTTTGAGATGCAAAACATAATGTGTTTCATTATATGACACTTGGTAGCTTTCACTCATCCTTTTCTTTTGCATGCCTCTTTAAACCATTTAATTATATCAACCACTCTTTGAAACTTTGAACCGTGAAGTGATTAAACTTGATGAATTTTGACAAAGCACTTGAATCTTTCAAGCATGCTGATGACATTAAACCTTGAACATGTTGAACCTTTGAACCAAAATGGTTCAAGGTTCAACGGTTTAAAAGTTCAATCCTTGCTTAGAAGTTTGCTGATGAACCATTTTTGGTTGAACCAAGGCGTTGAACCAATCTTGAAAATGCCTAAGTGCTAGAAACTTTCCCCTTTTGATTGAACTCACTCAAAGAAGCTATTGAACCCGTTGAACCAACTAGTCCCTTTAACGAAAAAGTTGAGAAAATGAGGAAATTGAATGCTCAGAACAAATTTTGAAAAGGGAAGAGACAATTTTGGTCATGCAGGACTGGAATAGTTCATATGTTGTCCCAAAAATGAGAAGGCTATTTTTGGGGACAACATGATCCTTAGTTGATCTCACTAGTGATAAAGGTCTTTCATGATCTCCTCCTTACAACTATCTAATTGGTGTGATAAGAAGCTAGCCTAAAATATCCCCATCACCTACCTGTATTTGTGTACCTCCTCTATCTCTATGTCTCACATTTATATCCCCATATACTCCTATCCTCATCATTTACCTCATCTATGGGATTAATAATGTTCTCAACCATCATTTCCACCCTAACCCTACACTGCATGTCAAATTTGATTGACTAGTCTTGATGCATGTCTAATAGGTTGAGTCAATCTAGGTGGTAACTATTATGTCCACCATCCATCATAATTTATCATAACCCCAAGATATTATATCACCATTTAATAATCACAAAGCATTTCCACTAATAAGGCATTGGCCCCATAATGGCCTTGCTTCAGTAACCTATGTAAATATATAAGGGACCTATGGAAGACCCTATCAATGATTGAATTATGCAAAACCATTCTAGGATGATATATTTCTACTATTTCATCTTGTCACCTTAAAGTTTAACACTCTAAATACATATAATCTCAATCCTCCATCAATCCCCATTGATTCCCTCTATATGGCATCCAAGTAACTTGAGCTATTATCAAATCATTAAGGACTCACATGTAGAAAGGTAAATCTTCTGCATGGCCTATCTATGAACCTAAAATAATATCTCAACTAACAAATATAGGCTCATTAAGTGCTCACTTCTAGCATTTCCTAAGAGGCCTTTCAATGATCTCATGCTTCCAATCTCAAATCTACAATAATGTCATCGTGCCAAATATAACTCCATATTTGTAAGTAACTATGTGCAGATCCCTATATAACTAGACTAATACTATTATCCCTTAGGTAAATAATCATTAGTGATCCACCATATATGGAACCATATCCCATAGTATAATACTAAAATATCATTAATTCTTATTAGGTAGTAGGATATCATTGATAAGAGACATCAATGCCATAATTATTTGATCCATCATCTGATGATGGCATTGTCAATCTATGTTAAGCTACCTATTGACTAATTTTGACCCCAAAGGTCAAAATGTGAAACCCTGTAGTTGAAAAATTGAGTGTGATGTTTTGATAACCTTATTCATAGCTTTTTCATGCCTTAATAGTCTTCAAAAAACTTTATTAGCATTATTTAAGGTAATTTTGGAGAAATTAAGGTAATATCTTATATTGGTATTATAGTGGTCTAGTCTTGGAATGGTTCAATGAAGCTTGCTAAAGTGATGTCATAGGTCCTTAGGTGTCTCTTCAATTAATTTTATTTATTAATCACCTTTTTTAAACATTTCATGATGATTTGGAAACTTTAAGGTTCTTTTGTTGAATTTGAGGTAGTGTTTTATAAGGAAAAAGTTGATTTTTGATAACTTTTCATGTATGAAGAATCCCACCAAGTGAATAATCCATAAAATACTATTTACAAGGTCCTTGGAGAAATTATATAACTTTCCTTTATGTCAAAATGTCATAAAATAGTTAGAATCATGATTTTGAATGCCAAAGAGGGAGTTTAATGCACTTGTATGGACTTCAAAAACTCATTTTTAGAATAAAAAATTGAATATGTGTCCCTTGGGATTCTAAAATTCATATTAAAAATTTGGATCAAGTTTTATGATCCAAAACTCATAAGATTTGGTTGAAAGATAATTCAAGAAACTAGAACAACAAAATTGTAATAATGCTATCTCTAAGAAGAGATGTTTTATTGATCAAATTTGTAGACCCAAACATATTCCTATCTTTGAGAAGATATGTTTGATTTAAATTTAGGGTTACATCTTCATTTATACACATTTTGAAGGTAGGAGGAGGATGTGGAAGGTCACTCATCTCGAGGGAGATTAAGTGGTTCAACTTTCATGATTTACAACAATACAAAATTTGAGGAATTACTATTTTTAAAAACTTACTATTTTTATACTACACTACTAAAATTTAAATTTGGGGCACTTCCATTTGGTTTTTGAGGATCAAAACCCTCTTAGTAGAGCTTGGTGCCATCTCATAGTGTTCTCCTCATTCTTATCTTTCCAACAGTTCAAATAGGGAGTCAAACATAGCTATGGTGCAAAAGTTATGGCTCTTAGAAGTTCTACCACCAATTGGGATAGAGCCATCACCTAAATTATCACTTGAAATATTGATCGGATCATTTTAGGTCTTAAAATTGTAAAATACTCTTCCTTCTCTCCATCACTACCTTCACAAGATCAAAAAGTCAAAAATCAAATGCATGGTATGGGTAGGAGAGAGAAAGTTGGGAGATAAAAATTTGGCCATTTTTAGGGGCCCTAATTAGATTCATTTTAGTGTAATTGGTTTGCATGGCCCCTCATTTATGAACAATCACTAAGAGTGATAACAGGTCACTATCCCTTGTCAATTTAAGTAGGGTCTTATTTTTTTCCTGTTTCTCCACTTTAGAATTCAATGGAGAATAATGGTTTTTTGGGATGTTTTCATAGGTAAAAATAGTCCTTTAAATGTGGGTTTCATCAAGAAAATCAACCTTTTTAGGTGTCTTCAAAAAGAGGAAAAGTGTCTCAAGTATAAGGTGTTTCAATCATCCCTGTTACAAGTGTTTGGTTGTTTTGAAGGATTTTAAGTTCAAAGGTTTCTAATAATCCATTTTTAATAGAAAATCCCTTAGCTCTCACATGATTCATATATTATCTCTCTGAATATGGCTCCTTGTTGCTGTTGTTTCAATAAATATCATATTTCTTACTCTAAGAAGCATAATATAGTTCATCAATGGCTCTCTATAGGCCTGATCACTAATGTTAGACAAAGTGGAAATAAGAGACTAATTTAGCATGATTTATTATTATTTAAAAGGTTTTAAGTCCAATTAATGAGATATGAGATCAATTTGTACTGTCAAGCAAGGTTTAAATGTGTTCTAGCCACCCACAAGTCTACAGACCTATATGTGGATATTCATGAGACCTATGTTCTATGTGGAGGATGTATAAATAGTGTATAAGTGTGATATAGACTTATAAAAAACCATGTAATAACCTTTATAGACACCATTTTATCATCAAAAGTCATTAATGGACTCATAGACTTTCACTGTTAATACACAAACCTTACATATGAGCTGAATGTACACATAGTTTGTACTAGTGAATGGACACAAATTGAGGATGGTATAATGCTCAGTCAAAAGGTTAATTTTTTTTTGAAAGGTGATAATGAATTGAAAATATTTATTAAATATTTAAAATTCAAGACTTAGAAGTTAGTTGTCTTTGCATTCCATATAGGAAAAATGAAGACCTACAGGTGATAGACCCATAAGTCCTCATTTTGGACTAAAACCAACTATCAAAGAATAGTTGGTATGGGACCATGATTTATTAGAAAGGTGAGAGGATTTAAAAACTATTTAAGTCACCTAAACCATTTTAAAACTAAAGGAGAGTGATTAAATTGAGTTCATAAGCCTAATGCTTTTACACATGTTTGCATATGAAAGCAAGAGAGCAAGGGTTTGAAAATGCCATAAAAAGGTTAGAATTTTTTTAAGTATAGTGAAAATGAAATAATATGAAGTTTTAATCCTCTAAAATTTTCATTTTATAGTTTAGAGATCCAATTTTATGGCTCATGCATTCAAACCCCTCCAATCAACACCTATAACCACACCTTGAGAAGGTCTAAAAATAATTTAGAATAGTGTAGACTTGGAAGGATGTGATGTTATGGATATTTTGAGTAGGTTAAAAGATTAAAATAATATAAAAAAATCATCTATATTATCATTTTTATGAAAGTGGGGTCCTAAAACAAATCATATAGTCAAACAATCCTATAACCACCTATTGGTTTCCTAGGCAAGAAGACTAGTTATGAGTTTGATAAATAGAGGGTCACCTTTAGTCAATGAAAAGGAAATTTGGGTGAGAAAAAGATAAATTAATGAGACTAACTAATATCATAAAACTCAATGGAATTGAATAAGTTTTTAGAAAATATAATCAAATATAGGTTCATCAAAACCCTGCATACATAGTCTTTAACCTATAGACATGCTTTCCCTCATGAGAGATTTTGATTGTTTTGAAAGAATTTAAGGATTGTGAGAAGTTTCAGAAAGGAAATTTTTTTTAAAATGGTTTTATAGAGACAATAGTATCTAATTTGGATCCTTATACCTAATATACAAGGATGGATGAAGATAATCCTAAGAGTCTATATCCACTACACAAGCAAACTATAAATGTAGTCATGAGGTAGGAAGTTTGGGGAAGGTGACATAAATCTTGAGAGAATGGAAAGGTATAAAATTTTATAATAAACCATACAATACCATCTAAACATAGGGGAAGGCAAGAAAAGTGACAATTTGGCCTTAAGACCTCTTTAAGCTCCCTTCATGCATGATTATCATTCAAGAACAATATTCTCCTGCTTGGTGATGACATGATCCTAATGCATGGATATAAATGAATCTAATAGGAGGTAATAAGTTCCATGAACTATAAATCAGGGAAGTGGTCGATAGTTTAGATCCCTTACCTTCATGAATAAGGATTAAGAATGCAAACCCCTCTCAAATGCACACTCAGCCACCTGAATGGCACCAACTTGTTCTCATAACCTTACTAAAAATATGCATGGTGGAAAATAGTTTTTTTAGGTGATTAATGGGTACCATAACTAAAATCTTGTGGAATTAGGAGAGAGAAATAAGATATGTTCTTTATGAACAATCCTTAAGAACATAACATGCCTAAAACCCTAGTAGTGACTAGTTGAAAGAGATGAACCTATAAATCACATGATATGACCATAGTTGCTCCTAAAATCTCATATAATTTATTGAGGAATTTAGGTACATTCTCTAGGTGTAATTTTTCTGTACTTATAGTTGTATAGATTGTAATAAATGCACTATTTTACAAGGTTTTTGGTGTTTTTCAAGGGTTTGAGCAATGGAAAACTTGAAAAATATTGAGAGAGGTCACATGAGATTCATTTAATATTTTAAATCCAAAAATAATTCTTAGGACATCCTTTAAGTGATCAAACAAACTCAAATTTTGAAGGAAGTCTCAAACATGCCTAAAATGAGACTAGATGGGAAGACCATTTCATGGTTCTCACACTTTCATAGGGTCTTAGGGCCTAAAATTTGATGTGGACCTTATTTATATCATATGGAATGTGAATCAAAGGATTTTTGGTGATTTCAAATTTGTGTGAGAGATATGGAGGAAAAAATAGGCTTCTAGGTAAGGAGGCTTAATTGAGGCCTAATTAAGGAGAGAGAAAGGAAAAAAAAGGCATTTACACTCAAATTCTAGACATGAAATTTGACATGAAGTTATAAGGGGATACTAGGTCCTCAAATATGTGTATATTTTATCAATAAAATTTGTAAATTATTCTACACAAGGAGGCTTACACCTTTTCAGGGTTATAAAGAATGAGTCTAAATTAGAGATTTTGATGCAAAATGAGTTCTTGGGAGTAGTTTGAGACCTCAAAATGAGTTTTTTTAGGTTTGATACTATGTGAATAGACCATAAATGGAGAGATAATTCATTGGAGAATAGGAACTCAAGTTTTGTCACTTGTAAGCAAGATTGGCCTAGTGAGGCAAAGAGACTTCTAGACACCTAACAAGAGAATGAAGTGATGTGTCAAAGGAAACCTTCAAAGATAATTTTAAAGATGTCAAGAGTAGATCAAAGATGTAACTAAACATGACCTGACCATAAATATGGCCACTTTCATTCCAAAATCCAAGGCAAAGGGTAGTTTTGAAGAGCTAGGGAAGGTGTCGAGTAAATTTTGAAACTTCCATGCCACTTGAATAGAAGAGTATCTTCAGGAGACTAAAAATTATCCTTGAAGACTTGATGGGTTAGTTTAAAAATCCTATCTAGTTTTAACTCTATTTTGGACATCTCTCTCTCTCTCTCTCTCTCTCTCTCTCTCTCTCTCTCTCTCTCTCTCTCTCTCTCTCTCTCTCTCTCTCTCTCTCTCCCCTAGACCCTTTTCCTTCCTCTCTCACATTTCTCTATATATTTAGGATAATTTTGTATCCTCTACTTGGGTATGGTGAAGCCTTACCCATCTTTAGTCTTTGATAAATGATAATAATCTAGTTTTACATTCTCTGTGGACTAGTTTCAATATGTATGCTTGACTAGTTGATATTGCTAAGTGATAATCTTACATCCTTAGCATGTTTGTCCTTGTTTAGAATTAATGTTTAGTTTGGAATAATTTTTGAAGTTATATTTAAGTGTCTAAGTGAGGTGTAAGTATTTAGTGAGTAGTATTTTAAATAATGTCATGTCATGACCTCTTGACTTGTCCTTCTAGCTCAAACACTCTTCACAACCTTTATGAGAAACATTGTTGTAGAGAGAAAGATTTGGATTAGTGTTATGTGAAGGTTAGTTTATTGTTTGAAGTGAATTTTTAGCTAGTTGGTAGTGGTAAAATAATATTTGGTGCATCACCCCCATTAGAGTATCTTTCTATCTCTTTTACTAGTAAGTGGTAGATTAATGGTTGAGCCTAAGTGATTCATCAAGGGGAGCTAGCCCTTTAACCTAAAGGTTCACCTCTCTAATAGGGCACCCATAACCTTGAAGTGTTTCCATGTTACATCAAATTTGAAAGGCTTAAAATACCTTCCAAAGGGTGTAAATTTGATTGATAACACTACCCCTAGTATAACCCAACCCTAACATGGTTTACCACCTACATCATTATATTAATATATGATTAGGGCTTCTAGTATAGTATTTCACCTCTGATTGAGATCCTATAGATCCTATAGACATTTTCTAGGGTAATATACATCTCCCAAATGATAAAATGGAATGTATTGGTCTTGTTGTACTAGTTATCTACTATAGGAATAATTAGGGCTCTATCAATACAAATCAGTGGAATTTGTACCATGTGATATAGGATAACTATCTCTAACACACTAAATCCTACATCATCTAGAGTGTGGATATCCCTTAGCACCACCAAACATTGGCCACATGACTCAATCAAAGGTAATGCCTCATACACATCACAAAAAAAGTTAGCCTGACTATATCATCCATATAACTACTCATGAATCTAATTCATTATCACTTTTTCCTTTACTAACTTATCCTTTTTTCCTATTTAATCAAAATCATGTTTATCTTCACAAATTTGCATTTATCACAATCAAATTCACATTTCTAAATTTGTGCCTTCACTCTTTCGACCTAAACATGAACTTGTATCTCATGGCCACAAATTTGCATTTATCCTATCAAATTTATGTTTTAAAAAATGTGATATCATGTTTTGTAGACTTCACAAACCCATTTTCCCCTTCATAAATTCATGTTTCAATTTTGAAAAACTACGAACCTAATATTGGTATTATATTACCTACCTCAAACCATAGAAATATCATGTCCTAAAAAACCCACATTTTCAAATGTAAAATCATATTTTGTAGTAGCAAAGTCAATAAATTTAAATTAAATGAAAACACATAGTAATTAAGGTCACCTACTGGATCTTTTCAGTCCTTTGGTATCTAGTACTCGTGCACCCTATCTCCATAATATCGATCATGTAGGATACCAATCATATCTTTATTTATAATCTCATGGACTAAAGCACAATTTCACCAAAGTCTTGGGTAAAAATGACTCGATTTTACCCGTATGCTCCATATGTAATTCCAAACCCCTTCACTTCATTTATATGTCTACTTGGTCCTATTTTCATAATATTTTTCATGTAATTCCTTCATTACCCTCCTCATCCCAATCCATATAATTACTAAGCTCATATTAACATGTCATTATCATTGTCTTATCAAACTTACCCATATAAGTTCCTATTTAGGGAGAACTACCTTGGCCTAAGGTTTCTTAAGCCTATGCAGGCAATGTTCAACCACTTGACATGCCCAAGGCCATCTTAGATTCCCTATTCACTTCTTCCCATTTCCCCCTTGACTAATTTATTCATTTATTTTTCCTCCCCATCATGGCATTTTATCACCAATCATCCTACATTTTGTGTTACACTTGTCGAATCATCATCAAAAGTCTCATTTTTAGAGTTATCTCTCTTTTATCATAAATCCTTGCATGGATAGGTCTATATCTTGTACCCTCCAACAACCACTCATAAAATTTCACATTTTGGTTTGTATGTCTCCTTAGCATGGGTCCTTTCCTAAGACACCTCTAAAGCTTGTGGACAACCATCCATTTTGACTACAACTCTCTTTGACATGCATCATTTCTTGGGATACATCTAAAGCTTGAGACCAATCGTATCATTTTTCTTTCATCTCTCTCTAGCATGCATTATTTTCTAGGATATATTTAAATCTTACATCCCATAATATATTTTACCCATATCTCTCCTTGACTTGTATCCTTATTTGGGATTCATCTCAAGCTTGTGGTCAATCATCTTATTTTTTAGGAAGCTCTCCTTGACATGCATCCTTGCCTAGAATATGTCTGAATCTTGTGTCCCATAATCCTATTTTTACTTAAGCTCTCCCTAGCATGTGTCCTTTCCTGAGATATGTCTAAAAATTATGTCCCATCATCCTAATTTACCTAAAACTCTCCCTAACATGCATCCTTGCATGGCCTACAAGTAAAACTTATAGCCCATAATCATATTCTCCATAATCATATTATTTCACATCATTCCATTTTTCTACAAACTCTCCTTAGGATGAATCCTTTCTTGGGATACATCTCAAACTTATGTTTAATGATCCCGTTTTTACTTATAGATTTACCTAGCATGAATTATTTCCTAGGATACATCTAAAGTTTACAACCCATCATCCTATTTTATTCCCAACTCTCTTTAGAATTCATCTTTTTTGAGGATAAATATAAAGATTATAGATCATCATCCTATTTTCCATAAAAATGTCCTTGACACACATCCTTAGCTAGGATACATCTCAAGCTTGCATTCAATCATCCCATTCTGCCTACAACTCTCCCTAAGATGCATTATTACGTATGATATGTCTAAATCTTATGGAATATCATCTGTTTTAACCATTAATCTCCCTGGCATACATAATTTCCTAAGACATGCCTAAATATTATGTTAAATCATCCAACCCAATATTATAACTCTCTTGGCATGTGTCCTTACCTGTGATATGTCTAAAGATATCAACCTTGTATAACCATTCCACCATTGTTGCTTCTTATTTATAGAACTTATAAAAATATGACACCATCATTTTTCACTCCATAACATATGCCATTTATAGGGGTATCATATATTAGTGACTCATTACTACGGTCAATTTTCTTTATTGTCCCATCTCTCACATCCCATCCCCTTCTATTCATGTCCATTTTTACGTCCCACTCCTAATTTTAATTTGAGTGTCCATCCATAACATTCCTATCCACATGTCCTCTTGATGGGGCATCATCCATTATCATCTATCACCTAACTTACTAACCCATGAATATCTTTCTTCTTTGAAAGAACACTATTATTTTTCTAGTTGTAATGCCCTTTCAAAGAGGGGTAAAATGTATACACCTAAATATTTATGATTTATTGTCATGTCTAATATCATCTAACACCATGATAATTTTTTCTATTATATACACCATAAATTGGTCAAGCAACCACACATATTATGTCTTTTCATAGTCCTTTCATAGGAGACTCTGACTAGAGAATATGAGCTTTGTTCACATTTAGCCATGTCTTCTATTTTACTCATCCTAATCTCATTTCATGTTCTATACACCTTTTTTCCTATTCCTAGTCATCCTAAGCCTTTCAAATAGTCATTTCACCTTAGTCAGGTTGAGTTTTCTATGCTCTTTCCATCCCCCCAAGTCTCTAGCCTATAGGATAGGAGCACTGGACTTGGAATACAATGCTGGTGCCACTAGTGTTTGCTTTTGGCCCTCCTATCCAAGGTCATTTTGAGCTCTAACAATCAATTTCCTTCACTTAATAGGCCCCAACCCCTTTCTTATATTCACCCTTAAGTTTACCAATGTCGACCAAATGCGATTAAAGCTCCCAAATTTGAAATAAATAATATCCTATATAAAGGACTACACAAGGCATTTTATATCTAATACTTACTATTTTGGCACATTACATAATAAAAATTAGTCAATAGTATAGCTAAACATTTTGCATCACACATAGACTTGCATCTTGATCAAGGAAGGGCCTAGGTGAAAGTCATTCTTATATCTACCATGCACATTGATTATGCACGTTCCCTTAGGGAAAACTACATTTGATCTAAGACCCTAGATTGAGGGTTAATGTAGGTAGTGATCAGGATAATAGGGGTTCTAGATCATGCAATCATTCTTCCCCTAACCTAGTTTTCCCTTGTTGATTTTGATGTATTTATTGTTTATATGTGTGTAGATAGATACAGGGTTTGGAGATTGAAACAAACCTATAGTGAGCTCTATTGACTTCTATCCTCTAAAATTTTGAACACAATCTCACACTGAGGCAACAGACAAACCCCAAAAGCTTAGATCTCCTAGACAATAGTGGTAGAGGTAGACTATAGTACTGATGCCACTCTTGTCTACTTTTAATGCTCCTATCTAATCATAAAATGAAGGCTAGATCTAGATTCATGATAGTGCCCTGGTCCTACACCTCAATTTATAGCCCTTGAATCATTCATTTTAGTTTATTTTTTAGATAAGTTCATTTCTTCTCCTCATGTAAATATTACATAAAATTTGTATTTTATCATATTAAACTATATTTTTCCCCTTCACTCCAAACCCTTTATTGTTTAGGAACTAAACACTAGATTCCAAAAAATAATAAAACATTTGGTGAACCCGATTTACTTTGAACAAATCTAAAACCCTAAGTACCCTTAGGGTTTTTCTTTCATACTTTGTGAAAAAATTTAATTTCAAAGCTCGAATTTTTGTTTTAATTTTTGTGAATTTATTTTATTCAAAACTATTTTTAGAATTAAAATTATTGGCATAAATTTCAAAAATTCTAAAACCCTATCTCAAAACCCTAGATTTCTAAACTAGGTCCTCAAACCCCAAGCCTTCCTTGTAATTTTTAGAAAAATAGTTTGAAATTTTTACAAATTATTTACTTTGTGAAATGTAATTTTAAAATATCTATGTTAATAGTTATTTTCGCATTCATTTGCTTAGTAGTACTTTTACACACTCTATTTGGTGAAAGAAATAAAATGGCCACTAAGGCAATTCTTCCCTCTCATCCCATAGATCAATTTATAAAATTTTATCATAATTTAGACAATGAATGGACAAATTTACAAAATTTCACATTAGCTAAAAATGTGGAAAATGATTTTATTTACAATGAAGATAATTACTATTTTTTTAATGAGGAGTATGATGATATACATGAAATTGATAGTGAAGCACAAAGAGATGCATCTTCTTCTCTCAAACCTATCTCTTTTATTCCTTATTCTAAATAAAATAATGTTAATAAATGGGAAAGATAATTATCACCTCATTTTCCTATGCACAATGCACCAAATGAATAAATTAGTCATGCACTTCCAAGTGAACCTCTAGTTGGTGATAATTCTCTTCCATGTGAACCTAATCTCTCTCTCTCTCTCTCTCTCTCTCTCTCTTGCTACTTTAATTTTCAAATTACAACAATATAAATTTAATAGAATCAAATTACCATTGGATAGTTCAAATGATACATCTCATGTTCCTAATTCTACTGTGTCCAAAGAAGATATAAATGATAAATCTCTTTCTCTTACTTCTCATGAAAATAATGCATGTACTCCATCCATGGATAGCATAGATGCAGATAATAGTCAAATTTCCAATGATAATTTATTGCACATTTGAAAGGAATTAAATTCTTCTCTTACACCTCTCGTTAACAATGATGGAAGTGATAATGAGTATGATAGTGAACATGCCAATGAATATGAACATGAGAGTGATTATGAATAATATTTCAATTTTGATAATGCATAGAACAATGATGATTATTATGCACATAGTGAAGAGGAAAATTCATCTCATGCCTCTAGCTCTTCTCTCATTTATCCTCTCAAACATAATACACTACCAAGTGTCATTTCTACTTCTAAGCATGATTATATTTCAAATAAGGCACATGTTAATGATAATATCACATCTTCTACTCAGTTAGAATACGATACACTAAAACATAAAGATACCAATGAACCTCCCAACCCACCCCTAATTACAGTAAAACCTAGTTCTCATTCTTTACCTAAAGAGAATGGTAGCCCACATCCCTCTAATAAGGTCCAAATTACCATTACTGCCAAGGTTTAAGTGAACACACCCCCTCTTTATGACCCAATTTCTAAACGTAACATTCCCATGGGTAAAATTAACAATCAAATTTAATGATTAAATGAACCACTTCAAGATACAAATGTACCATCCCATGATATTATCTCTTTGATGTATGCATTTGGTGAAATAAAACCCCAAGTATATCTCCTTACCTTGGAAAACAAGGCTTATAAGTCTTAGATGGATGCCAATGATCGACATGGTAACCCACTTACAAATACATTCATAAAAGCTTCATTTCTTAAGCATTTATAGATACCATCATTGCCTCACTTTGATGGAATTAGAGATACATTTGTACACCTTCAAGCCTTTCAAAAGACCTTGCCATCTCATATGAGTCCTTTTATTCTACTAAAATTATTCCAATAAGCATTAGTGGGGGAAGCACATAATTAGTTATTTCATCTAATCCCCATTGGCTCCTTGTAAACATATGATGACTTATAGGAGGCATTTATTAGACATTACATTGTAAACATGGGCCCTCATGTTACATATAATAAACTTGCAACTTTACATCATAATACTTTAGAGACAGTTAGTGATTATATCTTATGGTTAAAGAATCACATGTTATGATTGATATACAAACCAACAAATTTAGAGATTCATCATATCTTTATTAAGGGGATTCACCAACCTCTCCTCAATCATCTACTATATCAAATAGAGTCCTCTTTGAAAAACTTATGCTATACATTTCTAGCTTTGGAAAAGAAATTAGGATTGATTGAGGTAGATTTAGTTGATCAGATTACTCTAGATTTCATATCAGTATCTATAGCTCCTAGAATCCATCATCCACAATGTCCTAAACAAGATAGGAGACCATAACCAGAAAAGTAACCAATTAAGAACATCGAGCTAGTTTCCAGAACACAACCTATAGTATGCACTAAAAATAACAACATCAAGGCACCACTACAATTTGATTTAGAGTGAGATATCCCATGTGTCATATTATCAACACTATTAGATAGGAGGTTAATCACATTACCTTATAATCATCAATGAGATCCACATCTCCTATAGAAACAACCTCATCAACCCTTTTGTAACTATCATCATATCCATGGACATAGAGATAATGATTGTTATGGGCTCAGAGATTGCATTAATAGATGTTGATAATGGCATCACAACATTCACATAGGGGGCCCTGAATTCTCCTCCACCATGGAACCATAGACCTCATTCATCCATGACTGAGTCATCCCAGGATGTTGCTTCACAAGAATCATCATTCACTCATCATGAGAGTAATGTAGGTTCTAGGATAGAGCCCCATAGGAGATCTCCTATTCCACTCATTTAGAAGGTTTGGAAACCTGTAAAATGAGAAAAACCTACATATAACAATGTATTCTGGGGAGTACATAGTGTAGTTCCATATACATATCCATTAGAGTCACAAGAATTACAACAGAGTAATACTCACAAGAAATATTCACTATAGCCAAAATTTTTGGGTCCTATCTCATGTAGCAATTTGATAGGGTTCATATTAAATGAACCCACATCACACAATACTTCTCACAAGAAATATTCACTATAGGTAGATTTTATGGGTCCTATCTCATGTAGCAATCCACTATGGTTGAGATTAAATGATCTCTCATCATAGGTTTCAGCTTTAGCTTGATCTATGGCTCAGTCATACACATCATAGTAAAGGCCACATGGTATATGATTATAGATAGATGAGCCTTGTTCAAAACATAGTTTTAGTTGCACATCCAATAAATTTACATTTATAGAATATCCACATCTAGCTCTAGTTAGTATAGAGTAGACAATATCAGATATATAACATATTCCTACACAAAATGAGTAGTATGGGCACTTGTTTAATTGGCCATTAGGTTTAAAATAATGATACAAAATAGAGTGATAAAATGAATATTCATACCAACATTAGTTCATATCTTCACTTATCATGGAAATGATGGAGCCAAAGGTCTATCTAGCCTTTGTATTCTTGAGCCACTCTCGAGGAAGTAATACGCACAATGTGTTATCATACATCCCCACATACTAATAACTAACATTCCTAATTCCCAATAAATATCCATAACCAAAACCAACTTATCAAAATCTAGATCTTACCAAATCCTATTTTACCAACATTAAACCAACTCAGCTTATCCAAATAATTTACCAATCTTCGACTAGCTCAATTTATCTCAACAATTTCCCAATTACAAAACCAACAAATTTGTTACTCACATATCATTACAAACCAAATAAAGTTATTTACTTACAATTCAAAATGAAAAACTTGAAATCACACCTAAACATATCAACAACAATCAAATCATATCCCAAGTACCATTTTAACAAACATATACAACCTTCAACATCAATACCAGATCAACTATTTCTAATCAACAAAATTACAAAACCAATCTATTCCAGAATCCATAACACAACACGCCTAAATCAAAATCAACCTAGTATCCATATATATATATATATATAATGAAGTTTTTAAAACATATACATCATATCAAGATACAATCGATCATGAATGGGTGCCATGCTCTCACTCTCAGTCTCACTCTCTCCTCTAGTATTAGTCCCATAATCCACTCTAGTGATTGATGGCTCCGCACCTCTTTGAGCCCCTGAATGCCTTTTACGATGACTATTTCTCTCCAATAACCACCCATATATATATATAATAAAGTTTTAAAAACATATACATCATATCAAGATACAATTGATCATGAATGGGTGTCATGCCCTCACTCTCTCCTCCAGTATTAGTCCCATAATCCAATCTAGTGCTCGATGGCCCCACACCTCTTTGAACCCTTGAATGCCTTTTACGATGAATATTTTTCTCCAATAACCACCCATGCTCCTTGTACAAGTCTGCATTCCCCCTTTAAATCTCTATGTACTCATCCATAATCCATGTACTCATTGATCCATAATTAGGTGGAGGCATCCTATGCCTATCTATATCGACCCTTAACTCATCTCTCTCTCCCATTACCCTAACATATATAGTTATAGCTATAATAACCCTATCAAACAAATGAGCATAAACACTAGTTATAACCATCACTTTCTCTATAAAAATGTCCTCCAAAACATCATCAAGATCATGTTATGTGAGTTCTCAAAGTGTAGGCTCAATGATGGTCTCCCAAAACCCATCATCTCCACTTCCTACCCTAGTAGGTGCTTCATCCTGAGCACTTCCCACTCCACTTGCAAGAAGAATTACAACACTACATTAGACATACATTTTCAAAACAAGCACAAACTTGTACATAATTCAAATATAGTCAATGCTTACCTCCCATCATCTAGATCAGTACAAGATCCACATACTCAGGGGCATTCCCTCTATCAATAGGATACAATGGATCCCATTGATACAAAGCCCACCATGTAGTATATGCCTCTATACATATAACATCATCTACATCAATAATATCTATAGACACATCTCATGCATCCAAAGGTAATGTTGCTAACTCAACCTTTGTAGGCCTCCCATAAGCTCTTTCCCTCATTAGTGCCTATTTACTCCTCACACCCATGCTATTAGGGGCACATCCTGTAGTACCCTAAAATGTCTAGTCATGTGCTCATACTAAGAGTGCTTATACACTTGAATCTAGTGGTCATGTAACCAACAACTGACCCTCATATACCACAACTACACTCCATCCTCATCCCATTAAGGGAATCCTCTATAGAGCCTCCATATGATATCTTAAGCCACCAATATATCTAAAACTCATCTATAATGATCTATCCTAGGAGACTAGATAGCTAATGTACTTGTCCACCACTCTCTAAATGGTTGTGGTAGTTCCCACCTCTCCTTTAATAATCCTATTAGCCACATAACCACTATGTGCTCATAATCCCAATAATGCAATAAAGTAGCTGCACTCAAACCACCACTGAATGCCTCTTGAGTAAACTTGTAAAAATCCTTGTATAAATGTGCAAGCATAGTCTTACCCAATGAAAACATAATGCCATACACCTCTATACTATGCACATTACTATGCATCTTGTATGAAATTGACATCCCATTCCCATCCATGACAACAAATGAGGCCAACAACATAGCCAACCACTTCTATAGGTGTGGAACACTAGACTACACTATGACTGATAGCAACACATCACTATCACTACATTTTTGATGTTTTCTTGAGGGCACAATATTAAAATAAAAGCATGCATGATCAATAGAATTTATACACATGTCATCTTATAATGTCACATGACATCCACTAACTAACAAATGTTGAATATGGTACACATCATCTAGAATAATCATAATCTCCCTAATAGGAAGCTACAAATTACATGTATCTACATTCCACCTCTCACATAAGGCAATAATCAAATACCTATCCCACTATATAGGGACTAGGTCACACACATGACCCAACCCTGCTTTATCCATATAGCTCTCTCATCAACTAATAAAGTCAATAACCACAATTTATCCATAACTTGACTTTTACAAAAATCTCTCATTTATACCTCACCCTCAAAAAAACTAGAAAATAACATATACATTAGTTCACAATTCCAAATCAATAACCAAGTAAAAACCACAACAAAGAAACAACTCAAAAACATCAAAAATAGGCTTCTAATTAGGAAAAAAATCAAGCATTAAGCTTACTCACTAGGCTAACATCACCTCTAGCCTCCACCTGGGGTGCCAACTGCTTGAACTAGGTCATAATAGGTGCTCATATCCTTGGCATATCTCTTACTCCAGAGTTCCAAATGTTAACCTAGTCAATGCACAAATGAATCGAGAATAAATCCTATTTTCCTATATCAAACAACATTCTCATTCAAAATGACAAACCATTTTCCCCATAACTAGAACCTCATAACACCATTTTGAAAAATATTTTATTCCATGGAATCATAACAATGGTACCTTTGAAATCATGTAAGACTTTCTCTCTTACTATATCATATTGCCTACTATGACATGAACATCTCTAAATTTCATTTACACCTAGACATACACCTTGATCATCACAAGTCAAAAACTTATTCTAATTCCAACAACTCAAACTAATTAATCAAACAATTACTCAATCAGTTCAAACTATACCAACCCTGTTTGTATCATTTAACCACTAGTAAACACTTTTAGCTCGACCTCTTCCATCATAGATATCATCCCTCTCCCCAAAAGGGGGCATCATTCCTACTATTCTTATTCCTACACTTACCCAATATCCCTATTCACTCTCATAAGTAGATACACCATGGTTCTTACACCTCTAGTATTAAAACTATCAGATTCAGCTTAGAATAGTCAAAATATATAGTGATTAAAATTAATGAGTCACTCAACATTACTCAAGACATTCAGGGGGATATACCTTCAATTTAAAAATACACAGACTATTCAAATATAGTGGTCCAGATCATATGGTTCCATAATGATTTTAGCTTAAAAATACATAGACTAGTCAGATATAGTGGTTTAGATTATATGGATTCATAGTGACTTCAATATAGATTCAGACTTAGATACTAGATTTGGGGGCATGAACATTACTTCATGTCTCACACATTTAGCTTTATACAACATGACATAGTTACAGGACTAGATAGCATATTATAGACATAGTGCAGAGCACAGTGTTTTAATATCTAGTTTTGAACATGGGGTATGACATAATAGGTCATATAACATGTGGTTATATAGATTACTAGACTATAAATGCACATCACTTACATACTAGATTTGGGGGCATGGCACAAATGTTCATGTTCTTCATCATTTAGGATTATACATATTAGAATGGAAAAGACATGTCATTCTCTTCTTGTACATTTACCAGAGTTTCTAATTATACCTAATTGTACCTAGGTTTTCACTAAGATGGACTATATGATCATCTATAGTGGTTGGTCCATAACATTACCCAGACCCAAATTACATGAGTTTACACAAGATAAAGGATAAACATTGGTTTTGGGCCTCCAAGTATTTCTCAATTCTAGTTTAGATATTCATAGTGGAGGCATTATAGATTTTACTCTTCATAGAATATAGATTCTATACACACATGCTAGATTACATGACTTTATGTGGGATAGAGGATAGACATTAGTTTTGGGCCTTTGAGCATTTCTCATTCTAGTCAGATTAAGCGTAAGGGCAACCATTGACCTCCTTCTTCATGTTACATAGATTCTACTTCTAGATTCAATATAGGGGAAATCCATCCCAAGGATTCCTTCTTTATCTAGGCACTATTCATCTCTCCATCTACTTCCCTAGCTAGGAAGTGAGTTGGACCCTTTTTCAGTACATTTATCTCCACATAGGTAAATTCAAGTATGCACTTTCTTCTTCTTACTTTTACTCTAGTACTTCATTTAATTGCATCACTAGAATAAAATGAGGGCAAATGTATACACCCTAAATTGGTCAAGAAACCACACATATTATGCCTTTTTATAGTCTTTTCATAGGAGACTCTGATTGGAGAATATGAGCTTTGTTCACATTTATCCATGTCTTTTATTTTAGTCATCATGATCTTGTTTCATGTTTTAGACACCTTTTTGCCTATTCAAAGTCATCTTGAGCCTTTCATAGTTATTTCACCTCAAACAAGTCAGGTTTTTGTGCTCTTTCCAACCCCCTAGGTCTCTGGCTTGTAGGATAGGAGTGCTATAATTGGACTACAATGTTGGTACCACTAGTGTCTACTTTTTGTGCTCATGTGCAAGGTCATTTTGAGCTCTAGTAGTTAGCAATAGGTCCCAACCCCTTTATTAGCTTTTCCCTTAAATTTTCTAATGTTGGGCAAATATAATTAAAGCTCCCAAATTCAAAATAAAGAGTCTCCTATATAAAGGACTACACAAGGCATTTTATATGTAGTAGCTACTACTTTGGCACATTACATAATAAAAATTAGTCAATAGTATAGCTTAGCATTCTGCATCACACATAGACTTCCATGCTTGATCAAATAAGGGCCTAGGAAAAAGTCATTCTTGCATCTACCATGTATGTTGATTATGTATGTTCCCTAAGAGATAACTACATTTGAACTGAGACCCTAGCTTGAGGGTTAATGCAGGTATAAATTAGGACAACAAGGGTTTTAGATCATGTGATCATTCTTCCCCTAACCTAGTTTTTACCCCTTTTTATTTTGATGCATTTGTTATTTAAATGTGTAGATAGATATAGGGTTTGGAGATTGAAATAGACATACAGTGAGCTCTATTGAGTTTCAACCTCTAAAATTTTCTACATAGGCTCACACCAAGGTAGTAGACAAAACCTAAAAAGGTCAAATCTCATGAATAATAGTGGTAGAGGTAGATTACAACACCAGTGCCACTCCTATCCACTTTTGATGCTCTTGTGCAATAATAAAATGAAGGTTAGATCTAGATTAATGATAGTGTCCTAGTATTGCACCTTAATTTTTAGCCTCTGAATCATTCATTCCAGTCTATTTTTTAGGTAATTTCATTTCTCTTCCTTATGTAAATTATTAGATAAAATCTATATTTTTTTGTATTAAACTAGATTTTCCCCCTTACTCTAGACTCTTTATTGTTTAGGAACTAAAAACTAGATTCCCAAAAATAATAAAACATCTATTAATGAAATCATAATTCATCATAATATCATATTATTTAGTATAATAATTTATAGTCACTAGTCAACATCACATACTAACTTTACTTTCATCTCATGCTAATTAATTATATTATTAAACCATTATTACACCCTAATTAACCTACTAACACATCATTACATTATTTTTAAATTTTTTATTCTAAACCCACCCACCCACACTAACTTCTCATAAAAATAATCCCACTAATACTCATCTAAACACTATTTATTATCTTGAAACTCCTCTAGAAATATCTAATCTAGCTAGAGCCTTTCACTATCATTTTAACGAGTTTTAAATTCCTAAAAAATAACAACCTACACCTACTAATCCTTTATTAATCATGATTAACTATCCTAATAGACTCTAGAAAATTCTAAAGATTCTTAGATCTCCACACCATCTTATCTAGGAATTTCTAAGAAATTATATTTCCTTGTTAATTAATTACATAATCTTCCACTAGGAATTTAAAATTCATTTAATATTTCTCCACCATTTATTTTGTTCCAAACTTGGATCAAATATAGACCTCAATTTTGTCCATAACCCTATTTAAAATTTCACACCCTCATGTAAGTAAAAACTAAGGATTTTGTTGTAATAGTGATATGAAATTTACATACTATATTCATTGTCAAGACCTTACTCCATCTCCATGGTTGCAAGTCATTGCACCAAGTCACAATCCAACATTTAAACCATCCAAGAATCATTATATTTTATTTATTGGGTCACATCATCTACATGTTGGATGTATATTGAGTCATATGATTGAGGTATAATTTCATAATTCAATTGTTATTATATTATTTTTTATAGATACCTCACTTAATCAGAGGTGTGTTGCAAGTCAGGATAATTGTAGGTGATAATATCCATTTTTGATTACATTATTTATTCCAATTCAAATTTTATTCATCACATTGAGTATATATAACTCATATCCATGTAAATTGAGTATATGTATGGCATATGAGAAAAAATGTGATTGAAATATGTAAATATCTATCTTAATTTAATATATAAACTACTTAAAAATCTATGAATCTTCTAATATATGTCAAAATATAAATATTATGCTTATAGAGGCCTACCTCTATGAGAAACCCAATAGTATGACCCCCTTTTGAGGTGAGGTAAATAGCCTAAAAATCACTCATCTCAAAATAAAGAGTTAACTATATCATGCTATGTATTAAATATAATCATGTAGAATCAAGTCAACATGTGGAGAATATGATATCATATTAATGAGTTTGTCATCAAAGCAAATAGTAAACATATGTAATGCATGGAATACAAGTGTCATGTCAATATGCATATAAAAATTAGGTGTATGGTAGTAACCTTTGTTGATATAAGCCATGAATAAGAATATATAGTAAAGTTACATTATATGTATCATGGCAGTGTAAACATATATGGATGTGCATGATATGGATCATAACACCTGAAAACTAATAAAATATGTAAATTTCAAATATATTAATAGAAAATAGCTTGGACATGATGCACACCATAAAAAACATGCAATAAAATCAATGTCACACACAAGGCCAAGGGACACATACAAGGAACAATAAATGTCATTCCCAAAAGGAAAAAGGAACAAAATAAATGAACATTAAATGTTACACACACAAGGCCAAAAGACACAAACAAGGTACAATAATAATCCAAAACAAGTCCAAGTACTAATATAAATTGACAAATAATGACTAGCCTATTATGAAAGAGTAACAATATTAACGAAGCATAAAATAATCAAACTAGTCTACATCATCCAAGTATGTTAATGTCATAACATAGTAAAGTAAAATATAAAATAAATATAGCATTGTATAGA